>CM055958.1:7946583-8100586 GCA_029490685.1 Schizonepeta tenuifolia
CGACTCATACAACACAAAAGAAGGGAAAAATGGGGCTAAAAGACCCAAAATCGAAGACGCATCACATCTACACACTTAAACCATACTTGCCCTCAAGTATGCAGGTGGATTCACAAAAGAGACCGACGAAAATAGAAGAAAGAAAAGAAATAAAGACTCAAGACACGAAACTGCATAATTATCAGATCGGATCATACATACATGCATCAACTGTTATGTCATACCACAAACCATTGAGCAAATAAATCACATGAAGAGATTAGCAGTTTCTCTCACACACTCAAGTGTATGGCTAAGTGTATACTCTCATTCTATGCTGCCTTCGCTTCCCTATAGCTTGTTCATGGATTCATAACAAATGCTTAATCTGGTGCAATTCATCAAAGGGTCTCTGTTAGGTTGTAGGGTATACGGAGCAGAGGTAAGGATTTTGGATAAGTAGTTTAAAACTTGATTCCGGTCATCCGACCTATCTTTTTCAGTACTAACACTCCCACTTCACCTTTTCTTTCTTTTCGACAGGGTTTATTTCTTACTTCTTCAATTAAGCAAATTCGTCTTATCATTTCTGAATCAGACTCTCTTTTCAATTTATGCTTTTCCATCTTAAGTAATGAGCTACCCTTTATCCTTCGTACAATGTGGGAGTCACACTTTTAATCAATTCTGACGCAAGGGCTTATGAAAGAATTCATTCGGCTCAAAGTGGTTAACAAGGATTTATCATTTCAGCTCAAGGAAATAAATTTGGGGCTCTAAATAGAAGAAATTACCCGAATCATATAAACTACACCAACCAATTATAATCCAATCAAGTTCTAGGGTTACTAAGCAGCATAGTCACAAGAAAATAAATGCAAATTTGGCTAAATCTCGTAGGTATTAATTATTCAGTATGCTTCTACTGCTATCATGTGATAATGCTCATCATACCAACAAACCAGTCAAACCCAATAGCATGCATGAATCACCAATACAACAACATGTGCAGATTAACTCCAAATTCAAGACTCAAGAAAAAAACAAAGACCTTTACTAGGGAGAGAAAACTTATTCGTGGAGTGTGAGGACTCGTACCAAGAGATTGACTCTTCTCTTGATGGAATGCACCCCAAATGTCCAACAATGTGTGCTCTGGCTTTGGTATGGAGTAGAAATCATGCGTAGCAATTATTGAGTGACGGAGAGGGGCGAATGAATTTTCCGTTGCTTCAAAATGCAGAGGCCTCGCCGGTTAGGGCAGACCCTGACCACATGTCATACTGCTGATGCGGTAATCCCTTAACCACCTTGTAATGTCTCCACCACCCCCACCTACACACTTTGCTTTGCAAAGTGGGTTTGATCTCCGATGCATAGAATCCAGCTCATCCCATCTGCAAGGTTAGTCAGCCAAGACAAAAAAAAATACTAGAAAAAAATAAACATAAATTCAAAGCAGTAATGGTCATACCAGTGACCTTATTCTGGGTTGCCTCCCAGTCAGCGCTCTTGTTTATTGTCTTGAGCTCGACCTTGCCAAATCCTTCTCAATTGTATATGGGTTCAAGGAGACAACACTCTCCTTTGCTTATCCGTACCCGAGTAATCATAATAGGGCTTTAGTCGATGTCCATTCACCACGAATGTCACATCCATTCATGTCATACAC
The DNA here is from genome assembly GCA_029490685.1 of Schizonepeta tenuifolia. Classification (NCBI taxonomy): domain Eukaryota; kingdom Viridiplantae; phylum Streptophyta; class Magnoliopsida; order Lamiales; family Lamiaceae; genus Schizonepeta; species Schizonepeta tenuifolia. The sequence goes on from CM055958.1 coordinate 7,948,235, forward strand.
TTCGATGCTACCATTGGGAATATTTAATAATCACGTATGGCCCTCCCCATTTAATCAGGGCTTTCCACTCATCATTTTGAAGCGCGAGTTGAACAACAAGACCTTTTGTCCTACCCAGAACTCCTTCCTGATTTTTCCATCATGGATTCTTCTGGTTCTTCCTTATAGAGGACAACATTGTCGTATGCCTCTAACCGGAGCTCCTCTAACTCACTCATCTGTAATTTCCTTTTTCTCCGGCCAAGGTCATACTGAGATGATTTTCTTGATGGCCCAGTATGCTTTGTGTTCTATCTCCACAGGTAAATGACATCTTTTTCCAAATACAAGCCTGAAGGAGACATCCCATTGGAGTTTTGTAGGCAGTACGGTATGCCCATAACGCGTCCCCTAAATGATTACTCCAATCTTTCCTATTTGGATGGACCACCTTCTCCAGTATGCCCTTGATTTCCCTGTTCGAAATTTCAGCCTGCCATTTGCTTGGGGTGGTATGCGGTTGTCACTTTATGCTTCACCCTATTCTTTTTGTGAGTGCTCTGATGGTGGCATTACAGAAGTGGGACCCTGGTCACTGATGAGGATTTTTGGAACCCCAAATCTATTGAACACTTGATCCTTCAAAAATTCTGCCACGGTATGAGCATCATTGTTGGATGTTGCCTTCGCTTCGACCCACTTAGAAACGTAGTCGACTGCCACTAAGATATACTCTAATTTCCAGATTGGGGAATGGTCCCATGAAGTCTATCCCCCATACATCGAAAATTTCCATAGGCATAATAGGCATTTGGGGCATCTCATCTCTGCGGTAATGCCCCGATCAACTGACACTTCGGGCAGCTCTGTACCCATTTCTTGCATCAGCGAATACTGAAGGCCAGTAGAACCCACTTTCCAATATCCTTTGTGCTGTTCGTTTTCCTCCAAAGTGTCCACTGCATGTAGTCCCATGGCACATATCCAATATCTGAGTATGCTCACTCTCAGAACACACCTCCGTATGACCTGTCTGCTCCAAATTTCCACAAATGTGGCGCTTCCCAAAAATAAGAGCGAGCTTGCGCGACTAATTTCTGCTTTTCAAACTTTGTTTTCCCTGATGGAACTCCTTTGTGATCAAGTAGTTCGCTATGTCAGCGTACCAAGGTTCCTTATCGGTAAGGCATACAAGACTCTTCTCCATATTGGCATATACCGCATACATTTCTCATCAGGAAAGGTATCAGTTATGGGCCGTCATCTTCGCCCACTTGTAGCCTGCTTAAATGATCAGCTTCCAATTGGCAGCTCATTTCTTATCCCTTATCTCGTGTCGAACTCTGCAGTAACAATACCCATCAAATGAGTCGTGGCTTTAACTCCTTTTTAGCCATCAAGTATTTCAAGGCCGCATGATCGGTGTAGATGATTGCTTTAGTACCCAAGAGATAAGATCTGAATTTTTCTATGGCAAATACCACTGCCAACAACTTTTTCAGTCGTGGTATAGTTGCACTGAGCAGGATTAAGGGTCTTTGAAGCGTAGTAAATAACGTAGCTCTCCTTCCCCTTTTTCTGCCTAGTACAACTCCAACCGCATGATTACTGGCATCACACATAATTTCGAAAGGTATCTCCTAATTTGGTGGCTGTATGATGGGGGCTGACACCAATCTGCTCCTTAGATCAAGGAATGCCTCTTTACAGTCATCGTCAAAGTCAAACTAAACATCTTGTTGCAACAGTCTGGTCATGGGTTGAGCAATTTTTCAGAAGTCCTTGATGAAACGTCGGTAAAATCCTGCATGACCGAGGAACGCCCGTATGTGCTTGACCGTAGTTGGGTATGGTAGTTTGGAAATAGAATCGATCTTTACCTTATCCACTTCGATCCCTCTTTCGGAAATGATATGTCCCATCACTATTCCTTCCTTTACCATAAAATGGCATTTCTCATAGTTAAGCACCAAGCATTTCTCCACACACCTTTTTAACACAAGCTCTAAATAATCGAGGCATGTGTCAAACGAGTCTCCATATACCGTGAAGTCATCCATGAAGACTTCAATGCAATTCTCCAATAGGTCAGAAAAAATATTCATTATGCACCTTTGAAAAGTTTCAGGTGCATTGCACAAACCAAAGGGCATTCTTCGATAGGCAAATGTTCCATAAACGCATATGATAGTTGTTTTTCTTGGTCCTCTTAACCACAAAGATTTGCATGTATCCCGAGTATTCATCTAAGAAGCAGTAATAAGCATTACCAGCTAGTCGTTCGAGCATTTGATCGATAAAGCGTAGCGGAAAGTGGTCCTTCCGTGTGACCATGTTCAATTTCCTGTAATCTATGCAGACTCTCCATCCAGTTTGCAATCTTGTTGGGACCAGTTCTCCCTTATCATTTTCTACCACTTGTATCCTTGATTTCTTCGGTACGACATGGACTGGGCTGACCCACTGGCTATCAGAGATAGGAAAAATAATTCCTAACTCTAGAAGTTTCAGAATCTCCTTAAGTACCACTTCTTTCATTACATGATTCATCTTTCTCTGTGAATCCGCACTGGTCGAGCTCCTTCCTCAAGGTATATGGTGTATGCATTCAGTTGGACTGATTCCCTTAATATCTGCCAAGGTCCAACCGATGGCTTCTCTATTCTCCCGTAAGACCCTGACCAATCGTTCCTCTTGTGCCATGGTTAGATTTGCACTGATGATTACTGGAAGAGTCTCCTCAGGTCCCAAATAAGCGTACTGCAGATGTTTGGGTAGTTTCTTGAGTTCCAAGACAGGGATTTATCAATTGAAGGAAGTAAGTTTTCGTGCTGCTCATACTGAGAAAATAATTCTGGTTTACCCTCTGCCGATCCTCCAACTGAGTACACTTCCAAAATAATTTCCCTGAACTTTCTGTCCACCTCTAATTCTGCTTCCAAGGTGCTCTCTTTGAGTGAATACAGCTCCATAATAGCCTCCTGCACCTCAACATCTTCTGTTTGAACAGCATCTCGATCGGTAAGGCCAGCTTGTATCACTTTTTCTATGGTATCACTAGAATTGAAATCCAGATTTTGTTCTTGCACCAGAGGTTCGAATATGTCGATCATCTCTACAGACTCCATCTCTGGTTTTCTTTTCATAGCTTCATAGATGTTGAATTCCTCAACTATTCCATCAAATTCACATGATAGAATCCTCGTTTTCATATCGATTCTTGTTCCCGCAGTCATCATGAATGGTCTGCTCAACAAAATAGAGTTTTTCTTGACCTCTGATCCTGTGTCCAATACATAGAAGTCGGCAGGAAAAATCAAATCCCTGACTTTAATCAACACATCTTCTATCACTCCTTCTGGGTATGCGTTGGACCGATCTGCTAGTTGTATGATCACACGGGTATTCCTTAGCTCGCCCAAATTCAACCGATTGAAAATAGCTAGGGGCATTACATTTATTGAAGCTCCTAAATCCATCATGGCCTTATCTATATTTCTTCCTGCTATGTTGCAAAGAATAGTGAACATTCCAGGATCTTTACGTTTTGGGGGTAATTTCTGCTGAGTTACCACTGACACACTTTCCCCCATCACATATCGAGCATCTTCTTCCGCTTTCACCTTCCTTGAACAGAGATCCTTCAGGAATTTAACATATTTAGGAATTTGTTTGATTGCATCTAGTAATGGTATGCTAAGTTCCACTTTCTGAAACATTTTCATCATCTCCCTGGCTTCCTTTTCTTTGGCTTTCTGTTGCAGTCTGCCCGGATAAGGGGGTTCGGTCTGATCGATACCAATCTATTCTCCAGTAAGTCCATTACTGGTCCCCTCATCTCTTTTCCTGTTAACTTTTGCTTCGGCCAAAATTTCCTTGGCTTGCTCATCCTCCACCTCTGTCAATATTACTTGTGGTTGCTCCTTGTGATTTATTCCCTGTGGAGGGAGCTTTTCCGTGTTTTCCTCTACTTTGGCGAGTGCTTTCGTCAAATGACCAATTTGCACATTGGTTTGATTCATAATAGCCCAAACCTCATTCCTGAACTTTTCACTTTCTTTAGCCATGTTCTTGATGGCTTCCTCCCAAGGTGCACGTCTCTGATGTGGAGGTTGGTACACCTGCTGCTGTTGGGGTTGATAGTTCTGCTGTGGCGGTCTAGCTTGATACTGTGGCTGCTGCTGGTGCTGGGTATACTACTGTGAAGACCCTGGCAGACCCATATTGTTTTGTTGGGTCTGACCGTCCTGTTTCCATCTAAAATTTGGGCGATCCCTCCATCCTTGATTATACGTGTTAGAGAAGGGATCATATTTCGGATAAAATCCTTCATTTCCTCCCATAGCATTTACATCCATCAAGTCTTCACCAAAATTCGGACAATTCTCAGATTGGTGTCCAGTAGCATCACATATGCCACACTGGCAAACTTTCTTCTGTATGGTCAAACCACTCAGTAGTGCCTTGATTTCCTTCATTTCCTTACTTAGCGCGGTAAGATTTTCCTTTTCCTCATCCTTGGAGGGAAATTCCCTATTTCTTTCATGTCCCTCCTCTCGTGATTCCTCAGCTATAGTTCCCAATAGTTTGAAGATTTTCTGGGGTGTTTTGGCCATCAGTGATCCATTGCATGCAGCTAACATCAACCCATAATCATTTCTCTGCATTCCTTTCACGAAACTCTCCACTTGATCCTTTGGGGTAATTTGGTGGTGAGGGTAGTTGCTCAAAAGCCGCTTAAATCTTGTCCAATACTCATAGAAGGATTCCAGCCCATCTTGTTTGATATTTCTGATTTCCCATCTCATCCGTTCAACCCTGGTTGCTGGAAACAATTCTTCTAAGAAGCATTGTTGCATCTCAGCCCAAGAAGTAACACTTCCTTCGGGTAGATTATATAGCCATCTCCTCGCTCGATCCACCAATGAGAATGGAAAGAGAACTAGCTTCACATACTCCTGCTGGTTTTCATTAGATTGGTGCATCACCGTCATCTCAAAATCCTGGAGATGGGTGTGGGGGTCGTCCCCAGCATATCCATTATATTTCGGTAAGACCTGTATCGGTGCTGGTTTGAGGTCATACCGCTCAAGAAGGAAAGGGTTTGCTGGTAAGGTGATCCCGTTCGGCCTAAGATTCAGATTTGTTGGGTATGCCAACTGTTTGAGGGTCAGCGCTTGATGTGGTTCTACCATAGCGTCGTGTCTCGCTATCCGTGCGAGTGCGCGTAGTTGTCATTCAGTTCGGTCAATATTTGGATCAAAAATCAATGCTCTTTATGCTCGACGAGTTCCACGCATACACTAGTAGCGGAAAATGGAATGAGAAGAGTAAAGTTACTGCGCGTCACTCCCCGGCAACGACGTCAATTTTGACATGCACCCGTCGTATGGTACGATCAAAATACCTGTGTATGCCCCAGAAGGACAGTACACGCTCCTATGCCTACTACCGGACTGGCTAGTCTTAGCGGTAAGCTAGGGTCGATCCCACGGAGAGTGAGGAACTACTTTACTCTTTAGGTGCACAAGTTTGGTTATCACGGTCCAATCCTGTTTATCTGCACAAATTAACTTGAAAACAATCAAATATTAAAGGGGTAAAATTTGGGTTATGTCATGATCACTATTGATATTTGTATTCGGTTATAGGCATACTAAAGATCCGTCCATGCTTCATATAACCTCAAGGCATGGCCAAAAGACATTGGGATGGTTGAGTCCCTTGTAGTCACTTGGTCCGAAGGTCACGCTTCACCCCGGTCACAATGTTGTGGCCTCATCCCGGTCACAAGGCCGTGCTTCATTCCTCCTTAGATAGTAGTCATACCCGATTCCTCTCCAAGTATGACCCTCACCAACCTTCTCTTCCAAGTATCCCGGCTCGCACCTACAGAGAAGACATAACTTCGTGGATATACATTTCCGGTAACGCGTCCAACCAGTCATCGATATGTCTACGTGCATGAGGTAAGTCCCTTGGTCGATAACCATGGCTTTATGCCTCGGCACAGTTGATGAATTAGCCATTAGAGAAGCCCAAGACCAAAGAAGGATGAGGTATCTCCTTGCCCGTTCCTTGCATCCAGATCTACAACACCCTTGAAGATGTTGCTCAACTACTCGGTCACAGTCATACTGAACATTGTTGTATGGCATGCCTTGACCTTTGATTGACGTGGTACAACCCTTACCGAGCGAAGATCACCCTCTAGGTCCGAACTGTTCATGATTTTTGCTCAGACCTTTTCCGGAACTATTGAACTCAACTGAGCGCACAAATGCCTCTCGAATAACTCACATATCAACAGCTAATCACTTCCCCTCCCAAATCTCACCAGGGGAATTACTCACACATATTGAAAAACATATTCATACATATAAATAAACACATCAATGAAAGAAAATACGAAATACTTAGAATAAAAAGTACCTAAAGCAAACCGCCTTGAGATTGTTCTTAACAATGGAATAAAAACGAAAACGGCAAATTGTTTATATTGTGAATGTAAAGAAAAATGTTGAGAACGAAATTTGTATCTTGGGGGTTGATAAGTGTGTCCTCACCGTCCACACTCTCTGAACTTTAAATAGAGATAGTGTATAAAATATCAAAACCCTAGCTGCAGCCGTCAATCTCCTCTCGCCTAGGGTTTACATCCTTTTTTTAGCTCTTGATCTGCTAGATATGAAGATATGATTTGATACGATTTGATTCTCTCCAATCTCTGGTCTTATCCTCGTATCTGATTGATATCCCGCCTGGTAGGACTTTCCTTTCCTAGTACCCACGCGTATTTCCATATTTAGCTCTAGTTGCTGACTGCTGTTGTCGGTCATGGTAGCACTGACTGCGTCCTTCGGTTAGCCTTACACCAGGTGGAATTCTTCAGGGATTATCACTACTCTGAGATATTGTGAGTGGTCCATCATTGAGCTCTCTTCCTGGGGGAATAATTATCCGACAACGGGGCTGATTTGTCTCGGTAATGTCCATTCTAACCATATTCTGTCCACATGCCCATTTCCGAGCTTCCTCCTCCAGAATATCTATTTTCTCTCCTATACGCCTCATACAAACACAAAAGAAGGGAAAAACGGGGCTAAAAGACCCGAAAATCAAAGACGCATCAATGGCTCAGTGGAGTGGCCTTTCTTGAAGTTTTTAATGCAGGAAATGGGATTTCCTCAGGAATTTGTAGTATGGATCATGTCTTGCTTATCCGGTGTTACTTATGTTAAATGTAAATGGAGAGATGACCACCCCATTTGCTGCAAAGAGAGGACTAAGGCAAGGAGATCCCATATCTTTTTACCTATTTGTTCTCTGCATGGAGTACTTACACAGAAGCTTATTGGAGTTGAGAAGTATAAGAGATTTTAAGTTTTATCCCAGATGCAAGCAATTTGATTTAATTCAGCTGTGTTTTGCAGATGATCTCCTTCTATTTACTAGAGGAGATATCAAGTCCATGAGACAGCTTATGAGAATCTTTGAGAATCTTGCTGAAACCTCAGAACTTAAAGCCATTTCATCTAAAAATTGTATATACTTTGGAGGGGTTACAGCAAGAGTTCAGGAGGAAATTCTAACTGAATTTAGAATGACAAAGGGGGACCTCCCCTTCAGTATTCTAGGAGTACCTCTATCATCCAAAAAGTTATATGTGATGTGATGCGTCTTCGACTTTTGGGCCATTTGGCCTTACTTTTCCTATCTTTTTGTGTATATAATGTCTGTATAGGGAAGAAAACAGGTGTTCGTGGGGAAGGAAGCTTAGTCAGAGGCAAACAGAGATAAGATGGTCATAATGGGCAATACTGGAGCAGTTTCAACCCATTGCATGAATTTGATTCCCCCAGGAGAAGGACAGTACCCTGGTGTGAGGCCAACCAATGCAATCCGCTAGTATGACCACAACCAAGATCAGTAGCCAGCTGTCGAAGACAAATAAGGAAAGACGCGTGGAAGTGGAAGAGATTCACACGATATTTGTTGAGCGCTCGCATGAAGAAGAATCTGGAAGCTAATTCAATCACCCCAATCAATCCACCGGCGATTGCCAATCATCAATCTTCTCTGTCAAGGATAAATTAAGATCGAGCTAAATATGGAAGCAATCAATCACGCCGATATGGTCTGCCAGAGGAGGGTGTTGACGGCCATCATCTCAACTATAAAAGTCCAGCAAGTATGGCTGGCAAAACATTGGTTATCCCTAGTGTACGATAGCATTTTCAGTTCAAGATACAATTTTCTTTTCAGTTCATTTTACAAGTTCGCACCCAAAATAATTTACCAGCTTTCATTTCAATTCCTGTCGTGAACAAATCTAAGGCTGTTTGCCTTAGGTATTATCTCAATCTCAGTACTTCATCTTTTATGTTATTAATGTGTTTATTTACCTTCGTTAATATGCATTTCAGTATGTGTGAGTAGTTTCCCTTAGTGAGATTTGGGTGGGGAAAATGATTAAGTGTTGATATGTGAAATATTCGAGAGGCATTTGTGCTTTCGGTTGGATTCCGTGGTTCCAGAGAGATTTGGGCAGATATCATGAGCAGTTCTAACTTAGCGAGTGATCTCCACTCGGTAAGAGTTGTACCATGCCAAGCAAAGGCCAGGGCATTACAGACAGCAATGTCCGGTATGCCTATGACCGAGTAGCTGAGCAGCGCCTTCAATGGAGTTGTAGATCTGGATGGCGAAGAATGGACAAGGGGATACTGCGTCCTTCCTCGGTCTTGGGCTTCTCTAATGACTATCCATCAACTGTGATGAGGCATAAAGCCATGGTTATTGACCAAGGGACTCACCTCACGCATCGTAAATATATCGATGACCGGTTAGACGTGTTACCGGAAATGAATATCCCGCGAGTTATGTCTACTCTGTAGGTGCGGATGCCGGGAAGCTTGGAAAAGAAGGTTGGTGAGGGTCATACTGGAGGAATCGGGTATGACTACTATCTAAGGAGGAGTGAAGCACGGCCTTGTGACCCGGGGTGAAAGCGTAACCTTCGGACCAAGTGACCACAAGGGATTCAAACCATCCCAAGTGTGGAGTATAAACTCTTGAAACGCCTCAATGTCTTTGGACCACGCCTTGAGTTTATGCAAAACATGGACGAATCTTCAATATGCCCATGACCGAATACACATATCAATGATAATCATGACCTACCCCAAATCTTACCTTTTTATATTTGATTGTTTCCAAGTTAATTTATGCAGATAAACATGATTGGATCGTGACAACTAAACTTGTGCACCTTGAAGAGTAAAGTAGTTCCTCACTCTCCATGGGATCGACCCTAGCTTACCGCTAAGACTAACCAGTCCAGTTGTGAGCATAGGAGCGTGTACTATCCGTCTGGATCATACACAAGTATTTTGATTGTACCATACGATGGGTGCAGTGTCATGATGCAATGTCAGCCCATTGATAAGGAGAATCTTGGATAGAATTGAGAATTATACCTCTACACTCATATCTTATGGTGGCAGAGTACAGCTGATCAAGTCAGCTTGGAATGCAGAGCATTTTGGTGTCAGATATTTCAATTCCTCAGAAAGTTATCAAGTTTATCCAATCTGGCCTGCAGAACATTTTTTGGACTGGACAATCAGGGGTATCAAAACGGCATTGGTGGCTTGGGAGCATGGTCCAATTACCTCAATTAGTAGGAGGTTTGGGCCATCACCAACATCAAAATCTGGAATCAAGCTGCCATTTGTAAGCTTCTTTGAAGCTTGGCTCAGAAAAAGGAGAGGATTTGGGTGAGATAGATACACGGGTATTATATAAAGCAACAAAACGTTGCTAACTATGCAAATTCCTGCTCAAGCTTGTTGGGTGGTCAGAAAGATAATTGCAGCTAGAGAGTACCTGATGAAGCATAATGAAGGTATGAATTTGTTCATATTTCTCTATTAAAAGAGTTTACACCATGCTGAGAGGAGATGTGCCTGTAGTAGGATGGAATAAGATGTTGTGTTGCAATCCTCCCCCCTCCCTCCCCCCCCCCCCCCCCCCCCCCCCCTCCCCCTCCCCCTCCCCCCCAAATGCACGTTCATCACTTGGTTAACCATACTTGGTAAGTTGGTAGTTGGTTACTTGTGATAATTTAAGGAAAATTGGAGTTGAGGTGGACCCTTTATGTATTTTGTGTGGTGATAGGGAGGAGAGCAATTGAGCACCTGTTTTTCGCATGCTCTTTCTCTGCTCCGCTTGTGTATGAAATGGTATTAAAGATGGGGGAAGGGGGAGGGGGGGGCATTGTGGGAATTACAGGAAGCTGAGAGCATGAAAAGGAGTTTCTCACATAGCATTGTCGATCCAAAACAACCAAGCAACAATATATCGACTTGCATTATCTGTGGTAAAATATTGCATTTGGAGGGAAAGGAATGCCAGAAAATTTCAAAAAACTATTTGTGATACATTGAGAGTGATCAAGAGCTGCAAGGAGCTGATTATTTGGAGGTGTGTGGTGCATATAAAGCTAGCCAAAGTTTTAACAGATTTGCATTAGAGATTTGTGCTTTGTAGTTTTGTAGTTTACATGGATCTATTGATCGTGTACGTGTAAATGTGCTTAGCCTCTTGGCTTTTGGTAATGGAAAAGTATTTACCAAAAAAAAAAACAAGAAGTGTTTGAGCTGCCAAAATGCATACCAAATTGTAGCCAAATTTATTATCTTTTATTCCTAAATATTGCGTAAAAAATTGAAAAAATGAAAGTCTTAACTAAAAGGATAATTATTTATGTTTTGAAAAAAACAATAAAATTTGATAGTTTAGCATAGTTTGTGCACATAAATATGCGATACGGCACTTATTTGTCGACAAAATTTTTTGACAACTTGGAATACTTGGGAGTGTAAATTAATTGGATCCCATGACGAGAATTCCTGACTCCGCTCCTTATAGTACGCGTACAAAACTAGTTATAATAATATGTAAGAATTAATGTATAGTATACGATTCTTGGAAATAGGTGCATCTTGCATCTAGATTCTACATATAGGATCATGTTGTTTATAAAAAAAAATTATATTCTAGTAAATATTTATTTTTATAATACCATATCAAGTCATCGTTATAACTAAGCTGATATATAAGATACAGCAAATACACTTAACTCTAGATTTCATTTAATATTAAGTGCAGTTTCTATGTATTTCTCGTGGACTTTAAAAAAATCCATTGATTAAGCTTTCGCCTTGCATGAACATGAGCTCAGAACAAATGAATGTATTTTTTTGAAAAAATAATCCATCTAGCCAACGATCATGTAATTAAATATCCAATGGGTCTATAAACTTAGGGTCGTATCAAATATTTAGGACTCTCGATCTGATCCTTTTAGGACTGGATTGATTATATACCAGCAGCAAATTGGGATAGAGTTTAGAAGTGGCCTGGTCTGGCCCGGCCCGGTAAGGGCCCGACCTGGTTAAGCATTGGTGCGTGCGGGCTGTGTTGGGTCAATCGAAATTTCTCTAAATGTCTCTCTTAGAACATTCACAGAGCTCCTCACCAAATGGTGGGCACCGTGACACCGTCACATTTTTGGTGGGTCAGGATGACACTCCAAAATTTCCACGTGTCATTCTTGAAATAATGGTTCTCTCTCTTTAATTTATATTAATTTGAAATTAATTTTATTTCAACATTTTAAAAAAGAAAGTCAATATAAAAGGTCATCTCAACAAATAGATCATATCCACTAGCACATGGGAATGGCGGAATTGGGCCATTTTCAAGAGCCATTGGAATGGGTGCAGTGGGCTTATTATAACAAGCCCGACCAAAACCCGACCCCTAAACTTTTTGGGCTGGTTAGGCATGAGTAGTAAGCGCTTGGTCATGTTGTCCATTTAACAAATCTCAATAATTAAAAATCTTATGTCAGAAAATTTTGATTTTTATTGGACCTAAGAAAAACAAGACATTAATTATGTTGATTAGTCCTTTGTACTGTACTATTTAGAGCAAATGTCAGTTTGGTTGTTGCTTGTGCATTTTCAAGTTAAGAGGTTGCTTTTAGAAATGAAGATGAAATTAGAAGGAAAAGCGACTTTTGGCTTGTCATTAGTTGGTATGTGCGTATGTTTTTTTGTTTCTTTTTTTTTTCTTGCTTAGTCACTTTTTAATCAAGATAAATATTATGGGTCGACGTGTAAACGAATTGAACCTAACCGAGTTGAACGGTTACAGACTCGAGCTCAACTCGTTGGGAAATTTCAAACTTGTGATAAGTTTGAGTTCATTTTGCATTATATGTATATGTTCGTAAAACTCGAACTCAAACATGTCTCTAGCTTATCTAGTACTATGATTTAACCTTGAATGAACTTTTCTCAAGTCGGGATTGGGTAGCTTATGAGTAGCTCAACTCATTTACATTCCGAGTTAAATTGTGTCACAACTTAAATTATCTATTATTGATAAATAAATCAAAAGGAGTACTCTTTCTGTTCACGGAAAATTTGTCATAATTTTTTTAGGTACCGTCTACAAAAAAATTGTCATATTTATTTTTAATAATAGACCCACAATCTGTATCCCATTATTTACAATATATATATATATATATCTTTGTTGGATACAACTCTACTCACATAACTTTCTCTTACCATCTTTACTGTGAGATCGTTCCTTCACTTACACAACTTTCTACTAGCTTTTACTAAATTCCATGCCAACGATGTCATATTCTTTTTAGAGAAAAAACTCATAATAGCCTTTATTGAAAATAAAAGATGAATTATATCACTTTGAAATTAAAACTCTCAAACTAGCCCTTTTTACCCAAACTACCCTTAAGACTTAAAACCCTCCTATCATCAACTTCTTTCATACACAAACACTAACTTTCATGTATGAATCTTCTGGTGGTGATAGGATTTTCCGGCAACGGCGGTGCGATTTCCGGCGAAAATTCCCAGCGAAAAATATTCAAAATTAGTATCATATACGCATCACACACGAAGTCTAATTGAACTCTATGATACAAATTTTGAATATTTTTCGTCGGAAATAGCATTGCCACGCCGGAAAATCCTACCACCACCGGAAGATTCATAGATGAAAGTTAGTCTTCGTGTATGATTCAAATTAAAGTTAGTATTCATGTATGCTCGTTAAAAGTGTTTTAGACTTTTCACAAATTTAGTGATATTTGATAGTATGTTTTAATTTATGTGTGACAATTCAGACTTTTTTTGTTAAAAAAAATATTATTTTACTATATTACGGTTATTACATCTTCTCTTTATGGACAGAGAGTAATCCTTATACATATCATAATAAGATGAGAAGAACAAAGGATCAAACCTTCATATCACAAAATTGTGAAGTCGACTTCATCAAACATCTTTAAAATCACCTCTCCCTCCAAATCTTCCCAACGCCAAATCCTTGGAGAGAGAGAGAGAGAGAGAGAGAGAGAGAGAGAATGAAGAACAATCTAAGCAACAACACAAAACTAATCCTCCTGCACCCTTACATCCAAAAGCAAGGCAGCTCCAACCGCCTCTTGTCCCTCGCCATCATCTCCTTTCTCACTCTAGCTTTCCTCCTAACCTTCGTCTACACCCGCGACTCCATCTCCATCCCCACCGCCTCCGTCCTCTCCTCCGCCGCCGCCGTCTCTACTCCCCCGTTGTCCAAAACCGTCGTCCGCGCCCTCGCCCACTACGCCTCCGCCTCCAACACCACCGACAAAATGTCGTATCCCGACATCAAACAGATCTCCGACGCCCTCCGGCAATGCTCCTCGGCCTGCAACTTCCTCGTCTTCGGCCTCACCCACGAATCCCTCCTCTGGACAGCCCTCAACGGCGGCGGCCCGTACCGTCTTCATCGACGAGAACCGGTACTACGCCGCCTACTTCGAGGAGAAGTACCCAGAGATGGAGGCGTACGACGTCCACTACTCGACGCGGCTGAGCGACATGCCGGGGCTGATCGCGGCGGCGAAGGAGCAGGCGGCGAACGAGTGCCGGCCGGTGCAGAATCTGCTCTTCTCGGAGTGCAGGCTGGGGCTGAACGATCTACCTAACCAGCTGTACGAGGTGGATTGGGACGTGATACTGGTGGACGGGCCGCGCGGGTACTGGCCGGAGGCGCCGGGGAGGATGGCGGCGATATTCACGGCGGCGGTGCTGGCCAGGAGCAAGAAGGGCGGGAACCCGAAAACGCACGTTTTCGTGCATGATTTCAACATGAGGGAGGATAGAATCACGAGCTTTGAGTTTTTGTGTAGAGAGAATATGGTGAAGGCTAAGGATATGATGGCGCACTTCGTTTTGGACAGGATGGACGGAAACCCTTCCCACTTCTGTCGACATTCTTCCTAGCTAACGGATTTTGTCTTTTTCTTGCCGAGAAATAAGCAAGCGGTTCGGATTCTATGTCCCGACATTAATTTAATAATTTAACGAATGCGTTTTTGTTGGATGTCTCATGTTCATGTACAAACAAACATTCCTTGATTTCTTATTTCACATGTAACACAGTATTTTCTTGGCCTTCTTTATATTTAAATTTGATTTATGGCACTTTTACCGAGAAAGTATATATGGCGTAAAAAGCTTAATCTTCATATTGATGCATGGAATATTTTAAGCACAAACATGGAATTTTCACGATCTCTTTGATCAGGATCAAACAGCCTGAAAACTCAAAATCGAGCTCAGAAATGGAAAGTGTAAGGGCTCGACCCCAACGGTCATCAGACAGACTTACCAACCTTGATGACAAGTACCGTAATGGATTGTCGTATAGTTTCTAATTTTGACCTATGTATTAAATAAAAAAATTAGAGTAAGTCTCGTCTGCAACCGATTGCACAACGTGAGACGTGCGCGCGTGTTGTGCACGCACATTTTTTTTTTTTTTTGTAATAAGTCGATATACACTTCACCATATATTCATATGCATTGTACTTTATGTTGATATGCACACCAAAGAGTATTAAAATGCACAAACTTTTTCCATATTATTTTTTCCAGTTTTTTTTTATTTACAGTTTTTTTTCTCCGGCGGTGCCTTCGGCTCCGATTTTACAGCTCCGCCTTCGCTCCGATTACTAATATAAGGATAATCATCGGACAACAATTATATTTCTGTTAATGGTGGTCAAAATACATGCCTAATAATATTTTTATTAAAATAACATATAAATTCAAACTACTACTATAATACTAATTTGTAGGATAAAATTTTTGAAAAATCATTTTACCGAGGGAGCTTGGTTCAATTGGCCCACACACGTCAGCATGGATCAACTCCAATGACTTTTGAGCTCTTGAACACGACTTGAGAAGGGCTTTTGAACTGTGCACTTCCCGAGCAGACATCCTAGCGAAGTTTATATTCATATTACGTGTCACACTCACAATTCTTCATTCTTATGTATATTAATTCTCATTTCTTTTTGCATTATTAATCAATATAAAAATAAATAAAATACTACTCCCTTTGTCTACGAAATGGTTGTCACATTGTGGACAACACGGATTTTAAGAAAATGGCGTAGGTAGTAATAGATAATAGTGAGTATTGTGGTGAGTGGAGTAAGAATCCCATAATAAATTTGTGAGTGATATAGCAAAAATGACAACTATTTCATGAACAAACTTAAACAGCAAAAGTGACAACCATTTCGTGGATAGAGGGAGTAATATATAATATCAAGTTTTTAATCTAGCCAATATCAAATTCGTATGATAAATCCATGTATATCTCAATTCCAACACCTATAAATTAATCACATCTCATTAAAAAAAAAACTAAACAATTAATTGAATCATTATATATTTTATATTTGTCATCAAATTAAAATTGAGTTCTATAGATATATACCCATCGACCTAAGAAACTACACCTATTTTATTCTATATTTATATCTTGTAGTATATAATACTAATATATATGATATTCTTAATCTCAATTCTCACGCATATGTATATATATACCTATATGATATATAGTTCGTATATTTTATAAAATTTTGAATTCTATATTGAATTTTTAGTAGTTCTATAGATCGGAAAACCTATATAAAATAATTTGATGAGGTATTTCATTTACCAACCAAAATAGCTTCTTATTTGATTTGGCCAAATAATAATTGATTTTGGTCAAATAAATAGCTTAATATTTATAGTCATTTATTTAATAATTTGGCAAAATAATAATTGATTTTGGCCAAGTCAATATTTTAATTTTTGTTATGTATATATTTTCAGTTAATTTAATTCGTATAATGTAATCTATATATGAAACCATCAATGATCATTAATTATTCGATATGAACATGACTACCAAAATAAATTAGTTGTGTGGACTTTTTATATTTCTTTTATTCATATTTATATAATCCTTTTAAACTCACTCAAATTCAAACTATTGATATAATATTTGGATCTCAAATCCATCATCAAATTAAGCTTAATAAGTAGAATATCAATTTAGCCTGAAATTGTTGAAACTGTTAAAAATGACCGAGAAAAAAAGGTGTTATGGCCGAAAAGTTACAACAAAAAAAGATTTATCAATTGATTGAGTGGGTTAACCGGTACGGATAGTAGATTCACGATTTTCGGGTACGGATAGTAAAGTCACGATTTTCCGTAGATTTTTGACGGGCTATTATAGACATGGCTCTCACTTTGATGATCGATTTTCGATTGAGACAGGTACATATAATAAAGTCTCTTTTTTAATTAAGTGTAAGGATAACAAAATTGCAATTACGGTTGAACATATTTAATGAATGGTTACTCGATCTATTATCATTTTCAACCAATACCCCCGATAGGGTATATATGTCATTTACCCTGAAATCGACGAGTCAACCGATTAGATCGAGAAAATAAGTTAAATTTATAGCACAATGATTGAACCAAAAAAATAGCCGAAAATTAAATGGTTGATCTAATTAATACAATTTTGTGAATATATTTAGTATGTACTATACGGGTTTGGAACAAGAACGAACATGAAAATAACTTTTTCTTTGAGGTTGAGATACATACAAATATATTAATTCTAAAGCGAACGTCCGAACATTGATTGACTTACATACGTGAAATTTATTCTCAGTTTTGGCCTTTTTGTTAATTATAACATTTCATTTTATGAAAATAATTAGAAAATCAATTTATTCATTTTATTCAATTTAGAACCACTTTATATCACATCAAAAATATTTTATATCACTTTAGAAACATTTTTATATCACTTTATTTAAAGCATTAGCAATGCTGCAATGGGGAACTCGATCGCCGGCTTGAGCCGTCCCAGCATTAGCCCCCCCCGACAAGCCCCCTCCATCGTGTTGCAGCCCGCACTCTCGAGTCGGTCCGATAGGGCGTGTACAAATGCACTGGCCCATATTTAAGAGAGAGAGAGAGAGAGAGAGACTTGTCAGGCGCGACTAAGGAGGAGGCAAAGTGAAGAAGAAGGCAATTGTATTTCTTTTAGTTTTTAGGGTTAATACTATGAATGGGCTAAGTGGGCCAATAAATGACTTTACTAATGTGGGCTTTAATTTTTATATTATGAATTATTATTGTATGCATCAATATAGATTATTAAGATTTCTTTAATTTTTTTTATTTTTTAGATTATGTAATTTTCTATTTAAATTAATATAATTTTCATTTTTTATTATTGTAATTTCATTTTTTAGTTATTGTAATTTTCATTTTTATTTAAATTAAAGTAATTTTCATTTTTAGATAATGTTAATTTCATTTTCAATTAGCTTATTTTTTTAATTTATTTAATTTTGCATTTTTATTGTAATGTTTATGTAAGATTTAATTCTCTTCAATATTAATTTATTATGTAATTTTCTACAAATTTTATAAAACATCTCAAAACTAATTTTATCATGCCTCCTATCAAGTCCTTGCACTACAGCTTAGGAACTCAACTATTGTGAGTGTTCTTATTGCACTAAATACCACATTATACTATTAACACTCTTCTTCTTACTACTGATGGCAAACAAGAAATGTTACCAAAACTTTTTATATGAAGACATAACTAGTACCGTGGCCCGTGCAATGCATGGGAGAACTTTGTACTTTTGTTTTACTTATAAATAAAAATATAAGTATCAAGTCAGTTATTATATATAAAAAAATTTAAAGTAAAAATACAGTACTAATTATTTATTCGACCAACTAATAAATTAGTCAAATTAAATTAAAATAAATTATAAACATATAGAATAGTTATTTATTCGACTGACTAATAAATAAATTGGCCAAATAAAACTGGTGGAACAAAAGATGAGATACAATCCGTCGAAAATCGACGGAAAATTATATTAATAAAATTTAATAAAATTATTAGATAGTACTAATATATATGTGATAGACTAAGAAAAGTATTACTATTAGTTAATTATTTTATGGTTAAATAATTCAATTATGTTATCAACTAAATTCGTTTAGAATTTAATTATATGCCCTACATCTCAAATTCAATTAAAAAGTAATTTTACCACATGTTTACATTGCAAACCCATATAGTTACATTTATTAAAACTTCTAATCTAACATATTCTCATTCCTTTCGATAATTTTCAAAACTCTATTCTTCTACAAAATCGATATGGACAAAATATATTTGTCTTTCAAAAAGATTGTCTCATGTCAATTTTGTATGAAATTTGAGATGAATTGTTTTCATTGCAAATACTCCTTGTCCCACATTTATTTAGGAAAGAAAAATATTTTTGAAGATTATCTATTAGATGAAAGTGACCCTAAATACCCTACATTATAAGTTAAGTTGAACCACTACTCGCAATCTTCCCGTCTACCCTGATAGTTCTGACTCGGAAGCTGCCCATTGACACAATACTAATTTTTTATTATATAAATAAACAACTTCAAATATATTCACAGAAAAATTAATGATGATATTTGTTTTCTTTTTACCAGATATTAATATTTATTTATATACATAGCTATCTTTCAAAAATATTCACACAATATTTAATAAATAAAAATTCATATTATAAATTATATTATTATATAAATATAATCATCTTCCAAATATATTCATAGAAAAATAAATGAAGACATTCGTTTTCTTTTACAAGCTTCGAGAAGATTTTTTTTAACTAAGAATAGAATTTTCGAGAATTGTTTTACTATGCACTTGGTAGTTTTTCCTTTTTACAAAACTTTATGTGGAGTGATTGTGATTCAAAAAATTATTTAGTCAATGATATAAGATAAAGTTTACCATAATTATCCTTAATTTTTTTTATTAGTTCAAAATTATATTATATATATATATATATATATATATATATATATATATATATATAGGGTATGGATCTGGTAGGAACTCATCATTATATGAGAACTGTAGGAACCAACATAAATATCACTTACGTGATGCACAAAATACTATGCGTTAATGCACGAACATGTTAATGCAAAAATTATTTAACACATTTTTAATGCACAAACAACAGTTTTCGAATGCATCAATTAATTTGGACCGTTGATTTTCTTAAATCAACGGTCCAAATTAGTTCCCAGTTCCTACCTAAAGATGACTCCCTATATGATCATCTCCACATTTATATACATACATATATATATAAGAGAGAGATCAAATAGAAATAGATTTACATGAGTTAAATAGAAATAAATTTGGGACGTTTATTTATTAGATTAAGGGTGTAGATTAATAGGATCTTTTTAGTTTATTTAGTTTGTTGGAACCGTATTTTATTCAATCAACACAAATATAAGGGCTGAATTACAATTATCTCAATATTATTACTAGCTAGTTGGTGTCCACCTTGTTTTGTGGGGCACATATTCACTACCAAATAAAATTAAATGAATTTGTATCTTCTTTTGTGGGATTATTAAGCAAACAAGCAACTGTTTTCGACTTTTAAGTTTCACGCTAGTCAATCAAATATAATGAATTTAATATTTTATTTTCATTTTATCACATCAAATGAATTAAAAGAGAAAAATGCATTAATAATTTTAAGAAACATTATAAAGCAATAATAAACATAATGTGCAATAATTATTTTATTAAAAAGCAATAAGTGATACAATAAAAAACAATAATATATATGCAATAAAAAGAGAAAAATGTTTTAATATTTTTTCTCAAATAAATAAAAAGCATTATAAATCAAATAAATGTAAGAAACAATAATATAAATTATCAGAGTGCAATAAGTAATACAATAAAATACAATAACATAAGTGAGAATATATTTTAAATACTTTTGTATAAAACATAGAAGTTTTTTACACTCATTCACAAGAGTATAAGTTTTCTATACCAAAATCTGTAAAAAGACTAAATTACCCCTAAGTAGAGGTATTGAGATGTTGATTTTAATTTTTAGCCTTTTTTTATCTTTTTCGGCTGACTTGTATTTCTTTTTTCTTTTTTTTTTCCTTTCTTCTTCCTTGAACCCAAAACCCTAAACGAAAAAAAAAAAAATTCTCACCACCTTAAACACATTAAATTTTGAACTATACTTATTTATGATTTGTAAGAGAGGTTGTTTGCTCTCATTAATTTTCGTCAACAACTACTAACAATTCTCTACATCTCAATTCTCTATCCTACACACAAGAAAACTCACGACACCAAGAAGAGAGAAGTGGGTCTCCAAGAAAAAAAAACGAAAAATTCACGATAGTTAAAAAGAAGAAGGAGGTAAAGTTCAAACGGAAGGCTTTCGTGTTTCTGGGGTAGAAAGAAGGTATGCAACTATATTCACCACGTAAAATATGATTTTTTTTTCGGCGAGTTTTTATACCCACAGTGGCAACCCACGATGGACTCATTTTTTGCACACGATGGTAGAAAATTTTCATGTACATGAATTATATGTTTATATTTAGTCATAAAAGAGTATATTTGCATGTTTAGAATCGTTTTTAGAAGTAAAATAGCAGAAAAATATACCCACTGTCGTGTGTATGAGAATTCTTCATTTTCTGGGCCCATTTTTTGCAATACACGATGGAGCGACCCACGATTGGCCATCGTGGTTGCCACTGTGTGTTGCCACCGTGGACACCTTTTTAGGCAACCCACGGTGGCAACCCACGGTGGCAACCCACGATGGTCCATCGTGGGTTGCCCCATCGTGGGTTGCCACCGTGGACACCTTTTTAGGCAACCTACGGTGGCAACCCACGATGGTCCATCGTGGGTTGCCCCATCTTGGGTTGCCACCGTGGGTTGTCTAAAAAGGTTCCACGTGGCAACCAACGATGGTTACCACCGTGGCCACCAACGATCGTGTGTGTATCCATCGTGGGTAGGCAGTAGATGCATTAGAAGCGTGTTCGATCAGATTTTTTTATAATTTCTTGGCTATTTTGTAATTTTCAGATGTCGTGACAACGTGTTTTGATACATCACAGCGGTTGTTGGGATCGATCGACTTATATAGATGGGGATTCTTATTTCGTCTTCATCGATAGTGCTACAGTAAATTGTGCAAGTCTTGTTGAACTTATTGGAGAAGGGTTGGGAAATATAAATCCGACTGACTACACGTTGTGGTACTTGACACGCATGAGCAATGAAAACAAAGTAAAATTTTTATTGCGGAGTGATATCGAGTTACTGCGTTTGTTAAATGAACAGAAAGACGATCCGGAGGTTTACATTGATTACGACGGCTCATCCGCCCCCAGGGTTAACTTTGGTGGTAACAGCTTCGGATTTGAGCACCACGATATTGACAACCGCATGCCCTACTCACATGAGCAATATGAAAAAGATGAGGAAGATGAGGATGAAGATGGTGACTACGACGAAAATGAAGAAGATGAGGCGAGTTCGTCCGAAGACGAAGCAAATGATCGTCGTAAAGAATTACTTGATTCGCTATCTATTGATTGTCTTGCTTGGATGCGACAACCGGCACAAATGGACAGGGTTTTTGGTCCTCGGAACTTCACATCGGACCATCAGTCCGAACGCGAGACTGAGCATCTGTACGCAATGCGTAATTGGATCATTCCATTCCCGATCCTGACAGAGCAGGGAGATTAGGGTGGGTCGAGCAACCACCACCAGTGCGTGGGGAACTCGAAGTGGGGGCCTTATTTAGGTCCAAGAAAGACTTGAGAATCATTGTTGGAATGTATCATCTGGAGAACTATTTGGAGTGTAGATCGAAACGTTCGGCTAGCAATCGTACGACGTTCCTATGCAAGACTGGCAGAAAGAATTGCAGATTTAGGATTTGTGCTGTTGAGGGCGGCACCATTTGAAGAATTACTAAGTTATCCTTGGATCACACCTGTCACCACGATTTAAATCGTGCTGCTGCACGGTCGGTATCTTCTAATGTTGCTGCATTTTATTTTGTCAAGAGATTGACCGGCGAGGCAGTTACTTTGAAGCCAAAGGAGATGATGGAAGAGATGTGTAGAGTGTTTGGTATTAACATTTTATATAGTTTCGCTCTCCGAATGAGAGACATAACCATAGAGAATACATATAGTGACCACATCTCGTCGTATCAGAAGATCCCGTCGTATCTATATTTGTTGAAGCAGGATAACTCGGGAACTGTTTATAACTTGGATATGACCGTCAAGGGCTCGCTATGTCACTTATTTGTGGCGCTCGGACAGAGTATTCGAGTGTTTGATAAGTGTCTATGGCTGCTACTTGTAGTGGACGGGACCCACCTTAAGGGAAAGAACCGAGGAATTTTATTTGTAGCTGTCACGTTGGATGGGAACAACCATGTCTTCCCCCTTGCAATTGGCCTCGGTCCCAAGGAGAATGATGAGTCGTAGGTATATTTTCTCTCCAACCTGCGCAAATGCTATAACCCTCCGGATGATTTACTAATTGTGAGTGACCAACATTTGAGCATTAGGAATGCAGTTCGAGCCGTCTACCTGAATGCATTCCACGGGTTGTGCTACCACCACCTTCAGAAAATCTCACGCCCTACGGAAAGCACGTAGCCACTATCTTTCAAGTTGCAGCATATTGTAATCATGACGAAGAGTTCGATGATTTGTTCTCAAAATTGCATCAAGTGAGCCCCAACGGAGCTCACAGACGGCTTTCTGATATTGGACCGGAGAGGTGGGCTAAGTGTAAGTGTTCGATCCGACGCTATGACTTTTTGACCTCCAATTATGCCGAATGTTTCAACTCTCGTATGTTATGGGCGAGGCGTCTCCCGGTGCACTCGATGATTGAGATGTACCTTTTCATTGTAGAGAAATTGACCGATGAGCATCGAGAAGAAGCTGCATCGAGAGATTATGAGTTGACAGAGAACGCATTGGGAAAACTTTCTTTATCCGTGCAATACGGTACCCGCTTTCCAGCTCGAAGTAACACCACCACACATGTTTACAGAGTGGAAGAAAGAAATGTTTCTTATCACGTTGATCTAAGAACCTGGACATGTACGTGCCGAGCGTAGAATTTAGATTTGATTCCATGTCGCCATGCTGTTGCCGCTATAAGGTAACATGTTCAATTACTAAATATTGTTTGGTTGCACCAACTTTCATTTAGCTTAGCCTTTCCATATGTTGAAATTATCGTCATCTTCTTATTTAGGTCTCCTATTTATATTGCACCAATATTTGAATTAATGTCAATTTGTTTTGGGTGTGTAACACAATTTTGTTTAATTTTTTAACAGGCGTGCAGGTAACGATTTGTCTGTGTACGATTTTGTAAGTCGTTATTTCAAACAGAAGACATTCAAAGAGACTTATATGGAGCATATTAATCCAATACCGCATCCAGATGAGTGGGTTCTGCCTCCGGAGATATATGCAATCGTTTATCTTCCTATGGATGAGGTATGCCAGGCTGGGCACCCAAAAGATAATCGTGCACGATCCGCAGTAGAAAATTTGGTGAGACGTCCTCAAGTATGCGGTAGGTGTCATGAAAGGGGCCACAACAAAAAGACTTGCACAACATCCATCCCGTTCAGTGGTGTTGACTTGAATAACCCCCCTGAAGATACAGAAGAGGTCGAGGGAGAACAAGTAAGGCAAAGGCGTCGGCGGAAGAAAAAGTGTAGCATTTGTCGTCTTGATGATCATGATGCGAGGAAATGTCCCTATAGTGAAACGTAAGTATGTTGTTTTTTTTGTTATTTAAGATGAATTTATGATTTGTATTGGGAGAGAAAGTATAACTAAATTCTCATTTTTGTAAATATTTGTACTTATTTTATATGTTATTTGAACTTGTTTAAAATGTGAGTGATTATACTTGAATGAGGTTGAAAATAACAGGTAAAAAATACCACTCTCAGATTTGCCCACGGTGGCCACGCCCACGATGGGCAGCCCACGATGGTTGTCATCATGGGCACAAGATGTGGTATAAATCTTGAGCCAACGATGGGCAACCCACAATGGTTGCCATCGTGGGCACAAGATGTGGTATAAATCTTACGCCCACGATGGGTGCCCACGATGGTGGCCATCGTGGGCAATAACCATCATAGGCACGGTGGTGAACAGTCACCGTGGGCATAAAAACATGTGTGAATTTCATTTTATTCGATTCCTACTTCGATTTTATTGTTTAGTGCTTCTATAATAGCTTATTTTTCAATTTAAAATTACTTAACAACAAAATCCAAACATCCACACGTGACCTTCATCTAATTCATTAGTAAATCAGGTACTTCATACAAACGCTGAAGTAATTGATACATAACCATTATCAAGAGAATCCCAATATTGTACGTATAGTATAAGTTTTATTTTGCACAAAAATGTAACATATTTGATAGTAATCATTGAATTAACAAAATGTATCATATATGATAGGTATAATGTTGGGATTATCTTGATAATCCCAAAATGTATCACTAACTTAAGCATTTGTACGAAGTACCTGATTTACTAATGAATTAGATGAAGGTTACGTGTGGGTGTTTGGATTTTGTTGTTAAGTAGTTTTAAATTGAAAAATAAGCTATTATAGAAGCACTAAACAACAAAATCGAAGAAGGAATCGAACAAAAAATAAAATTCACACATGTTCTTGTGCCCACGGTGGCTGCTCACCATCGTGCCCACGGTGGTTATTGCCCACGATGGCCACCATCGTGGGCTGCCCATCGTGGGCCCACAATGGCAACCATCATGGGTTGCCCATCGTGGGCTGCCCGTCGTGGGTTGCCCATCGTGGGCTGCCCGTTGTGGGTTGCCGTCGTGGGTTGCCCATCATGGGCATGGCCACCGTGGGCAAACTCGAGAGTGATGTTTTTTCACTTGCTATTTTCAACCTCATTCAAGTATAATCACTCACATCTTAAACAAGTTCAAATAACATATAAAATAAGTTCAAATATTTACAAAAATGAAAATTTAGTTATACTTCCCTCTACATCTAACCAAAATATTCTAATTGCAACAAATAACTTATACTTCTCAATGTATCTATCATCAATTGACACATTACGATGTCTCGATGTTAAATTGATGAGACGATCAACATACATAAGGGCGTAGGGGCCACAATTTGTCCCGTCGGTCTGGATGAATTGCTCCTCCTCAGGCATCTTAATCAACAACGGAGGATTTTTTAGCCTTTTTCTGTGGGAATTTTGCTCCCACTAACCTGATGCGAGCAACAGTCGAGGTAAGAGATCGGTCACACACTGTAATTGCTTGCCGTGCACTGTCGTTTCCCTGTGATGGATCATGGTCGAGTCATACAACTCGACAGTCCAATCCTTCTATAAAATGCGTATCATGATCCAATGATTCCCCCCGACATTGCACACTGTTATGAACTGTACACGACAAGAGGCAATTTAACTATATTAAAAAAAAATTATAGTAAACTACAAATATGATATTACTTTAAAATATAATCAACTTACATGGTTAGCTTGCCACCAAGCCATTGCTAATTCGCTTTCTGTGCCATCAACCATTTGTTTAAGAGCATCAGATACTTGCCACTTAGTATATAGTCTAAGCCTTGGAGGAATTTTCTTTCTCTTGCCACTAGCATCAATAAGGTACAACTTATCCCACTCATTTCGAAAAGAATTCTAGTAATACAATAAAAAATTACATAAATAAAAGAGAATATTAATATAATCAAGAAATCAAGATTTACATAAATCAAAGAGAAATACTTACATAGAAGCTAGTGCCGACTATAATGGTGGTTGCTTCACATACTCCATCAGCTGTCAACCTATCTAAATGTCTTACCTTGAATCGCATATAGTTTAGGTACAGCTCTATCTCCTGCAATGTTATTTAATTTTGTTACTTATAATATACAAATAAGTTTGAATTATTGTAATAAAGATAGAATTGTACCTCTGCCCACATCATTTGTCGACTATCCTCCAGACGATCGAAAACAGATTGTACAACAATGTGGTTAATCGTCTTAATTGTGATTGTAGCATCCTCTCCTGATTTTCTATGCTTTTTGTACATACGTTTCAACCTTTTCATGGCCTTTACAGTCATGCACAAATAAGGGGTCTGTATGGCGGCAGACGGTCTCGTCTTACGACGACCTTGCACCTCGTCTTGCTCTGTCAATTCGTAATCTTGCTCAGCAGACTCCTCCTCAGAGGATGACGACCACTGAATATTAACAGGTGAAACCTACCGTCTGAGCTGCTCGTGTGTGGTGTCCTCCACAGTAGAAAAAACGGCTGCTCCCGCTGGTACTCAGGCTGGTAGGGAATCTGCTGCTCATGTGGGGTGAACTCGGCAGTAGGAAAAAGGTGACTGCTGCTGTCGTCGCCTGGAAACACTGAGTGCTGCTGCTAGATAGGAGGTTGAAACATCGGAGGTTGGTACGTTGGAGGGTCGTACCGATGTAGCAGTCTAATGCTATAGCCGAAGAACATCAGCTGCTGCTGCTGGTGGGCAGGCTGATACCCCCACGACTGCATTGGTGGCTCACTTTGGTGGGGTATAAGGTCAAACGACTGCCCAAACAGGTGGTGCATCGGCTGCTCGGTATGCTTAGGGATGTGAGGAGAGTGGTGACTATGCCGACTGTGCTGTCCCTGTAGAGCTGCAGCTGAAGAGTGACGAAGCGGGTCCGGAATCCTCTGATGTCTGCTTAAAACCTTTGCAGAGTGAAGGTGTGGCTCAGGGCTCCTCCTGTAGCTCCCAACAGACTGCTGTGGAGGGCTCCTAGATTGTCTGTGTCTCGGACCGAAATACTCCTTCACCTAGGCAAAGAGCTTCCATGAAAAGGTAGCAAAGAAGCCCTTGTCAGACTCGTCCATCAAGACCGCCCTCAGCCGTGGACACAATGACGTCCGTGGACACAACACACTCTATCTTCGGGTCTCTCCTGATAGACCGGCTCTGTTGTCTCAGCTTTATGTACTTGTGGTGGGGTGCTCTATCGGCATCATTTTGGGATTTTCTGTGCCGATGAGGTTGGTTTAATTATCTTCCCCACAACCTCCGCAGCCTTCATCAATTTTCACTTCCTTTACACCTTGTTTTTCGGGGAAATCTCTTCTGTATTCTTCTCTATTAATTTTTTCGGAGGTTCCCAGTGTACATGATACACCGAGTCAAGACTGAACCAATACAGCTTGTCCGTGTCTTCCACAAGAATAGGCATCGTGTTATGTTTGACAAGACCCTAAACAAGTTATGTAAAATTATTATTAGATCACAAATTAAAACATGTAATATAAATGATAAAATATTATAAAAATAAAAGCAAGGCGCGTACCTCTCTCTCGAAAAACGTGCTGAAATCTACCTTGAGAAGTCTTGTAGTCCACATAAAATATCAAGGAACTCTAACGGCGGCTGATCGGGTTCTACAGTACTCTCCCAACCGTAGAATACACTCGTAAGACCAAATTTGTAAAACTCAAATCGGTCCGTAAAAGTGATAAGTTCCAATGTCACATTGGTTGGGTTTCTTGGCGGTGTTGTTGATGTAGTAAGTGAATGCCTAATATGTGTAATCACCCCAAAGAAACGGTTCCCAACGTTCCGGATCCTCAACTAATGCCCATGACCATTTCTCGACCTCCATATTACGGTCCCGACAAAGGAGAAATAGGTAGTAAATTAAGAGTTTGGCTACCTTCACATAGTCTGCGAGATTGTCTTCCTACTTTAAATCTTTAAACATATCGCGCATTTCCATGACATTAGTTTTGCGGCCTTTGAATACTCTATGAAAAAGACTGTTAGGCTGGAAAAAATGTCTCTCATTTGGATCGAAATCTGTCCTTCCGAAATTCAATCCAGTAATGCACGCATAGTCGCGTGCGGTGAAGCGGAGGGTTCGCCCGAAAATTTGGAACCACGTCTCATTAGGGGAGATCTCACGACCCATCAGCTAACAGGCCAATAAGTGAAGCAGGGCACTATTTGTACTTCCAATCCTCTTATATTTAATGTAACGGCCAACAACTCATGGCGTAAATTTATCAAGCACTTCTTGATACCGTACTGAATTGCGCGTAAAGTGCCGAAATACCTTCATTATTTCTTTAAATAGGGTCTCACGATAAAATATATTTATTAATTTGTTATGATGATGCAATCCAGGTCTCATCTAATCACAACCGGGCTGCAATATAAACACACAAACCATAAGGAAAGAAGTTCGATCGCTCAAACCAACAAAATCACAAAACAAAAATCCTATAAAACAGTCTCGGGTCACTCACGACGGGGATGCCCACGACGGGGTGCCCACGATGGGGCTACCCACGACAGCTGCCATCGTGAGTACAAAAACACCCACCAGAAGCAGCCCGTTTTTCACTGTTTTTCACCTTCAAATCCTAATTTTTATCAACAAATTTTAGATATAACACTTCTAATGCTCATCAAATCATGTACATTGTTCTCATATTCAATAAATCGAATATAAACACACACTTAGAAGCATACATTTTTCAAACCCAAAATTCAATTTCATGTGGAATTTTAGCACTAACCGGTGGTTCGTTGTCGACGAGTCGTACTTCCTCCTCGTCGGAGGTAGATGTCGACTCCCCATGGTGGTCGGATTGATCACTCATTACCAGCGTGTGTGTGTGTGTGTGCCGTTGTGGGTGGTGCCGTCGAGAGAGAGAGAGTGATGTGTTGGGTGTGGGGTAGTGGAGGGGGTAACCGATAGAAAGCGAGGGTTTAAATTTTTTTTTTTGTCTTTTTCTTATTTATTTATGTAAAATAAGGGTATTTTAGTCTTTTAAGTGATTTTGGTATATAAAACTTATACTCTTATAAAAGAGTGCAAAAAACCTCTATCTTTTATTAAAAGGTATTTAAAAAGAGTTTGCCCATAACATAATATGCAGTAAAAAAGAAAAATGCATTAATAAATTTGCTACAAATAAATAAAAAATTTGATTATACTATTCATTCTCATTTTAACTGTATAGTAATATTTACTAATTACGATTATACATTATGCAAACAATTTTACATTTTAGAAAATAGATGAAAAATTTGAATAAAATAAAAAAATTTAAAATAAATAAGAATGAAAGATTAAAATGTGCCTCTTAGGATCCCAAAATGAGGTACTCGTCAGAATTGACCCGTCTATTTAATTAACTGATAAATTAGAAATTAATTATTTTTTTATCAAATTATATAAAAATTTATTAGACTATTTCAAATTTTAATTCGGCTAACCAATAAATTAGCCAAATTATTTTGAAACATTTATTCGACCAACTAATATATTAGTCAAATTAAATTAAAATAAATTATAATATATAGTAGTTATTTATTCGGCCGACTAATAAATAAATTGGCCAAATAAAACTGGTGGAGCAAAATATGAGAAAATACACATTGATTCTAAGTATTTATAGGTTTTTCAATAGGTGAAATTTCATTGAATAACCGATGTGGCACACAAGATTTTAGTACATATTTAAAATCTATTATTTTATATTTTTTAAAAATTTAAAATTTGAGAATTTTGATAAATAGGAATGAAAGATTAAGAGGGGTGCCATCTAGAATTTTTTTTCAAAGCAAGAATTATTTTCCTTTTAGTAATATAAAATTATTAGACTATTTTCAATATTTAATTCGGTCAACCAATAGATTAGCCAAAATATTTTGGAACATTTATTTGGCCACTCATAAATCAGTTCCCTATAGAAAATAATTATTTATTAGACCAATTAATAAATTAGTCAAATTAAATTAAAAAAATTATAAAAATATACTCCTTCTGTCCCATTCTACTTGTCTCATTTAAGACGGGCACAGAGATTAATAAAAAAAAAATTAGATATAAAGGGTGTGTTTAAGACTATCTGCAACCCTTGAAGACCACTAATGGTCTCCAAGGGTTCCAACTCCCATTTTTCTACTAGAGACAGTTTAGAGACACCTATCCCTGCAACCCAACTGTCTCTAAGCTGTCTCTAACTTTAATATTAAACAATTCGAATTTACCATTAAATTAATTCAGAAAATAAAAATAACAACCAATATTACATTAATTCAAATAAAATAAAATATTACATTAATTGAAATAAAAAAAATACATTAATTACATTACGCTAAAGTTCGTGATTTAATTCGCTAAAAAACCCTTTCAATAAATCATATATACAGATTTTTAATCACTAAAATTTAATTACAACGATTTATTTTGAAATAAGATATTGACATTTGATAAATTCAAAGTAATATCTAGAAAAATAAAATTCAATAATTTTAAGACCTTTAAAACAAGCTTAGCCAAATGACGTCTCTCTTTTGTCCAGCTTGATGGGGCTATGGGGGCATAAAAAATTTGCTTTCTTCCTCACCTCCGTTCCTCCCCCACCTCCGCCTCTCTCATTGATGCCGCCGCATCCCTCTCTCCCACCTCCCCATTTCCTTCCTCCCTTCCTCCACTCCTCTCTCTCTACCACACCAGACCCCACGTTTCTCTCTCCTCCACTCCTCTCCCACCTCCGCCTCTTCTTTCTTCTCCGCTCCTCCCCAAAATTTGCCTCTGTTTTTTTTATGTAGACGCTCAAGCCCGTGCCTCTCGCAACGCAACCGTCTCCTTCTCCCCCGTCTCGAGTCTCCTTCGAGACCGCTACTCAAGACCCGTTGCAGACAGTCTAATGTAGTTAATAAAGTAATATAAAGTACTTTCTAATTGATAAAGTGATATAAAGTGTTTTTGAAGTGACATAAAGTGATATAAAGTGATTTTGAAGTGATATAATATGAATAAAGTGATTTTTTAATTATTTCCTTAAATGGAAAGTGAGACAAGTTGAGTGGGACACCCAAAATAAAAAGTGAGATAAGTAGAACGGGACAAAGGAGTAATAGTTATTTATTCGTCCGACTAATAAATAAATTGGCCAAATAAAATTGGTGGAGTAAAAGATGAGAAAACACACATTAAAATTTTATTGAATAACCGATGTGAGACATAAGATTTTAGTATATATTTAAAAATTCAAAAATTTGAGAATTAAGATAAATAGAAATGAAGGATTAACCACTTAAAATTTTTTCAAAGCAATATCATTTTACTTTTAATAATAATAATAATAATAATAATAATAATAATGATAATAATAATAAAATAATATAATATAATATATATTTACTACTCCCTCCGTTCACCAAAAATTGAATCATTTGGAGCTCGGCAAGGAGATTAAGAAAACTGATAAAGTAGTTGTGAGTGGGCTAAAAGTAGGATAGTAGGAGTATTGTTAATTATTTGCTTAATTTCTTAATCTCTTTTCTTTTTCTCTCTCATCTTTTATTCTTTTTTCAATTTAGAGTTAATTTTCTGATCTTTTCTCTTATTCTTTTTGCAATGAACTTGGTGTTTTTTTCCTGATAATTCATTTTTCTGTTTAAGGATTATAATGTTCATCATTTTTTGTACTCTATTCGAATTTGTGGAAGATCGACCGTCTCCTCAGAATCTGCGACCAACAGAAGCAAATCGGAACTCGGCGTAGAAGAGAGATCAGAGGGTGGTACGTCGTCTCAAGCCGCCGTCGTTGGTTTGATCAGAGAGGGTGGAAACTCCGAATCGACGGGCGTGAAGCAGGTTTCGGGCACCACCGTGTCCGAATCGACTGCTGCCTCAGAATCTGCCACCATGAGTAGTAAATCGGAACTCAGCGGAGAGAAGAGAGCAGAGGGTGGCGCATCGCCTCGAGCCACCGTCGCTGGTTTCAACGGAGAGGGCGGAAACTCGTAAATGACGACGGCGAAGCATGTTTCAAAGAGATTCCACGAATTCAGAGTGGCGCACCGTCTCGAGCCACCGTCGCTGGTTTGACCGGAGAGGGTGGAAACTCCGAATCGACGGGCGTGAAGCAGGTTTTGGGCACCACCGTGTCCGAATTGACTGCCGTATCAAAATTTGCCACCATGAGTAGCAAATCGGAACTCAGCGGAGAGAAGAGAGCAGAGGGTGGCGCGTCGCTTTGAGCCACCATCGCTGGTTTCAACGGAGAGGGCTGAAACTCGTAAACGACGGCGGTGAAGCATGTTTCAGAGTGATTCTACGAATTCATGGCTGAAAGATGAGATTTTTCGATGGAGATGGAGAGGGAGAGAAGATGGACTGATGGAGAGGGAGAGGAGATGGACCGATGGAGATGGAGATAGAGCGGTGAAGATGAGATAGAGCGATGGAGATGGTTTCAATTTTCAGAGATAGAGAGTGAGAGACCATGGAAGATGGAGCTTCGAGATGGAAATGGAGAGGAGATAGATCCAGTGATGGAGAGATGGAATCGAAAGGAGATGGAGAGGAGATAGATACAGAGATGGAGAGCTGTAATCGAAGAGATGAGAGAGAGCAGCGTAGATCTAGGATTTTTGAAGTGGGGGAGGATTGGATAATAGAGGGTGGATAATGGCCGAGACCAAACTGTTGTTGGATCGAATTATTGAGAGCGGGTGTGTGTGATTAAGAAATAATTTGGGTTGTTAGATTAATTAGTGAGTTTAATTTGTGAGATGGTGGGTCCAGAATGATACAGGGTAATAATTTCACAAAAGTAATGAGGGTACAATAGTAAAAGAAGCACAATGGTTCATTTTTCGCGAATGGAGGGAGTATATATTTTGAATATAATTAAAATTATCAAAAAGAGGCAAATGGTGATATGTCATTAGGGTACAAGGTAATAACAAATTTTGTCAAAAGTTCACTTTTAACAAAAATTGGGTAAAATTGTACCCAATTTGACTGAAATGCCTTTATAAGGTAGTGGGGGTGTACGGTTAATATTCAAACAAAATTAATTGCATTTCACTCTCTCTTCCTTCTCTTTCTCTCCCGCTTTTCTCTCTCTCCATTTTCTTCTCCAGCACGACAATTCCCCTTCCTCTTCCTCTCACTCCGTCGTCACCTCTCTCCGCCGTCAACCTCCTACTTCCATTTTCTAGATGGCGCCAAGGACGAAGAAGCCAAAAACCGCCAATCCAGCGGCGGAACAAACCCTAGCTTTGGCGGTGACGAGCAAAAACGCTGCGCTAAAGCCAACAAAATGCACGAAGAAGAAGACGACCAAAGCCGCAGCGACGCCGAGCAAAGCCCCGACGAAAATAAGGTCTAAAAGGACCAAAGTTCCTCCGACGGTAACAGGTGCCGCTGCGCGAACAGACGCTGCCGCTCGAAGAAGCAGCACAGTCCACGCCGCAGCGCGAAGAAGAAGCAGTACAGACGTCGCCGCCGTGCAATTAGGAAGAAACACGCTCGTTGTCGCCGCGGGAAGAGGAAGAAGAACAGTCTACACAGCCGGACGAAGAGGAGGAAGCCGGAGAAGAAGATGTTTTTTAGCATTTGCCGGTAGTTTTCCAAATCAGAAAGTTACGGTGGTTGCATGTTTGATTATCACTTGATTTCTAATTTTGCGGGTTTACTATGTTTTGAATGTCAATTGCGTACCTAGTTTGTAGAATGGAAATTAGGGTACGATTTGTAGATATGTAATTTTGGGGGAAAACTGTACTGGTACACCGGGTACGTTTTGTGAAATACATAACTATAATTCCAGATCTGTAATTTCTGAAATTGAGCATAGCTTCTTGTTGAATATATGAGATTGTTTATGCATGATGTATTTGCATTCGGTTCATTTGAATATGGCCTTGTTTGGTTAAAATTGGTACGATTTTCGCAAATACGTACCAAGAAAAATACTCCCTCTGTTCATGAAAAAGAGTCCTACTTACCCCATTTTTTTTGTTTGTGAAAAAGAGTCCTACTTCACTTTTTTCAATCACATCAAGTGGGACCTTATTCAATTTACCACAATTTCCACTCTCATTTTACATTTTCCACTCAAAATAGGTGGGACCCTTATTCCACTCACAACAATTTTAACTTTATTTTAATTTTTTCACTCACAACAAGTGGGACCCTTATTCCACTCACAATAATTTTTCTTCCAATCCACTTCTACCACTCCCACTAACTGGGACCCCTATTCCACTAACAACAACTTTACCAACTTTCTTAATCCCCGTGCCCAGCACACAATGGGACTCTTTTTGACGAACGGAGGGAGTAGTATGTTTCTAGTACACTCAGTACGCATTTTGAAAAACGTACCGAGTGTACCAGTTTTTCATTGTAATGTAGGTACTTATTTACAAAAGCGTACCTACTCTACATGTACACTTGGTACGCATTATGAAAAACGTACCTAGTGTACCAGTATTTCATTATTTTCAAGTACGTATTTGCAAAATGCGTACCTACATGACAAGTACATTAGGTACGCATTAGCAAAAATGTACCAAGCGTACCAGGGGTTTTAGTACGTATTTGTAAAAGTTTACCAGTTTTACCAAGCAGATTACGACTAAACAGTGAATATGTATTTGTTATTGAATTTTTTTTTCTTATTGTAGCACAAATGAAAATACAAGAGGCTGAAACTTAGCAAATTGAAAAACAAGACAATGACTCATGGTTATAAGTCACTTATTTTCGACATCCGAGCATGTGTTACCGCAAGTGGCAACTCAATGTTGGAGAAGCTGAAGCAGTCCTGCCTCGGGTACTTTATGGAGATGGAGGACATGAACACGCAATCGGGGAAGGCCATACACTGGATGGTGCTTCGTCAGGTAGAATCCTTCCCCGAGTATGATGAATCAGTTGTATGGTTCAAGGTTGAGGGGAAGCTCTTGCGCTTCAGCTGACAAGAATTTGCTTTGGTGACCGGCCTGAATTTTGGCCCTACAGAATTCAACCCATACGCCGACCACACCATTCAAGAATAGAAAGTTTCTTCTCAAGGAATCTAAAATCAAGATCAGCGCCGACGACTACTTGAAGTTGGCAAAAATTCTGTTGGCAGCATCGTACGTCCTGAGCTATGAGAATGCCCGAAAAAAAATCCCGGACTGGCTATGGGTATTCGTTGAGGATGAGGAAGCTTGGGAGAAATTCTCTTGGAGCAGTTTCTCGTTTCAAATGGTTGTCGATTGTTTTGAATCCGGCATCGCTTACCACATCCGAGGTTGCAGTTTCGCTTTATTGGTAAGTTCTTAATAGGTAAAATTGTTATTTATTGTTAATCTTGGTACGATTTTATAATTACGTACCAAACTTCACAGTTCGAAACTGATAAACTCGGTACGAAATTAGGAAATCGTACCAAGTTTTCCAAATCTAATTATAACCTATTGAAAAACTTGGTACGATTTTATAATTACGTACCAAACGTAACAAATCGAAACTGGTAAAACTCGGTACGCAATTAGAAAATCGTACCAAGATTTCCAAATATAAGTATAAGCTCTTGAAAAACTTGGTACGATTTTATAATTGCGTACCAAACGTAACAGTTTAATGCTGGTAAACTCGGTACGCATTTATAATTACATACCAAGATTACCAAGTAAACCTATTGTATCTTGTACTATATGATTACATACTAACAAAAGTTTATTTATTAAACAGGGTTGGATATTTGAGGCTGTGCCGGCTATAGGAAGAAAGGTGGCATTGAGGTCCACCGAGAAGAAACTACCTCGGATGTTGAGGTACAGATTCCTCAGAGACACATAAATCCCCCCAGGAGAAGACATAAAATTGGTAAGATTTCTTCTTATTTAATATAATTTTAGTAAAACTTGGTACGCATTCACAAATACGTACCACTTTTACCAGCGTCAAAATGCTGCACTTGGTACACAGTGATAAATGCGTACCAAGTTTGAATAAATATAGTGGTAAAATTGGTACATAATTATAAATGCGTACTAAATGTACCAAGTTAAAGAAGCCGTTTATTAGGTACACTCGGTACGCAATTGGAATTTCGTAGTGATATTGCTTAAAAAAATTGGTACACTTGGTACGCAATTGTAATTGCGTACCAAGTGTACCAAGTTTACCGGCAGTTTCTCTAACCATATTGTATCCTTGTCAGAATCTTAGACAGGTGTTGAAGCCCTCCAATGTTGAGAAGGAAACACCATATTGGTTGCCCCATCAGAACGATTCGGAATTCGGCCAATTTGCATTCAAGTATGATCCGAACGATGCCAAAAAGAAAAGAAAAAGAGAAGCAACCGACATTGGTGAAGATGATGAAGAGGGTGAAGATTATGAAGACCATGCTGCCCACAAAGATGATCAAGAAAATCCTCATCCTCCTCCTCCGCATACAAACATTGCATCCACCTCAACCGCTACTCCTGCCGCCGATACCGGTTTCTCCGTCCTTGCCACCTTAATGCAAGGGCCAGAAAGAGTTGTTCTGGTGAGAGAGGTAGCTGAGGCAGCAACAAATCTGCTCATATCATGGCTATCGGATGAAAAGAAGCAGCTCGTGAAGGATATTGGGAGCTATGTTGTTAACAAGCTCCAAGAAGAAGGGATAGTCCAACCCTTCACGAGTGCACATTATACGTCTCTAGCCTCTCCTCACCAAGACATCGACAACGCAGCAGTAGAAGCAGCAGCAAACTCCGACAGCATCGCCATCGAGCAAGTGCTAGCATAGGAGACAGTAGCTATAGATGGCGACATGAGAAGCGCGGAGAAAGAGGAAACGAAGGCAGCAACCGTGGAAAGCGACAAGACGATCAAGGAGAAGGAGGGAGGAGCACCAGAAGATGATAAGGTACAAGATGCATCTTGAATTGATGCATAGCAAAATTTGAACAATTTCGTGGAGTGATAACATAAACAATTACGTCTATTTTATTATATTTTTCGTGTTATGAACAAATATTTATTTTCCTGTTTATTTGAAGATATAACCGAATTTGTAATATATTTGATGAATTATTTTTCATTAATTGATTGATCTGTATTGTAATTGGGTACGCCTGGTACGATATATAAAATCGTACCTGTTTTCACGCGTACGCATGGTACATTTTCATAAAAATATACCATGCGTACTCAGAAGCGTTTGTTCAAAATGTACCGAGTGTACTGAGTTTGCAATACAAATCTAGTACGAAATTCAGAAAAACGTACCAATATTTCTCTTTCTTCAAGCAAGCCCCTGAACAGGGAGGTGATCCATTTACGGACACGCAAATCAACTTATTGTGGGACACCTTCCTAGAAACTGATCAATTTACGCCTCCGTAAAACAAAATTGTTCAACCAAATGCAGCTTCAGCTACTCTATTCACACCGTGTCCACAATTTGAAGCACAAAAACCAGCAGCTCCACAAATCTCGGTGCCACAAGGGCCACCTTTCCCACAAGCTCCACAAATCTCGATGCCACAAGGTCCACAAGCACAATATCCAGCACCACAAGGGCCACCTCCCCCACAAGCTCTAAAAGCACAAAAACCAGCAGCTCAACAAACCTCTGTGCGCATCTTGAATCCGAGGCCGATCGGAAGAAGATTCCCAGCTCCACCTCTACGCAATCCATTTCTGCAGGAAGACGTGCGACTAGGCCGTCACACATTCGAGCATTGGTTGAACTCAGAGGATATGGCAACGTAAGTTAAATTTTTCATCTTAAAGTATCAAAGTTTACCCGTTTAATACGTACAATTTTGTAAAAACGTACCAGATGTACCAATGTAGAATTGATAAACTGGGTACAATTTGGTCAATGCGTACCCGGTGTACTAGAGTATATTTGGTAAACTCGGTACGATTTTGGAAATACGTACCAGGTGTAACATTTTGAAATTGATAAACTCGGTACGATTTTGTAAAAACGTACCAGGTGTACCAGTGTACAATTGGTAAACTCGGTACGATTTTATCAATACGTACTAGGTGTACCATTCTGCAATTGGTAAACTGAGTACGATTTTGGAAAAACATACCAGGTGTATCATTCTACAATTGGTAAACTGAGTACGATTTTGTAAATGCGTACTAGGTGTACCAGTGTAGAATTGGTAAATTCGGTACGATTTTATCAATGCGTACCAAGTTTAGTTAATATAATATTCATTGAAAACAGAAGGAATGTCGGAGCCTTTTGTGGTGTTGAGAAGACCTTTTTCCAGTCTATCATGGATCCAACAGGACAGCTCAATATAAAACACATTGAGGCTTACTTTACTGTTCTCGTGGCAAATCCTACAATGGCCGGATTGGGAGAAGTTGACCCGAAGATTGCCGTGACATCTTATTATTTTATGGTAAATTCAACCAATTAAACTGATTTTAATTGTTTACAGTAATACTTCTACACAGATAACACGTATATATATTTATATTTCTTACACTTATTTGTAGGAAACGGTGGAGAATGTGTTCGACTCGGTCAACCCACCTAAGAGACCCAATCCCTTTGATCCGTACGATCACAAGATCTTTAACCCGAATATTGAAGAGGTCTTCCCCGAAGATGAAATGAATAGGTTGCTTTTGTTTGCCGAAACAGCTCAGCTAGCATGGGGGGAGAACGTAAGGCCTTGGGTTGACTGCGACAAGGTACGATTTTATCGACACGTAACAATAAATCTAAGTACACTCGGTACGCATTGATAAAATCGTACTAGTTTTACCAAATGCATTTTGGTATACACGGTACGATATTATAAATGTGTACCGAGTGTGCCTGGCTTTTCAGTACGCATTTTCAATAACGTACCATGTTTCATTTTTTTTTAGGTAGTTGCATTGTGTTTCTATAAGGAACACTGGGGTACCTTGTTGATAGATCTTAAAAAACAGAAGATAACTCTCTATGACTCGAAAGAACATACATTTGAGGACCACCATTTTGATAACCGACGAGATCTATTTCTGTCAATGACAAGAACGATACTACAAATCATGAAGGCTATTGGATATTATCGAGAGCATCGCATCAAAGACCCACAATTCAGCCAGTGAGAATTATGCTTTTCTTCAAAGAAGGGCCAGAAGAGAAACAAATTCCAGCAAGATAATGGATATGATTGTGGCCTCTATACGTTCAAATATGTGGAGCAACTCATCTAAAAAAATCTAATAACAATGCAAAGATGTTTGGAACAGCGTGAAGACCGGATGGAGTACAGAGACCACATAGCAAGGACCATTTATGCCCATAGCACAGAGGAAGTGACATTGGAAGTCATGGATTTCGATGCAGTCAATGAAGGCAATGAATGAACAGTGAATTGATGTTAATATTTTGTGCAGAATGGATTTTATTTTGTCAATTTATACACATTAATATATTTTGAATGTGTATTTTGGATAACTATTAGCATATGCTACTGATGCTATGTATATTTTTTTTATCTTTATTAGTATTATGCCTAATATAAGTATGTAATTGCATTATGGTACGCATGGTACGCAAATATAATTTTGTTACAGTTTTTCTTGTACGCAAGGTAAGCAATTAAACAAAACGTACCAAGATTTACTTGAAAACTTGGTACACATTGGGTAATGCGTACCAAGTTCTGATAAGCAAACTTGGTACGCAATTGTAA
This sequence comes from Schizonepeta tenuifolia, assembly GCA_029490685.1. Lineage (NCBI taxonomy): Eukaryota > Viridiplantae > Streptophyta > Magnoliopsida > Lamiales > Lamiaceae > Schizonepeta > Schizonepeta tenuifolia. The sequence continues at coordinate 7,988,137 of CM055958.1, forward strand.
ATGCGTACCAGGTGTATCACATTAAAACTTGGTACGCCAGTACGTTTTTAGTCAATTTCGTAACAGTTTTTCTAGTACGCAAGGAAATCAATTAAACAAAACGTACCAATATTTACTTAAAAATGTACCAATATTTATAATAATATTTGACACAATATTAATGAAAGAGGAAATGCACCCATATGTGGATTTAATAAACAGTACACATTTAATAAAAATCAATAAATCTCCAATAATCAACCAAATCTATGTGGATCTTGACATGTTTGGCAAGTATGACCCGCAACACCACAAATACCACATTTCTTCGTTTTGCGGGTTCTCGTTTTGATGCTTGGTTGGTTGCTGCTCCCTTCTTCTTCCGAATTAATCAAGCGGCGTCTTAAAGGGCATGTACTCATATAATGACCTTTCTCATGACACCACAAACACCCTCGACTGCGTTTGGTATGAGATCCAGTTGGAATCCTCTTTGTACGCGATCGTCCAACTTGCTTAGGTTCCTTAGGTGTAAGAACAATTCTTGAAGCAACATGTGGCGGCACACACACCACGAATCTTTATCCGGAATAGGCATCACATTATCAGCATAAATCTCACGCCACGTCGCAGTAGAATAATATTCATGAACATATGACAGTGGGGATTCCTTCTTAAACCTAAAAATGTGTAAAAAATTAAAACTTCGTCGAAAGAAAACATGGTACGTATTTATAACTGCGTACTAGGTGGACCGCATCAAAACTTGAAAACTTGGTAAGCAATTGTAAATGCGTACCAAATTTGCTCATCAAAACTTGGTACACCGGTAAGTTTTTTTCAAAAGCGTACCGGCGTACCAAGTTCTGATGAGTAAACTTGGTATGTAATTATAATTACATACCAAGTGTACCCCATCAGAACTTCGTAATCAGGTACGCATTGATCAATGTTTACCTGCGTACCATGTTTCATGAGGTACACTTGGTACGCATTTACAATTATGTACCGGTTGTACTAAGAAGTTTTGGCAAAATAGGTACGAATATGCAATTAATACCAGCACATAAAACTTCAACTTCACCTTATTGCTGCAGTAGCGTGAGAGCAAGGTATAAAGTCCAGATCTCATGCCCGACACGAACACTTCCTGGAAGCAACATCAACAACATTGTTTTTTACTCCAGAAATGACATTGATGAAGCGCTGTCGTTACACTCTTCCCACAAATAAATTTATAAACACCTCTTGCCCAACAAGGTAGTAGTTAGTGGCAAGTGAGGTCGATCCCAAGGGACTTGGCGTAGATCTGCTCTTCAAATCGAACTCAACAAGTAAAAATATCAAATAACAAAAGAGTTTGGATTGGGTTTCGAATCCATGATCTTAATTACTCATCACTCGTTCATTGGTGCAAAGATATTTAATTAACTGATCTCATCACTTGGTTTAAGACAAAGATTAATTTATACCCTAAAGGTTACGAAGTCACGATATAAACACACTTAGCCTATGTCTATCCAATTTTACAGATCTTGACCAGAAAGCAAGATCTCCTCTCTTGATCAACAAAGTCACGAAGACACTTCAGTAATGATGCTGCCCAACAGGTATTAAGAATAAACAGACTCAAGACAGCTAAGAGGTGGGTCACTACCGACTGCTCTCCAACACTCTTTACCTTCTTGGGCACGAAAGACACTCTCGAGTTAAATCCCAATTCTTGTTAATGACTTAATATCGATATCTAGATGGTGATCAATCATATGTCAATATCAATTAAGTCTAGTATTATTCCTAAGTGTTTCGGGAACAAAATCAATTAACGATCTAACACAATTAGACCTCACGAGTTTAGAACGAGTAATTTACGATCACTTCGTCTACATCCAACCCAAACGATAAATTTAGCTAGACATAATATTAAATAAGAACACAAAATAAATAAAGGAAAACATACTTAACATAAACTGGAAACGAATTGCTGCCAAAAAGCATAAGTCAGCAATCAAGGTCTTGGCTTCAAGCCAACAACTAAACTATTGCAGAAAATATAAAACGAACGAAAAAGTAAATTGCCCGTAGGACTTGTTTCTTCCTCACTTCCTCTCAAACTAAGAATGCAGAACTAGCTATGAACTTGAATAAAAACGGCACACATTACATAATGGAGTCGGCCATATATATAGGCGAAAGGATTAGGGTTGAGATAGTTTCCTTGTTAGTGAAAGATTCTTCCCATGCATATCACATCCACCTTCTCTCTCATCCATGCAGCCACGATTCTCCTCCCTTGCTTGATAGATATCTTCTTTGATTAGGTCCGGCTAGGATAAGGAAAGAAATATCCGATTCTTATCCTCTTCCTTGAAGGAAAAGAAATCTGCTACTAGCTCGACTCACTTCTTGCCCTTGATATCTGCATCCCGGATTGCTTCCTGTGATGACAAAGATCCTGGCTCCTCCGGGTACTCTGTCTGTTAGCTTCAAGGATATGGGGAGGTACTTCTTGACTTGTAGAACATGTAAAACGTTGTTTCCCAGCTAAAAGCCTCCAGCCCTATGCCCATTTGCATCGTTTCGCCATTTCAGCATTTCAACAACCGATTTTCCACCGAATTTGCCCAACATCCCACTTGTTCTTCCCTGCACACCATCTCTCGACTTTGTGTCCTCCCAAACACACTTTGACTCGATAAAGACTAAAAATACAAGAAAAATACAAGAAAAGATGGACACAAATATGGGTTCATCAGACATTAAACTTCGTATCAGATATCGGTTCAACTCTCATCACGCGCCCCGCCTCCACAGCTATACCTAATTCCCTTTTTGCGTATACCGATAATTCTTCATTTCTGGATCCAGATTTTGTGCGCCGCTGGAAGAACCAAGATTGTACAAGATTACAACAATATTCTAGAAGAGAACATGCCGGAAGTTTTCTAGCCCACCGAAGTCTTGAATTCATATTCTCTACAGCGTTGGATGTACCAAACCCAAACTTCTGCACGGGGCATAGTGCAACAGACCATCTGCTCGGACCAATACTCATCAGCTTTTCATAGCCACCGCGAGAGGCCTCCTTCAAATTGTTCATGTACTCCTCATAATCCTCTACTTTATAAACATTGGCAGCAAGATGAAATAGATCAGTCACAACGGTACCGCAAGTCTTCAGGTTACCATGTATATGAAACGTACAAAGACCATGAGGTATGCCAGGATAAACACGATCAATAGCATTCTTGATACTCAGATGCTGATCAGAAACTATCATAAAATCTGGGCGGCAACCAAACGTTTGACGGACATGCTCCAAAAACCACGACCAAGATGAAGTATCCTCCACATCACCAATGCCAAATGCTAATGGAATAATCTGTTCATTAGCATCCTTCGTAGCTGCGACAAACAAAATGCCCTTGTATTTCTCTTTCAAGTGTGTGTCCTCAATGACAATCACGGGCCGACATGCACTCTTATGCACGCAGAGAGAGAAAAGTAACAATATTGAAACAAACCGTCTGGACATGTCTGAAGGTCCACAATTGAACCCAGATTCATCTTCTCCAACATGTATAAGAACTTGGGAATCATCTGAAAGAATTTTTTTCAATTAATAAAAAAAAATCAATGAAAGTACGCTAGGTAAACATGGTACACTTTTGAAAAAACGTACCGAATGTACCAGTAATATAGTTGCATACTAGGTACGCGTTTACAAAAACGTACCGATTGTACCAACATAATTGGTAAAACTTGGTACGTTTTTATAAATACGTAATACCATACTATACTAACTATTGTAAACTAGGTACGCAATATTAATTTCGTACCAAGTTTGCCGCTGTATTACCGGTACACTGAGTACAATTTTGTAAAATCGTACACGATGTACCGATAATACATAAGCAAATCTGGTACGAAATTTCAAAATCGTACCAAATTTACAAATAATAATAATTACGTGAGACTAATATAGAAAAGAATAGAGAAACCTAAAATGAATTATCTGCATCACCAAATGAAAGTTCCAGAGCATGGTGCTTACCAGCCAAAGTAGTAGAATATTTTACATTCACACCAAATTCCCTTCGTATCTGTGATTGAATATCCTTTGGCCTAAGACACGAACCACTTCCCCAAAATTTAGGCCAAGGTGTGCAGCAACAACTCTAGATGAAACCTTAGGATCAGGGTGTTATCTCAAATCATCCACACAAGAGTGACGAGTGAAGAGATTGATACGCCACAAATTAGATGCTGCACTTGCTCGCATCTCATACTCACATCGTTCTACCAGTTTGCATCTCACATGGTAGTAGACCTTGTTTAATCGAATCGTTTTACACTCGAGATGCTTTTTCATGTGATATAAACCAAGAGCTGACTTTATTTTCTTCTTTTCGACAAAAGTGCCACCCTGAACAAGCTCATCCACACGCACAAACGGTGTAACTACTTCATCCGACGGAAGAGTTGCTTGCTGGGATGCACCGAGAATAACCCACAAACGCTGTCCTACACTACTTTCATTACCCATATTGCTATTACCATCCACATTGCTATTACCAACATCATGGTCATCATTCTTACCAATTCCATCTAAATCCAACTCATCACAAGCAACATCAAAATTGTTATGATCTTCATTCCGCACACCATCATCAATTAAAAGACTCCTACTATTATGAGATTCATCAATCGTGGGAGAAACTGCCACATATACAGTAGGAAACTCCAACACATCCATCAAATAGGACAACTAGAAATCATTTGTAATCTTCATTTCTCATAGTTTCACCACTAGGAGACTGCATTAAACCATCTATATCAAACATATACATACTCTTATCCTTCTTCATTCGAACTTCAAGCTTTGCTAATAAAGATTCAAAGCTTATACCACTAGGCAATATAGGAATATACTCTTTCCTACCACCCTCATAAATGTTCTCTTTCCAGTATCCTCCATGCGCAATCACTAAAGAAGATGGCCTTACCTGCACCGAGTAAACTTGGTACGCATTAATAAATGCGTACGGTGTACCCAGTAAACTTGGTACGCATTCAAAACTACGTGATGCATACCAAGTACACTTGGAAAGTAATGATAAATACGTACTGCGTACCAATAAAATAAATTAAGGTAAGTGGTACGTATTTATCAATACGTACTGCGTACCAGGTAAACTTGGTACGCACTCATACGTAATTGAAAAAACGTACCAACTCAGAACCAGAAAATTCAGTTGCCAAAAATTTATCTCCATATCTTTGACACCACAACCAAAAATAGCCAGAAAATTACAATTGAACACCCATAACACTTTCTAAACGATCCGATCAAGCATAAAACACAGGAAAATCTCAACAAATTTGCAGAATAAAAAAAACAAATTCAAAAAATTCTCAACAAATCACAACCAAATTGCTGCAAAATCACAACAAAAACAGGAGAAAGATAGATGACCACGACGATGACAATAAAGCCACTTCGCGACCTCAAAAGCAGATGCCACAGCGACGACGAGGAAAATGTCGCATTATGACGGAGAAAAAAACTCCAAAATATGGAGGCAAAAGAGACGACGGTGTGACGACGATGAAGCAGTGGTCACGGCGACAGCGATGACGACGCCAGAAAAAACAATAGAGAGATCAGCTGAGGGAGGAATGGTTCACGTGAGGGAGAAGAAATCAGAGAAAAAAAAAGAAAGAGAGAGAAACGTGAGGTGAGGGAAGAAGAGAGAGAAAAATAAAAGTAAAAAAATAGGAGAGAGAGTGTATTAGAAAGGAATAAGATATATGTCACAGCCCCAAATCCCGAGGGACGGCCAAGCCGGGGTGTGACTAGGGGTTGGATTAAAGAGGCGGAGAAGAAAGAGGATTTACTGAATAAATGGATAAATTAATATCTATAACCGAGATAAAAATACTATGAACTGATTCTTATTAGACAAAAGAGAGTCAATCTCGAAAGATCGCTTGACAAAGTTGTGATCAGAGAAGATGAGATTTAAAGTATGAACAACTTAAACCGAAAAAAAATTAACATCAATAAGAGAGTTATTTTGCAGCGGAAAAAAAACGTAGAATGATATCACATATTAAATGTGAAATCGAGGCTCAACTAAACTTTACTTCCTTAAGTACGACCTTTACTCAACCTCCTCCGCCTTCGTCACTCAACCTGCACATTTAAAAACAAACATATAGGGTGACGAGCCCAAATTTTGTGCTCTTTTCGAGTCTTGTTATAGGTCTAGATCGAGTCGTTTGGTGTCTTTTTGTGTGTCTTTAGTGTTTGGGAGGACACATTGTGAAGGCAGGGACGAACAGGGCAACCAATGATGAAAAAGAGAAGGAAAGGGCAAGATATGACCATATTCCGCGAGAGAGGTCTGGGTACAGATATAAGGCACCTTGGGCAAGGAAATGGAGCTTGCAGCTTGGGCAAAGAAGCGCACATTCAACACTAAGGCTGTTCCGCTTCACAATCTGACCAAATCAAGTACCACGTGGGATGTGACCATTGGGCAAGGAGAGACGTGAAGAAGGCAAGGCGCAAGGCAGAGCAGAGAAGAAGAAGTGCATGTCTTGGGCACGGAGGCAGTCAAGCATTTATGAGATAAGAGTGCGGGGTAAGAAATAGATCGATCAAAGAGGAAGAGTGGGGAGCAAGTAAGAGATCAACCTTATCCAAGTAGCCGATAAGGATGGAATTATTTCCTTTCTTATCCATGAAGATTCGTCCAAATCAAATATGCTAAATAAGGAAAGTCTCTTAATCAACAGAAGCTGCTAGAAGACAGCTCGCAGACAGCTCGCCCAATCCTAGCTGCCAACCGACTTACCTAATGGGCTTAGCCTCCAAGACCCACGAATTTCACATCTATAAATACACCTAGATAGCAAACCAGATGTAACTTTTATCTTTCAGAATCTTTTCAATCTTTTGCTCTTGTAATACTTAGTCTAGGGTTTTCTTTATAGTTTTCGAGAGTTTGCCCCTTCGGGGGCAAACGATATTTGTACTTTGTTTCCGACGATATTGGTATCGTTCGGCTTTATTTTTAATTCAAGTACTTTTTATATTTCGTTCTTTCTTTCTTTGTTCTTTATTTTATGCCTAGGTAGTTATACGAATCTGTGCTTGGGCAAGATGACGCTGCATGAGCATTAAATCTGGATGTTGATTCGGGCAAAGGGGAAAGCTGTATATATGTGTGTTCCCGAGGCATTGGGCAATGATCTCAAAGAAGTTCGATGGTCACGTGTAACTCGGAAGTACAACGAGCCTCGGGCACATACAGATTCCTACATCGCAGGAGGGTTATCAAGTGCACGTCGCAATTGCCTTACGTTCCTCGAGAGCGGCAATAGCGGTTTGTAGTCTTGGCCTAGACCTGCAAAGATGTGTCAATGCTGGAGAAAGCTGGAAGAGAGGTCCTCGTATCTCACCCGTTGCCGGAGTGGGCCCATCTAGAACTAAATGCTGTTTGACCAACATGCGCCTTATAAAGGTGGAATGCCTGGGGATTTTTGGGCAAGCAAGAGGATTGGCTAGGGTATGCCTGTCAAGACCTAAACATAAGGATGGAGCTGGGCGGGCTATGTAGCGTACGTGGCGACGTGACAATGGGGACCCTGCATAGCTTTAGCCTATAACCACTGACACACATACGCATCACATATCCTTGCAATGATGAAGACGTCTTGTTTATGTAGATTGACTCAACACCTAAACGCAGGTTTGTCTTTATCTTTTATTTTATTTATCTTTTAGTTTAACTTTTATTTTCCTGTTTGGCCAAGATGTGTCCGTGCAGAGCCCAAACCATGAGTGACACCCTGACCAAGAGAAAGCTACACCAACTCCTCGTGGGATCGACCCTATACTTACCGCTAACTGTTCTTAGCTGTGGGCGTAAGAAAATTATAAATGTATTTTGCACGTGACTCAAACGATGGTCACGTCAAAATTGGCGCCGTTGCCGGGGAGTTGTGTTTCTAGTAGTTTTCTCTTTTGTTTGCTTGTTTAGTTCTTTTTGTTTGTATCGCCCTAACCATGCAGAAAAATTTGTGAGTGACGACTCCCGAAGACGAATGCTTGGCCATGGAGGACATGAACAGTTGGGCAAGACAAGTAGTCAATGACCTAACTGGAAGTTGATGGATCACATACTCTGAAGGCCTGCTATGGGCTTGACGAGGATGAAAAGGCGGAGTTTTTCAAACTCCAAGTACCCAATCGACAACCAAATGAAGGAGGCAACGTCGTGCCCACGAGTAAACTAAGGCGCTTGCCAGGAGGCAACCTGGTATCTGTCCCTTTTTATTTTTATTTTCTTCAAACCCTAGGCTAGGTAGTTTTTTTCGCAAAGGTATGGTTTGTTCATGACGTGCAGGAACTTGGGCACAGAAGCAAGGACATGATGAAATTCAAAAGCGAAGGCATGACTACCACTAAGGCTTTCTCTACCCGAATCTTTGGGCAAGAGGGGTTTGTTATCCTTGAGTTGGAAGGCACCCAAGTCAGCCAGCTTGAGCGAGTTGGAGGAGGCTGCTGTCACACACAACGAAGTGTTGCTGAGGATGTCCCTTGCCCAATTAGTCAGAGAAGATGAAGCTGCTCGACGAGTAAATCAAGATGAGGAAGGCAATCCCTTCAACTAGCCGCCTTAGAAAGCATGAGATGCTTGCAAAACTTCTTTTCCAGAACCATCAGCGGTGGGCAGGACGTACGCCTGCCATGCCCGAGTAACAGGGAGTTGCAAACCCTTGAGCTTGACCAGACTGGGCGAAGAAGCCACTGCAGCATGTATGGAGACCTTCAACGCTTGCCCAAACTGCCCATGATAAACACGCCAAATCAAGGTCCATGTTATACCTCCTTCATAATTGTTTCCTCCCAGTTTTTTTTTTGTTAGTTTTAAGTTTTTAAGTTTTAAGTTCTTAGTTGAGTCGGTCCTCTTATTGACTCACTTTGCCCAAAGCAAAGTGTGTGGGTAGGAAGATCATTGTTTGTTTCTTTTTCTTTTCTTTTTTCAGTTGTTGAGTCGGCCCTTTCATCGACCACTTTGCCCAAAGCAAAGTGTGTGGGTGAGAGGACCCTTTGTTTTTTCTTTTTGGGTCAGTTTGTTTTAACCCTTCTAGCTTACTCACTTTGCTCAAAGCAAGTGTGTGGGTGGAAGGCGGGTGCCTTTTTGGTCAATCTGTCAGCATGATTTGATTATTGGGTCTAAATAAGCATGATAGATCTCTTTGTTCTTATTTGTGCAAGTATTTAATTTTTCAGTTTGAGCATGATCGTATGTAGATAAGTATGACGGATGGACTTTGAGCATGCCCTGTGAGGTTTTGAGCTTTATTTGTTGTTACATGCCCAAGTGCAGCTTTTCTTTCCTTGAGTGAGTTAACATATTCGATTTTGGTTTATGCGAGAACTTGTTTGCACTCTGTTTTGAAATTCTAATGACTTAGTTTATGTACTTAGATGACTTAGGCATTTTTCTTTCATTAAAGCCCACTAAGCCTAAAAAGCCTACCTTACTATTATCCTTTGATGAGCCCCTTTGAGCCTTAAATTTTCTTTGATTTCACTCAAAATAAATTGCCTTGATACACATATCCATACCCGGTCATAAGGACTCAAGAGCAATATATAAGATGGACGAGAAGATAGTAGTAGCCTGAACTTGGGCAAGACACTTAGATCCTAATTTAAGGCAACCTAATTGCCCATGCTGAGAAGAAGTGTCACAGAAAAAATAAAGGACTTAGAAAATTTCAAAAAAAAAAAAAATTAGGATCTAAGTGTCTTTCCCAAGCTCCTGCACGTCAAACCATACCTTTGCGAAAAATACTACCTAGCCTAGGGTTTAAACTAAAATAAAAAGAAAATAAAATTAAAAATGATAGATACCAGGTTGCCTCCTGGCAAGCGCATTAGTTTACGTCGTGGGCACGACGTGGCCTCCTTCATCTGGTTGTCGATTGGGTACTTGGAGTTTGGGAAACTCCGCCTTTTCATCCTCGTCAAGCCCATAGTAGACCTTCAGAGTATGTCATCCATCAACTTCCAGTTAGGTCATTGTCTACTTGTCTTGCCCAATCGTTCATGTCCTCCTTGGCCAAGCATTCGTCTTCGAGAGTCGTCACTCGCAAATTTTCCTGCATGGTTAGGGCGATACAAACAAAAAGAACTAAATAAGCCAACAAAAGAGAAAACTACTAGAAACACAACTCCCCGGCAACGGCGCCAATTTTGACGCGACTGTCGTTTGAGTCACGTGCAAAATACATTTATAATTTTCCTACGCCCACAGCTAAGAACAGTTAGCGGTAAGTATAGAGTCGATCCCACGAGGAGTTGGTGTAGCTTTCTCTTGGTCAGGGTGTCACTCATGGTTTGGGCTCTGCACGGACACATCTTGGCCAAACAGGAAAATAAGTTAAACTAAAAGATAAAGACAAACCTGCGTTTAGGTGTTGAGTCAATCTATATAAACAAGACGTCTTCATCGTTGCAAGGATATGTGATGCGTATGTGTGTCAGTTGTTATAGGCTAAAGCTATGCAGGGTCCCCATTGTCACGTCGCCACGTACGCTACATAGCCCGCCCAGCTTCATCCTTATGTTTAGGTCTTGACAGGCATACCCTAGCTAATCCTCTTGCTTGCCCAAAAGTCCCCAGGCATTCCACCTTTATAAGGCGCATGTTGGTCAAACAGCATTTGGTTCTAGATGGGCCCACTCCGGCAATGGGAGAGATACGAGGACCTCTCTTCCGGCTTTCTCCAACATTGACACATCTTTGCAGGTCTAGGCCAAGACTACAAACCGCTCTTGCCGCTCTCGAGGAACGTAAGGCAATTGCGACGTGCACTTGATAACCCTCCTGCGATGTAGGAATCCGTATGTGCCCGAGGCTCGTTGTACTTCCGAGTTACCCGTAACCACCGAACTTTTTTGAGATCATTGTCCAATGCCTCGGGAACACACATATATACAGCTTTCCCCTTTGCCCGAATCAACATCCAGATTTAATGCTCATGCAGCGTCATCTTGCCCAAGCACAGATTCGTATAACTACCTAGGCATAAAATAAAGAACAAAGAAAGAAAGAACGAAATATAAAAAGTACTTGAATTAAAAATAAAGCCGAACGATACCAATATCGTCGGAAACAAAGTACAAAGATCGTTTGCCCCCGAAGGGGCAAACTCTCGAAAACTATAAAGTAAACCCTAGACTAAGTATTACAAAAGCAAAAGATTGAAAAGATTCTGAAAGATAAAAGTTACATCTGGTTTGCTATCTAGGGGTATTTATAGATGTGAAATTCGTGGGTCTTGGAGGCTAAGCCCATTAGGTAAGTCGGTTGGCAGCTAGGATTGGGCGAGCTGTCTGCCAGCTGTCTTCTAGCAGCTTCTGTTGACCAAGAGACTTTCCTTATTTAGCAGATTTGATTTGGACGAATCTTCATGGATAAGGAAGGAAATAATTCCATCCTTATCGGCTACTTGGATAAGGTTGATCTCTTACTTGCTCCCCACTCTTCCTCTTTGATCGATCTATTTCTTGCCCCGCACTCTTATCTCATAAATGCTTGACTGCCTCCGTGCCCAAGACATGCACTTCTTCTTCTCTGCTCTGCCTTGCCCCTTGCCTTCTTCACGTCTCTCATTGCCCAATGGCCACATCCCACACGGTACTTGATTTGGTCAGATTGTGAAGCGGAACAGCCTTAGTGTTGAATGTGCGCTTCTTTGCCCAAGCTGCAAGCTCCATTTCCTTGCCCAAGGTGCCTTGTATCTATGCCCAGACCTCTCTCGCGGAATATGGTCATATCTTGCCCTTTCCTTCTCTTTTTCATCATTGGTTGCCCTTTCGTCCCTATATTCACAATGTGTCCTCCCAAACACTAAAGACACACAAAAAGACACCAAACGACTCGATCTAGACCTATAACAAGACTCGAAAAGAGCACAAAATTTGGGCTCGTCACAGGGCTAAGTACATAAAGCATTTAGTGGGCACATTGCCGAAAACATATCATACTTAGTATAGATTAATCAGGCATCTTTTCATAAACACTCATAAGACTTATACTGCTGTACACTTAATTTTGGATAACACACTGTAGGTTAACTCAGAATCCGATCGTCTGGATAACACTCTGTGGGCTAACTCAGAATCTGTCCCTCTGGATAGCACTCTGTGGGCTATCTCAGAATCTGATCGTTTAGTTGGAATCTCTGGTTAGCACTCTGTGGGCTAACTCGGAATCAAATACTCTGGATAGCACTTTGTGGGCTAACTTAGAGAGGCACAAGAGAATTCACATAAAACAATTCATTATGCACTGATAGTTACTTTAATGCACACTTATTAAAGCAGTAAGTAAACACTTTCGAGCAACGCTCATTTTATTTTGATAGAAAAGCCCACCTCAAGGCGATTACAGAACAACTAAAGCTTCTGTCTTCTGTCTTCCGTCATGTCTTCTAATCTCGACGTCCTCCTTCTAACGTAAATAATTCACACTTTAATAATTGGTCGAGACGATAAAAGAAATAGAAAATTCGGAATTGGTTAAGTCTTTTAGACCTTTGCACTTTAACTAATTTCTTTTGATTACAAGAAACGAGACTTGAACACTTCTCGTTAAGAACTAACTTGGTTCCTTACTTGACACTTAGGTCGGTTAATAATGGAAGTCGATAACTCATAACGACTTAAAAGTTCACAAGGAACAAAGTTGAAAAGGATTCAACTTAAGAAATTAGGTTTACATAAGTTTCTGCACAAAGCAGAGGTTCTGGAGTTCATACAGAACAGTTTCCTTCGAAACAGGGGATGTTCTCTGTACCAAAATAAAACTACGGATGTCTAGTTTACTCTCTAATTTACGGATCTCGATTTCGTTAAGCGAGCTAAAAGTTATGACAGTTTCCGTAAAATGTCGCAAAACAGTCCGCACGAAACCCTAATGCCCGATAAAACTCGACGCACGATTCCCTAGGTTCGATTAATGCTATCCCACTTTTATTCTTACGAAATTTCCATCTCAAGGCAGTCGACATGCAATATCTTATAAGACAAATTCCTCCATATCTCTTGATTACAACCTCGACGTATAATTCCTCGTCTTTCAACTAATCCAATTACTAAACCAATTCAAATTTCAAATTCAAAAATTCAATTTCTATTTCAACTTCTCGTTTATAAACTATATCTTATATCATCTCGGATGGAAATATCGTCAACTACGAACTTGTTCATCAAACGACAACAATCATTAATATCAAATTGGTTTTCCTTATTCGACTTTTTTATCGGCATTTAATCTTGTTTCTTCGCCTCTTATCAAAATTCCAATCTTCTTAGAATTTGTTCAAATTTTCCGGTTACGATCAGCAATTAGCAAGATTATCATATACTCGAATCATAGACATAAATCATTATTCATTCTCGACTTATCGACGATTCTTCGTCTCTTAGCGAAAATCCGACGTTCTCCGATTCCGTTCAAACTTTACAATATCGATCATCATCTATCTAGAATCACTAATACGTAAACCATATACTCAAAATATTAACGAATCTTGACTTATCGATGGATTTTCGTCTCTTACTTTTTGCATTTTATTTTTAGAAAAATTCCAATAAATTATATAGTCATCCTCAAACATACTACATACCATTTCTATTATCATTTCATGCAAATCATAACATATACTACACCAAATCATCACTTCTTCATCTCTTACATTTCTATTTTTATTTTTAGAAAATTCTAAATTAATTCATGTCATCTATCATCATATAGAACAAGAATCCATCAATCAATCCTCAAGAAAATCGAACTACATCAAACCCCTATTTCCTCTATAAATTTCGGTAATAACAAATATGGGGGGGGGGATGATTTCTTCATGATTTCAATCCATAGAACCATTCCTAAGCATATTATAACATATATTAATCATGGATTCATCATCCTACTTCATCTCCAATTTTTTTCGAAAAAAATAAGTTGATGGAAAAGGATTTTTGTTCGATTCAATACGTAGAGGAAGTTCCTACCTTGTCGAATATGAACTTGGAAATAAGAATGATCGGTAGACGAGAGACTTGTTGAGCTTGAGAAAGCTTGGAAGAACTTCTTCAATGGAGGATTGAGAGAGAGAAATGAGAGAGAGAGAGAGAGAGAGAGAGGGGCAGTAATGGTGAGGGAGGGAGAGAGAGGATGACTAGGTTAGTTACTATTACATAAAGTAGAAATAAAACTAACAAGGATGACTCACACATACACATAGGCGGTTTAGTGTAGGCTATTTTGTCGAAATATCGCGTTTTCGGGTCTAGAATGATGTTATAAAAATCGAGAAATAATTTCTTAGGCGGTTACGTTTTCGACGAAATCTAATTCGACCGTTAGATTAGAAATAAATCACATACTCGGAAAACATAATTCGTTTTCCGAAATTCGATGAAAAGTCGGGATAAGACAGTCCAAAATTCGCCCGAAAAAATCATAAAAATTGACTTTCTCCGGTGAATTCGTATCGAAGAAAAATTGAATTTAAAATCTGACCCGGTTTTTCGATCTGAGTTTTCGGACGAAAATTTTATCGGACGCGAAAACCCTAATACAGTAGTCGTTCGACCGACTTATGGAATTTATTTCAGAAACGGATTTCACCGTCAGTCTTCGAATCGAAAATCCTTAACTTAGGCGTGCAAAGCCTTAATTAATTAGATTTTATTTCTCGTCGGAAAAAAATATTTGGGGTTTTACAATATAAAATATAGAGTGAAAGTTAAAATAGCCATTTTGAAAAGTAAAAGATGAATTCTAGCCATTAAAAAAAAAAGTGTTGTAATAGCCTTTTAGTTTATTTTATGACTTTTATGCCCTTAGACTATTAGTTTAAGATTTTTCTACCTCTTAGTGTTTCTACTCTCTACTCTTGTATGAGATATGCATTCGGGTATGTTTTTTTCGACCAAAATTTTTCGGCCAAAGTTTTCCGGCCAAAAAATTCCGGCGACGGAGGTCTTCTTATCCGGCAACGACGATCTTCTTGTATGAGATTGTTCTTGTATGTGTGTGTGCATTCGTGTATGCGTGAATGCATTCGTGTATAAGATCGTTCTTCTATCGCTTTTTTCTTGTATGAGATATGCATTCGTGTATGTTTTTTTCTTCGTGTGTGATGCATACACGAAAACTAATCTTCATGTATGATTTAAATTTGAAATTTTTAGCGGCGAAAATTTTCATGTATGATGCATACATGAATGTTAGTCTTCGTGTACGATGCATACACGGAGATTAGTTTTCATGTATGATGCATACATGAGTTAGGCTTCATGTATGATTCAAATTTTCGTCGGAAAACTTTCGCCGAAAATTTTTCGCCATAAATTGTTGGCGGAAATTTTTTGGCCGGAAAATTTCGCCGGAAATTCATACATGAAAGTCAGTCTTCTTATATGATGCATACATGAATGTTAGGCTTCGTGTATGATTCGAATTTTCGCCGGAATTATCTTCATGTATGTTGCTTCTTCCATATACGTGACTCTTCTTGTAAGTGAAATATCTTCATGTATGTTGCTTCTTCCATATACGTGACTCTTCTTGTATGTCTTGTTTCTTGTATGCCGGAATTCATGTATGTTACTCTTCCTGCCATTAACACTTCTTGTATGTTAAGTTTCTTGTATGTAAATATTGTTGTATGTAAATATGCATGTATGTGATCTCCATGTATGTTACTTTTCTTGTATGTGAAATATTTTTGTATGTAGATTCTTCTTGTATGTGAAATCCCTTCGTCGGAAATTTTTGACCGGAAAACTTTCGCCGGAATTTTTTGGCCCGAAATTGTTGGTCGGAAAACTTTCGTCGGAAATTTTTGGCCAGAAATTGTCGCCGGAAATTCATACATGAAGTTAGTGTTCTTGTATGATTCAAATTAAAGTTAGCTTTTTTGTATATTCATTAAGGGTATTTAGGTCATTTCAAAAATTAAAAGACTATTTTGCAACTTTTAAAATATGGGTGACATTTTAACATTTTTCTTTAGAAAAAAGGTTATTTTACCATATTACCTCTAAAATATAAGAGTAAAAATGTCCAAAAAATAAGCATACGATAAAAATTGATAAAATTTGAATTAATAGCTTTTTTATATTTCTTTTCACCTAATAATATATGAGTTAATTATCAAGATGAGGAGTTAAGAATTAAGCAGTTCGCCATGGAAGTTATATTTTTGTTTTGAACCGAATTTTCTAGCGTTCTTTATTGGGAATCTTCCACTTAATTTGTGCTGCTGAGTAGTTAAAGCTTCCAATTTTAATGAAGTTAAGGAGCACAAATCATTGATCCACTCATATTCTGATGGAGAATTGTAGATTTGTAGTTATCCCCTTTAGTTATGACTTTCTTTTAAAAGGCTCTTTAATTATCACGAACAAACACAATCTCATAGTTGCAGTAGTCAGGATTCTTCTTTTCCCCCAAAAATCATTTCGGAAAGCGAATGGTAGCCCAAGCATGTGCACTGGCCCAGATCAATCATCCTCCTCATTTTAAATTTATACTCCCTCTCTCCCGCTCATTTTGTCTCCCTTTCTTTAAATGGACGTCCCACTCATTTTGTCTACATTCAAATATAGACATAATGAGTGGTTGTAAGAGTTTCTCTCTCATCCCCTTCTATTCTCATCCACTAGTTTATTAAACAAACAACTTTCTTTAATCTCCATATCCAACAGTAAGGAGATAAAATGAGCGGGACGGAGGAAGTACTAAACTAAATCAAGATTATATATATTTTATAGTGCTAGTGCTGCTGCTGCTGCCAAAAAGAAAAAGTTTAATTCCCAGAGCAAGTTAGGAACTTCCGCCATGGCCACCGACTTCAGATCCATCCCTTTGATTGGTAATAATCTCCATGCTTTCTTCATTCCCAAATTGCTACTAAAATCAATTTTTTTTTCCTTATTCCTTTGAATGTCCTATTATACGAGCATCTTAAAATTCAAAAACAAGTGTTAGTTTGATGACTAATTCAAGAATGAATGTTTATATATAATAGACATTAGCCCATTAATTGACAAATGGGACGATCCGGACCCGACGCGAGATGATAGAGTGGCAGAAGTTGTTCGACAGTTGGATAAAGCTTGCAGAGAAGCTGGCTTCTTTTACGTCGTAATTTATCATCTTCATCTTCTTTGTTTTCTCTGTGGAATTGGATAAATGTTTGTACCGAATTATATTTTTATAAGGAATATAGTGATTTCTGTGTTTTTTTCTTTTTGGCTTGCAGTGATTACAAAGTTAAGAAGATTTCGTTTTTCATTATTGTTTTTAGTTTTATGTTGATAAATTAGTGTTTATGCAGACGGGGCATGGGATTTCGGATTCTGTTGTTAAGGAAATTAGAAGTATATCTCGACAATTTTTCGATTTGCCATATGATGAGAAACTCAGAATAAAACTCTCTGCTGCAAATGGATACAGGTCTGCAGCATGTAATTCACATATATAGTTGTTGTAATTTGATATGATTTCTTACTCAAAATGCTGATGAATGCAGAGGATATCAACGAGTTGGAGTGAACGTAACCAAAGGCGTACCCGACTTGCATGAAGCTATTGATGTAGGTTTGATTTGGGATTCACAATTCATCATTGATTGATGCTGCTTTGCTCTTTATTTGTTTGTTTTGATGTAGTATCTTTTCTGCATATCAATTTTGGAGGTATTTTGACACTATTTTCATATGTGAATTCATGTTGACAATCTCTGAATCAACATGTGACCTGAACTCCAAACTGCAAATGTATAAAAGAATACGAGAAAGATCAATCTGTTTGAACCACATGTCTCATAGTCATAGAATTTGCAGCAAAAGTCCCATTAAGTGAAGCTAATTTTCGAGACAAAGTGTTGGGGAATCATTTTCTACTTCTTACATTGCAATGACAAGCATAAGAATTGTAGAATGCAATGGGGAATCTTGGGGCTAATTTTGGGTGTCAAATTGAGGTGATGACCGTGTTATTGATGGATATAGCGATATGAGTGAACTAATTGAAGTGTCATTATTTTTACTCCGTGTGTCCTGCTGGTTAAGTCAAATATATACTGTTGTAGATATTATACCATTGCATCCCTAATATGTTTATGCTCTTGTATAATTTGTATCACAAATTTTGCAATACAGTGTTACAAAGAAGTGAAACCTGGAATGTACGGAGGTATGGGTAAAGTTATGGAAGGATGTAATCAATGGTACGTATGTGCATCGAACTAGTTAGTGAACAAACTGAACAAGCGCTTCCCAAACAACATCTATATAAGAAGAAGCTTATTTTGTGCATGTTTGCTGAAGTTATTCATACTTGTAGGCCAAGTGATCCTTCTCATTTTAAGATTTTAATGGAGGATTATGTCGAACGTTGTACAGGTATTATATCGATAAAATTAGTACATCTTGATATCAGCTTTTGTGTCAATGAACGATAGAGATGAGTTGCATTATTGCAGATCTGTCTAGAAAGATATTAAGGGGAATAGCTCTAGCATTGGGCGGGCCGATGGATATGTTCGAAGGTAATATAGCTGGAGATCCGTTCTGGGTTCTTCGCATCATTGGATATCCCGTTGGCAAGGAAATCCTTGATGCCAATAATGATGTTGGATGGTAAGTTGTTGAGCTACTTGCTCTTCTCTTCTCTTCTCTTCTTAACATCATCTCTAATATTTAATGGTTTGTGCTAACGTCCCATCCCTCTCACTCAAACGAATCCAGTGGAGCTCACACTGACTACGGTAATGCTTATAGTCCTCGTACGTTGATCTCTTAATGTGTTTGTGAATCTAACCTGATTCTATGTTTTGCTTGTAGGTTTACTAACACTGGTTAATCAAGATGATGATATAACTGCACTGCAGGTAGTATGCATTTTCCTCCCTTGATTCTTGGACTCACATTATAGGTATTCCTGTATGAAGACTAGCTTCTCGAGTTTTAGGTGAGAAACGCTGATGGGGAATGGATACCAGCTGCACCCGTTCCTGGCACGTTCGTTTGCAATATAGGCGACATGCTGAAGATCTTGACGAATGGCCTATACGAATCAACTGTGCATCGGGTCATCAACAAGTCTGCAAAATATCGCATTTGTGTTGCATACTTTTATGAGGTCAAATCTCGATCCGATGTTCATACGCTTCTGCTATACATACCTCTTATATGTAACACTCGATTTACTCGCTGCTTGTTGCCAGACGAACTTCGATGCTGCTGTCGAACCACTCGATATATGCGTGGACAGGACCGGTGGCTCTAAGAAGTTCGAGGGAGCTGTTTATGGGAAGCATTTGGTCAGTAAAGTGCTCAATAACTTCGTCCTGTAGATTGTATTCTTTTTGCAAAATGGATGCTTGTTCGTTGTATATGTATTCCTCCTAGTGCTGTCAAATTCGGTCCGGTCCATTTGCCCCGTTGGTTCGTAGGACCCGGTTTATTCTCGGGCTGAGCTGACATGGCCTGAAGTTTCCCGTCGGCCCGGTGGACTTGGATTGGGTTAGCCGGTCAGGCTGTAAGTTTGACAGCTCTATGGATTCTCATGTTTCTGAAATGAAGTTCGAGTCTTCCTTATTAAATTCGACTTTTGATCAAACAGTTCACCAAATAAAAATCATATACAGTGAGTGGTGCGTAACTTTTTAGCTTAAGTTTAAAATATTCAAATTCCCGAATAAATTAAAAACAGAATCTGTCATTTGACAGCTCTATTTATTAGAAGTACACTAATCTTTACTTTTGAGACTTCTGGAACCAAAGTTAATTTAAGTCGGTTGATTTTTAGAAGCTGTTAGTATGAAAGGGAAATACATGTCTTCCACAAAGGGTAAAGGAGAGTACTATATTAAATTAAAAGAAAAGAAAAGAAAAGAAAAGAAAAGAAAAAAAGAAAAAAGAGGATGACTTAATGTCAAATCAATAATACAAGTCTTAAATGCTCATTGACACACCCGTGACCTAACTTGACTAATTTCAAACGTACTCGTATTTTAATCATTGATAGGAACAAAGCCATTCATTCGCTATCTTAAATGGTATGGACTTGGGTGCAACTAGTTGCGTACAATGCAATCGATTCGATCCGACCCGGATTCAAAATCAGCGCCTTTTTACTTTTTTTTTAATAATCGTGTGCGTGCTAGTAATAAGAAAAGGCATAAGAATATTACATACAAGGCGTGTAGCCCAGCGGTTGGACCTCTGCCTAAAGGCAGAGGTCTTGTGTTCGAAAACAAATAGCAACAACATCTATTTTCATTTAGATGCTTGTTATTTTATTAAAAAAAATTTTTTTTTTTTGGCAAACCTGATGGTCAAGGATTTCGAACCCGCATCTTGTGTATGGAAGAGCTCTAAAAGTAAGATTGTACCGCTAGGCTACAACAGATTATATTCATTTTTAGGTAGGGAATTTTATTTCTAAAATAACCACTGTTTTATAACTTTAACCAATATTTGTATTTATTTTATATTTTTCATTTTTTGATTTCTTTTTTTAATTTTTAATTTTATTATATGTGTGTCCTACTTATTATTCAGTTTATTTTATTTTCACTTTTTTTTAAAATTATTTATTCATTCTCTTTTTTCTTTAAGTATAAGTATTTTTCATTTTCTTTTTCATTTTCTTTTTCATTTTTTTCTGTTTTATTATGTTGTGTCATATTATTCATTTTTCTTACAGTTTTTTTTTTTAAATTTTTTATTTTTGAAAAGTAAAATTTTTGAAATATTACATTTATTTTTATAAAAAAATTACTTTCATTACGACAATAATTACTTTATCAAATTACTAAAAATACAAGTTCTCGTGATCGACGTGAAGAAAATTAATATTTTAGAAA
This sequence comes from Schizonepeta tenuifolia, assembly GCA_029490685.1. Classification (NCBI taxonomy): domain Eukaryota; kingdom Viridiplantae; phylum Streptophyta; class Magnoliopsida; order Lamiales; family Lamiaceae; genus Schizonepeta; species Schizonepeta tenuifolia. The sequence continues at coordinate 8,009,086 of CM055958.1, forward strand.
CATTATTTTTCTTAACATCAATAATTACATTTACTGATACGATCCTCGTCGGAGTTGCAGACGCCAACGTGAATAGTATACACCCAAGATCAAATCTGATACGAACCGGATAAAGATGGAATATCCCAAAACCTCTGAATCAGTTTCTCGAAGTGAATTAGGCGTACGAATGTTTCCTAAAATCCAACGATAAGACGACACAGCAACTCGGGGAGGATGAATAATGGATAAGATGGAATATCTCAAAACCTCTGTATCTGTTTCTCACAAGTGAATTAGGCGAATAAATCCCTAAAACCCAACGATATGACGATACAACAACTCGGGGTCGATGAATGACACACGAACGAGGGATGATTAACTCGCCGATACGTCGATATGAACATCACGGTGGCATGCCGTCAATCCGCTAGTTCGGTGAACGAAGTGACGGAGATAAACTCACAAAATATTATTCATCAAGTTGTTATTTAATCCATGCCCTAATAGACCTATTTATAGAGGTGAAATACAATAGAGTCCTAATCTAGTAAGGAAACAAATCCTTGAACAATAAGAAAACAAATCTTAATCTAATAAGGAAACTAATCCTTATCCTAGTCAAATATAAAATTACCAAAATAACTAAAATAAAGCCTTATTTTTTGCCTCTAATAAATAAAAACAAAAATTAATTAAAATAAATAAAATCTTCAGATCTTCAATCTTGGATTGCATCATTCCCCTCCTCTTGAAAGGAATTTGTCCTCAAATCCAAAACTTCAAACCTGCATCAAAAGAACAATATTTTTTTTTCTTTCTCTTTTCTCTCTCTCTTTTTTCTTTTTTTCTAAAACAAAAGCAAATAAAAGATAGAGGTTCAGATCAGGCTCTGATACCAAATGATACGATCCTCGTCAGAGTTGCAGATGCCGACGTGAATAGTATACACCAAAGACCAAATCTGAACCGAACCGGATAAGATGGAATATCCCAAAACCTCTGAATCAGTTTCTCGAAGTGAATTAGGCATACTGATGTTCCCTAAAATCCAACGGTAAGACGACACAGCAACTCGGGGACGATGAATGATGGATAAGATGGAATATCCCAAAACCTCTGTATCTGTTTCTCACAAGTGAATTAGGCGAATAAATCACTAAAACCCAACGATAGGACGATACAGCAACTCGGGGACGATGAATGACACACGAACGATGGATGGTTGACTCGCCGATACGTCGATATGAACATCACGGTGGCATGCCGCCAATCCGCTAGTTCGGTGAACGAACTGAAGGAGATAAACTCACAAAATATTATTCATCAAATCGTTATTAAATTCATGCCCTACTAGACCTATTTATAGGGATAGAATACAATAGAGTCTTAATCTAGTAAGGAAACAAATCCTTGAACAATAAGGAAACAAATCCTAACCTATCAAGGAAACTAATCCTTATCCTAATCAAATATAAAATTATCAAAATAACTAAAATAAAGCCTTATTTTTGGCCTATAATAAATAAAATCTTCAAATCTTCAATCTTGGATTACATCATTTACTTACGCTAATAATTACGTATCTAAATAATTACAAGTACGAATTGTCATGAATAAAAATAGCAATCGTCGTTAAGAATTGTAATAGTTGTGAAACATTACATTTCTTTATATCAATAATTATTTTTTCTTACGACAATAATTACTTGACCAAATAAGTAAACGTACAATTTGTCGTGAACAAAAGTAAACATTGTTATAAAGAAAAGTATTAGTTGTGAAACATTACATTTCTTCATACAATAATTACTTTTTTCCCAGGACAATAATTACTTGACCAAATAACTAAAAGTATAAGTTGTCGTAAATAAAAGTAAACACTATCGTTAAGAAAGGTAATTATTGTGAAACATTACCTTTCTTCATATCAATAATTACTTTTCGTCATGACAATAATTACTTTATCGAATTACTAAAAATACAAATTGTCGTGAATAAAAATAATTCTTGTCATTAATAAAAGTACATTTCATATCAATAGTTGCTTTTATTTACGATAATAATTATTTGACCAAATAATTAAAAGTATAAGTTGTCTTTCAGAAAAGTAAACGTTGTTGTTAAGAAAAGTAATAGATATAAAATGTTACTTTTCATCATAATAATAATTACTTTTCATCACAACAATAATTACTTGACTACATAATTAATTATACAAATTATCGTGAATAAAAGTTACATTTTCGTTGAGAAAGTAATATTTACGAAACATTACCTTTCATTATGTTAATGATTACTTTTCATCAAAACAATATTTACTTGACAAAATAACTAAAAGTACAAATTATCATAAATACAAGTAAACATTGTTGTTGAGAAAAGTAATATTTTTGAAATATTACATTTCTTGATATTAATTATTACTTTTCATCACAACTAATTACTCTACCAAACAACTAAAAGTTCAAGTTGTCACTCCAACTGTGCTATATCCTCATATTGCAAAAGTAACAAGAGAAGATTAAATAGCCTATTTCAAGAAGATTACTCAATTAAACACAACAATAAGCTTCCTCAATAACATAAAAATTTTATTTCTTGTAATCATATGAACAAATCACAACCATAAATATCATTTGTTTTCAAATCAAACTACATTCTCGCCTTTGCATCCTATATACATACACTTAGACATCTTTGGTTTCAAATTCTTCTATGAAAGTTTATCAAAATGAGAATTCTCACATTTACACCTCAATAAAGATTAGTAGAAGGCCATTACTGAATTACCATAATCGGGTGTTGTCTTAATGGTATTTTATCTCTACAGTAAGCACTTCCACAATTACAACGAAAAGCCCAAAAAACATTATTTGTCCTATCTGAGGAATTAAAACCTTCACTTGATTCTTTTTCAAACGTGCAGATAGGTGAGCAGATGCAAGCAGCTGGAATCTAATACTTTCATTGGATTCTGTATTGTTTACCTTCACAAAAAGAATTGAAGGAAAGACCTAAAACAAAAGAAATGATGCATATCCTGTCAAACTCAAACCTCAGCAGAATATCAGACAAAAGAAACTCATGGAACTCCTTTATCAAAGTAGACTACATGTCATATGAATTTCATGCAGACATGCATAAGAATGACAAGAAAAAATGTGCAACACCTCATTTAGGTAAGCTGCTAGAGAGACAGTACTAAGATTCGCCTCAATAGATATCTGGCGAAGCTTTTCACCTAAGCATCCCACCATTAGAGCCATTGCTGGAATCACCTTAAAAGAAAATACCAGAACAAAATTTATTCATAAAGAAATCCTAAACAAAGCTAGCCAAGCTATACAATTGAATATTTATAACCATTACTTCCTTACCAATGCAGAAATTAACGCTAGTTGAGGACTTATAATGAACATCTGGTGTTGCCATAGCAGATAACTGCAAAATGCTTGGTACTATTATCTATCGAACAAAAATTAGAATGATCAAGACTAAAAAAGAAAAAAAAAAAAAAAAAAAACATAATTGACGGAGCATTTGCAACACCTCACATTCAAAAGAGAAACTTACTAAAGAATTTGCAAGAAACAAGCCAAGCTGCTGCTGGCTCGAGAACTTCACTGTAGAGGCATGAATGCTCCTTCCTAGGCCCAAAAATCCGATATTGGCAGGCGCGATGATGGCGCAAGGATACGAAGATTGCATAAGCATAACGCCATCTCTCAACATCTCGGTGAAACGATTAACAACTTCCTCATTCCTCCCACATTGGCTGCATCCACCACATTACTCTCAGGCATTGATCGGAAAACGGCCTCGGCTTCATCCAATCTATTTTTTTAGTGTAAGTGCGGATCAACGTGGCGTAGGAGAACACATTAGGCTCACTGATATCCTCAAAGTCATCAAGACTGTTGTACTTGACATAAAGATCCAAGATTGCACTGCCTGCAAATACATTCGAACTTAATAACAGAAACATCAACCTAGACACAATCGATCTACACATTTTTCCAGGAAACAAGCAAAAACACCATAAAATTGACAGAATACATCCTAAAACTAGGAATCTCATTTAGTCATAACCAAATTCACACATTGACATAGCATAATCGAATTGAATGAAAAAGCCCTAATCTAAAATCAGAAAAAGTAAAATAAAATACCTTCAAATTTAGTGAAGAAGAGAGAGAGAGAGAGAGAGAGAGAGAGAGAGAGAGACAGAGAGGCAAGGAGATCATGCAAGCTATTAATATTAAGCTACGAGGAGCACACCAATCCTTTCATCAAAATTTGATAACTAAAAAAAATTGGATTTAGAACAAGGCAAAGAAAGAAGCGAGCAGATAACCTAGGCGACGGGATCGGCGATGGATCGGCGACGATGAGTAGCAACATCGAAGGAACGGCAAAAACAAGGGGATGGAATCAGAGATAATGGTAGAGAAGAAGAAATCGAAGAAAAAGGAAAAAAGAGAAAGCGGATGAAATTTTAGGGAAAAAAAGAATTCACTTTTATATTTACTTAAGCGGGCGGGTCGGATCCGGGTCAGGTAAATGGGTCAGAACCGGTTGCATACAATGCAACCAGTTGCACTGAAGTTTTTGCGATCTTAAATTTATGATTATTAGACTAAGTAAGGCTTCCAAATCACACCGACGAAGAATCGTCGATCGTACGATTCCAATCATTGAGTATATTTTTTAAGACAAAGGAAATGTATTGTTTTTAGGTATTAATCTGCAACTCGTACCCAACAGTTAAACCGTGCTAGACAAACATGATATAACGAGCTTGATCTGTAAATAGTTGGTAAGAATATATGCCAAGTAATTTTCTTTTCTTATTAGCTAGTCCCTTATGTATAATGGTGGATCCATTAAGGGAATCAAATTATATATTTTTCTTCATATAAATTAATTTGTTGGTATTTTGTAGAACGACTTATTGTGCAAAAGTCCACATGATCAAATCAAATCAAATCATGAAAAAAAATAAATTCTTAAAATATCAAACTCAAAAATAAGAAAATACTTTCTCCCCAAGAATTAATCTATGTCTGCCCTTCACATACCATCAAACTCTAGGAATTAAATTAGTGCATGTTCATTTATAATGCATGTGGATCCATATGCAATTTGGTGGGGGCGGTTTTTGTCTTCTCTTCTTCCAAACTCATAATCCGCTTATATTGTCATATTACTGTTTAGCACGAAAATTAAATAAGAGTATTAAAAAAAAAAGGTCTCATTACTTTTGGAAAAAATTGAAAGATTAAAACGCTCTTTAATTAATTTAGAACATAACAATATAAGTGAAATACCTATGAACGGAATAAAGGGAATGCATGCCTCGATCTATAGTTTTATGCCTTTATCCACCATAATGGCCACTCTGCATCGTCACTAGCGGCGTCTCTCTCTCTCCATATTTTTGTAAACATTTAGGGGTCGTTTGATATCCATATACGTATATCAGGTATAGATATCAATATGATTCATATCCAAACACAAGCATACATAGCTTGTGTTTGGTATATTAGTATATGGGTATCAAATTGATATACTTGATATATTATTTTTCAATATTTTCATATACTAATTTTTTCTAGTATATGACTAATACCTCTACTTTCATTCCCACTTGATATCAATCGATATCTTCAACATATCAAACATGAATATCAAATATAAACCTCATACACATACCTGATATCTGATATTCATACCCATACCCATACTTAATATCTGATATACTGGTATTTGATATTAATCGATATCTTCAACATATTAAACAAGAATATCAAATACAAATTTGATACTCATACCTGATATCTGATACCCATATCCATACTTAATATCTGATATATTGGTATATAAATACCAAATGAGCTCTTATTCTAAATGGATAGTTATTGATGCATTCGTCACTAGCAATAATTAAGATCTTAGCAATTAAACATTGTAGCTAATACAGTAATACGTGGAAATAAATCAGTTCGGATACTATGTTTCACTAATTTATGTTGTTCACTTGTGTTCTACTATTAAATTTACTACCTCAAAACATATTTACTATATAAATGTAAATTAGTACTCCAATAGCGACCCTAAATTGATAGTTATCGAGGTTAAAAAATTATATACCCTATTGTACAATCATCATCATCAACAACAACAACAACAACAATAATAATAATAATAATAATAATAATAATAATGATAATAATAATAATAATAATAACTAAATTTATTACGAATGAGAATATTTTAAAAAAAAGGACATATATAAAAACTCGAGCGAAATAAAGTAGTAGTAGTTTGGTTTGTTGCCAGTTAATCAATCACCCTTTCATAGTAAATACAGCTGCTGTGGGTCTACATATTAACATACACCAGCGTCGACAGTCTTAACTTTAGCTACTCTCATTATTGGAGGTGAAAACAGTAAACTGATTTACACTTTGAACCACACTCATTTTGATCAAAAGCAACAAATATAGTACTAGTATATAACAATAATTTAATTAATACACCAATATTCGAGGTGTTCTATGCGTGCAACTCCAGAGCTGCGTATGTTCTTGGCAGATCCATCAGTTTCCTCTCTACATCACCTTCAAATTCAGAATAATCATCAATGGCGCAAGGTACTTTATTCATGGAGGCAGGATCGGGGCAAGACTGTTGCTTCAAGAAGAAATCTTCACACGTTTTCTTACTCCTCTGGTTTGGAAGATCCAAAACGCAGTTCATGCTCAGATCAAGAACATTCTTCTTGATCAGCTTCCGGCACTCCGGCCCCACCTCCGTTATGTAGTTGGAGCTCAGCGTCACTTTCACCACTCCTCTGATTCTGCATAAATTCTCCGGCACGGCGCCGTACAGATTGTTCATGGATATGTTAAGGTGTTTCATGCTCTTGAGGCACCCAAAGGAGAGGGGTAACGGCCCCGTTAGTCCGTTATCGGACGCATCGAACAACGTCGTCTTCCTCAACAACCCTATCTGGTACGGCAGGCAGCCGGTGAGCCGGTTGCCGAGGAGGAGGATCTCCAGCAATGTGTTTGATGCATCGCCGATGGTGGCGGGGATGCTGCCGCTGAATTTGTTGTTGGCTAGGGTTACGTAGAGGGACGGGGTTTTCCCCAGCGCGGACGGGATGGGGCCCGAGAATCGGTTGTTGTTGAGGAAGAGGACGTCGAGGTCGAGGCTGAAGACGCCCGGCGGGAGGCTTCCGGCGAGGGAGTTGAAGCGGAGGTCGAGGAATGTGAGGTTGGTGGCGGTGAGGACCTGCGGCGGGAAGTTTCCGGCGAGCTTGTTGTTGCTGAGGTCGAGCTCGAAGAGGGAGGAGACGGTGTTGATGGCGGCGGGGATGCCGCCGGCGAAGTTGTTGGAGTTGGAGTGGAAGACGATGATGTCGGTGAGGCCGTCGAGGAAGTTCTGGAGGGCGAGGGGGCGGCCGGGTTTTCCGGTGAAGTTGAAGCCGTTGAAGTTGACAAGGGCGACGCGGATCTTGCCGTCGGTGACGGTGGTGTCACAGATGAAGCCTTTGTATTTGGTTTTGTCGAAGCAGATTCTGCCGTTCCATGTTTCGGTCACTTTGAAGGGGTCTCGTCCAATCGTATCTTTGAACTTTTGGATCACTTTGACGGCCTTTTGTAGCTCGATTGGGAGTAGCTTTGGTGGTGATTTTGGAGATGGGGGTTTAGGAGGAAGCGGTTTATGAGTAGGGGGATTAGGAGGGGAAGGTGAAGGCGGGGGAGGGGGTGGTGGTGGTGATTTTGGAGGAACGGGTTTAGGAGTAGGAGGCGGAGGCGGAGGGCATTCGATTGGAGGCGGAGGGGGTGGCGGCGGAGGGAGAGGTTCAGGGCATACTGGGATTTCGGGAGAGGGGGCTTGGCCGCCGATTGATATTTGGAGATTTTGTGTGGTGATGATTGTTGCATGGATTTGGGAGAATGATGAATGTGAGATGATGAGAAAGATTATGAATGAGAGAAATAGGGTTGTGCTCTTCGTCATCTTAATTTAATTGGACTTGTTTTTTAAAAATGTGTTCGCTGTGGATATGAAATGAAATAATATATAGGGAAGAAAGTTATCCTTTCATTCATGGTGGGGATAGGTTTTTATTATTGATTGGTGATGGAAATAGAAACAAACATTGATTATATTATTTCTATAGAATGATGGGAAAAAAAAAACCGGCGACAGTGCCGAAAAACGTGAATAACATCCCAACGATGGAAAAGCCCTGAAAATTGAATCACGGTCCGATTTTTCCCAAAATTCGAGCGAGTTAGACGAAATTTGGGATGGAATTGATCGGAACAATAATTTGATGGAGAATTTTCTGAAGGAACTTGGTACAAACAATTCAATCTGTACCAAATGTACCAACAATACCATAATCCTAATATCCGCCCACAAACTGATCCACACGTCCTCCTCATTAAGGATAAATTTGTCCCAAAATGAAAATATTGATCAAAATTTGTGTTTATGAAGAAACTACGGCAAAATTTGAGTTTAATTCTCTTTAATTTAACAAACACTAAAAGAAGATACTCCATCATTCTAAAAATAGGATTAAGAATGGATTTGATCAAGAGTAATAATTGCAACTGGTTTGGGGTGGGTGATGTTTTAAGTGCATATTCAGAATCAGAGTACAATACTTAATGCGTGAGGTTACATTCCAGCTTTAGACGACTGTAGGTGAGTAATCAAGGGGGTTCAACCAATGTTGAGAAATTTTATCCAAGTTATTTAGAAGTCTTATTCGAGTTAATATTTGAATTTTGTATCTATATATTTGGAAATGGTTCATAGTTAACCATTAATTGAGGATAAATATTATTAATTAAATATTTATTATTTAATTAAAATATTTGTTGGATGTTAATTTACGCCGTGAGTAGATGAATGTGGTATATTTAATATTTCTAATCCGATTTCCGGTGAGTGAGATATTGTATGCTAAAGGTTGGATGTTGAAGTAGTAATTAACATGTTATTAATTATAATAACTGTTAGTTGTCCCACATCGGTTATATGTGGATGATTTGACTAGTATTTAAGTCTATGTTTGTATGGGCTTAATAACTTGTTGGGTTAGTGTGTATAGATGTATATGGGTGCCTCGTGCGCACACACACGCGCGCGCCGCCGCCTGTCCGTCCGGACGGGTCGGGTCGGGAACTTGGACTTGGATCTTGGCAATTGGTGTTTGGGCCTTATCTTTTTGGACCAACTCCACAAGCCCAATTCGTTTAATTGATTGAGCCCAATCCGGAAGCCCAGCATGTGAAGCCCATTAGCCCAAAGACTCTTGGCTGTTGTAACCGCCGTAGACTCTTCACATCCGGCAACCCTTGGCGTCTGAAATCGCCGGCCATCATGGCTGAATTGATGGCGACGAGTCCTTCACTTGATCGAGAGCTGTTATATAAGGAGGCATGCTCCATTGCATTCTTCACTGATTCCAAAGCAATCCGCACTCTTTAAAGCATAGCATTTCATACACTTTGAGTTCAATCTTCGTTCCAGTTCCAGTTCGCCGGAGCTCGGTCTAGTTTGTGGTGCTGCTACTGCCGAGACGTCAAGATCGTTTTAACCTTTAGGACGAGCCGCCTTACCGTGAACACTACCGAGGTGTATTCTCGTCTTGCGGGCAGAAGTTTTACTTCGGACGATCTTTGGTTCTTTCTAAACTTGTTCTTCAGTTTCATTGTAATACTTATAAGTTTGTTCGTGTCTAAATTCATCAATAAAGAAGTATTGTTCATTGTTATCCACACGAGCAAGTACCCGAATCCTAACAATCGCAAGACGAGAATAATGAAAGTTACTTGTTTCGTGTGCTTCCTGAAACTGAAGCTCAACCTGAAATACTGCTGAAAAGATGTCTACCAATCCGAGCATCGGCGCTGCCACTAATCCATCAACCAATTCTAGAACGATTGGCTCCTCGAACTCTACTATGGCTCCCCTTCAACCTGCTGCTCGGCTCATGCCTATCGCCGAGAAACATCCCATTTTCTCGGGCACTGACTTCAAAAGATGGTCCTAAAAGATGATGTTCTACATCACCACAATGGGGCTTGCTAGTTTCCTGCATGACGAAAGACCTCATGTCCCAGTTGAGGACGTGACAAATGTGCAAGTTCGTATTGACTACGACACTTGGGTGCATTCCGACTATCTGTGTCGGAATATGTTGCTGAACGGGCTTGATGATGGCCTGTTCAATGTGTTCAACATCAAGGAGACTGCCAAAGAAATTTGAGATGCTCTTGAGTTAAAGTACCGTGTTAATCCTGCTAGCACGAAGAAGTTCGTAGTGACGAGGCTCACCGAATTCCAAATGGTGGACAGTCGTCCTATAATGCCCCAAGCACAAGAGTTCCAAACTCTTATGCACGATATTCATTCCGAGAGGATGCCTCTGCCCGAGGCGTATACTGTGGTGCTCTTGGTTGACAAGTTGCCGCCAAGTTGGAAGGAGTTCAAAGGATACCTTAAGCATAAGCGAAAGGAGATGACCCTTGAGACGTTGGTGGCTAAGCTTCAAACTGAAACTCAAGTCCGTGATCAAGATATGAAGGCCAAAGCTCCAGTGGAGGCTAAGGCTAATTTGACCGATGGTAGGGGCAGACCTTCTAAGAAGCGTCATTATCCTGCCAAAGGTAAAGGAAAAGAAGTGGCACCTCCAACCAAGTTCACTGAAACGTGCTATAACTGTGATAAGCTCGGACATATGGTGAAGAACTGCCGTCTGCCGAAGAAGAATGGAAAGGGCAATGTCAATCATGTCCAAAAGGACTTCGACACCCAGGACAAAGACGACCTTGTTGCCATGATCACCGAGTAAACCATGTCTCGAACTCTAATCCTGTTACTTGGTTTCTTGACACAGGTGCGACTGTTCACATCTGTGTGAACCGGGACTTGTTCTATACCTACAAGGAAGTTCAAGACCGCTTTGTCACCGAGGCGAGTGACCGTACCTCACCTGTTCTTGGAGTTGGGACTGTTGTACTTCAACTCACCTTTGGTGTGAAGATAACTCTGAAGGATGTGTTGTATGCTCCAGCAATCCGCAAGAATTTGGTGTCTGGTGTCAAACTAGTTAGGGCTAAGTTTGGTATAGATCTTCGTAGTAATTTTGTAATCATACGCAAGTTTGATAAGACTTTTGGACAAGCTCATATTGTTGATGATATGTTCAAGTTGAGTGTTCGTACTTGTAAGCCTTCTAAGGCAGTTGCTAATGATAATAAAGCTACTACTTCTGCTTACTTGCTTGAGTGTTCTGATTTATGGCATTGTAGACTTGGTCACATAAATCTAAATGCTATAAAAAGACTTTCTAACATGGATTTGTTAAAAATTGATTTATTTAAGACACAAGACAAGTGTCAAGTCTGTGTTGAAGCAAAAATGGCTAAATTATCGTTTAAGTCAGTTGAACGAAGCACTAAACCTCTAGAACTAATTCACACCGATGTTTGTGATTTAAAGTTTGTGCAAACTAGATGTGGTAAAAGGTATTTTATTACCTTTATTGATTAATGCACGAGATACTGTCACCTTTACTTGTTAAGAAGTAAAGATGATGCTATTAAAGCTTTTAGAAACTTTAAGAATGAAGCCGAAAATCAACTTGGTTGCCGAATCAAAATGGTTCGAAGTGATAGAGATGGAGAGTATGTTGCTCCGTTTGCTGAATTATGCAACGAAAGTGGTATAATTCATCAAACGACTGCTCCTTATTCACCACAATCTAATGGCGTTGCTGAATGTAAGAATCGTACTCCTAAGGAGATGATAAACGCCTTGTTGATTAGTTCGGGATTACCCCAGAACATGTGGGGGGGAAGCTGTTTTAACAGCTAACTATATTTTGAACAAGATTCCACTCAAAGGGAAGGACGTGACTCCCTATGAGCTTTGTAAAGGAAGGAAACCTTCGTATAAATACCTCAAAGTGTGGGGGTGTTTAGCTAAGGTTGAAATGTCTTTACCAAAACAAGTTACAATTGGACCTAAAACGGTAGATTGTATCTTTATTAGTTATGCACTTAACAGCAGCGCGTATTGATTTGTTGTACACAAATCGGATATATCCGATATTCATGTGGGTACGACGATGGAATCAAGGAATGATGTATTCTTTGAGAACATCTATCCTAATAAGGATAAGGTTGATCCTAACTCTAGCAAGAGTGTTGAGGATGAAGCACCAAGTTCTAAACTTGTAGATGAACCTATGAGTTCTGAACCCATAGATGGACATGTTGCATCGAATTCTAATCCGGTGTTCTATGGACCGCTGAATAAAGCGACCTAGGTCTATGTCTGTGAATGAGCCTAGACGAGGTACTAGAGTAAGGAAAGTAAAGATTTATGGTCCGGACTACGTCGTTTTAATGCTAAACCGTGAACCGATATTCGTAAAAGAAGTCTTATCTGGTTCGGATGCGGCTTTGTGAAAAAAAGCAATAGACATCGAGACTGAGTCTATTATGCTTAATCACACTTGGGTGTTAGTTGAACTACCACCGGATTGTAAGGCTTTAGGATGCAAGTGGATCCTAAAGAAGAAGTACAAGTCTGACGGTACTATTGATAAATATAAGGCCAGACTTGTAGTTCAAAGCTTTAGACAAAAGGCCGGTTATAATTTCTTTGATACCTACTCGCCCGTGACGAGACTTACTTCTATTAGGGTTCTTCTCGCTATTCATGCCTTGCACAATCTTAAGATTCATCAAATGGATGTTAAGACTGCATTCTTGTATGGGGAGTTAGATGATGAAATCTATATGAAGCAATCGGAAGGGTTTGTAGTACCTGGAAAAGAGCACATGGTATGCAAACTACAACAATTTTTATATGGATTGAAACAAGCGTCTTTACATTAGCACTTGAAGTTTGACGAAGTGATGTTGTCAAATGGTTTCAAAATCAACGAGAGTGACAAATGTGTCTATATTAAGAAAACGGGTGACGATTATGTTATCGTTTGTCTTTATGTAGATGACATGTTGATCATGGGTAGTAACTCTCGTGTGATTGGTGAAACGAACAGGATGCTAAGTATGAATTTTAGCATGAAAGATATGGGTTTGGCTGACATTATTTTTGAAATTAAGATTCTAAGAACGCCCAACGGAATTGCTTTGTCGCAATCTCACTATGTTGAGAAAGTGTTGAGGAGATTCAACGCTTATGATAAACCCATTGCTAAGACTCCTTGGGAACTAAATGTTCATCTAAGTGAGCATAAGGGGGGAACCTGTGGGTCAAGATTAATATGCTAAGATCATTGGGAGTTTAATGTATTTGTCAAACTGTATCCGACCTGACATAGCATCCTCAGTTCACAAGTTGAGTAGCTATACTGCTAATCCAAGTAATGAACATTGGAGAGCCCTAGAGCGCGTACTGGGTTATTTGAAATATACTCAGAACTTTGCGATTCATTATTCAAGAGAGCCTGCTGTACTTGAAGGGTATAGTGATGCTAATTGGATATCTGACTCCAAAGACTCGTTTTCTACGAGTGGATACGTGTTCACTATTGGGGGTGGTGCAGTATCTTGGAAATCTAAGAAACAGACTTGTATTGCAAGGTCTACCATGGAATCTGAATTCATAGCTTTGGATAAAGCTGGTGAAGAAGTTGAATAGCTTAAAAATTTCCTCGAGGATATTCTATATTGGACGAAGCCTGTGTCGTCTGTGTTGATACACTGTGATAGCCAAGCTGCTATTGGACGGGCACAAAATATGTTTTATAACAGTAAGTCTCGACATATTCGTCGACGACATAACACCGTAAGGCATTTAATCTTAAGTGGGGTTATCTCAATTGACTATGTCAGATCAATAGATAATCTAACGGATCCGCTGACTAAGAGCATTAATCGAGATCAAATATAAGTGTTAGAGGGAATGGGAGTTAAATCCACATCTTAAGGATGATTATAGCGGAAACTCAACCTTATAGATTGGAGGAACCCAAGAGCTTGGTTCAATGGGACAACGAACTTATAAGAATCCGTGTGTTAAACACTCGAACATACCTATTCTCTGAGAACAGTGAGTGTTTGTTTACCTACACGTGGTGAAGTTAAGTCTTATGACTTTTAATGATTCTTGGATACCTCGGAGATGTCAAGTATAGTAGGATATTTGGGAATAAGAATTACCTATATAAGTGTGAAGTGATGGCCGCTTCAATTGATACACTTATGAATTCAAAGGGGTGTCCAAGGCCGAAAAAGACACAAAACGTTAGAACGGACGGAATTGAGATGATATTGTGTCAATATTGTTGTCTCGGTATACACTATGGAGGACTAGTTCAAGGTTTTCATAACCACTATGCCGCCGGTATACTCGATGATGTTGACTATGGATAGGTTCAAGGTCACAAGCCACCTAGCCAAATGCAATATTATCTCTTGAGAACAGAACATTGCATTTGCATTCATTTTGCATTGGCATTCTCACTCATGTGGGGGATTGTTGGAAATGATTTATAGTTAACCATTAATTGAGGATAAATATTGTTAATTAAATATTTTTTATCTAATTAAAATATTTGTTGGATGTTAATCTACGCCGTGAGTAGATGAACGTGGTATATTTAATATCTCTAAACCGATTTCCGGTGAGTGAGATATTGTATGCTAAAGGTTGGATGTTGAAGTAGTAATTAACATGTTATTAATTATAATAAATGTTAGTTGTCCCAAATCGGTTATATGTGAATGATTTGACTAGTATTTAAGGCTATGTCTGTATGGGCTTAATAACTTGTTAGGTTAGTGTGTATGGATGTGTATGGGTGCCTCGCGCGCACACACACACGCGCGCGCCGCCGCCAACGACGACTCCGCCGCCGCCCGTCCGGACGGGCGGGTCGGGCCTGAGCCTGGAACTTGGACTAGAATCTTGGCAATTGGTGCTTTAGGCTAGAGTTTGGGCCTTATCTTTTTGGACCAACTCTACAAGCCCAATTCATTTAATTGATTGAGCCCAATCCGGAAGCCCAGCGTGTGAAGCCCATCGGCCCAAAGATTCTTGGCTGCTGTAACCGCCGGAGACTCTTCACATCCGGCAACCCTTGGCGTCTGAATCCGCCGGCCATCATGGCTGAATTGATGGCGACGAGTCCTTTCACTTGATCTAGAGCTGCTATATAAGGAGGCATGCTCCATTGCATTCTTCACTGATTCCAAAGCAATCTGCACTCTTCAAAGCATAGCATTTCATACACTTTGAGTTCAGTCTTCGTTTCAGTTCCAGTTCGCCAGAGCT
This sequence comes from Schizonepeta tenuifolia, assembly GCA_029490685.1. Taxonomy (NCBI): domain Eukaryota; kingdom Viridiplantae; phylum Streptophyta; class Magnoliopsida; order Lamiales; family Lamiaceae; genus Schizonepeta; species Schizonepeta tenuifolia. Next base: position 8,024,404 of record CM055958.1, read on the forward strand.
CGGTCTAGTTTGCGGTGCTGCTACTGCCGAGACGTCAAGATCGTTTTAACCTTTGGGGACGAACCGCCTTACCGTGAGCACTACCGGGGCGTATTCTCGTCTTACGGGCAGAAGTTCTACTTCGGACGATCTTTAGTTCTTTCTAAACTTGTTCTTCAGTTTCATTGTAATACTTATAAGTTTGTTCGTGTCTAAATTTATCAATAAGGAAGTATTGTTCATTGTTATCTACACAAACAAGTACCCGAATCCTAACATATATATCTATATAAAACTTAATGTGCTTAAAAGTTAAAATAATGTCCAATTATCTTTGTTTTCTGTTCTTTTTATATAGGAATAGATCCTTAAATGTTATGTAATGAGATAAACATATGTTAATATGAGTAATTGATCATTTTTACCCTCATTGCAGCTAACCATATTTAAAAATAAAAATATTGTGCCTTTGTCACAATGTCCAAATCTTACACTGCTGAATATATTATTGAATTTTTCCAGCAATAGCTTATATATTCTCCTTTCTCCTTTTATTTTTCTTGTTTTGTTGTGATGCCTATTTTTGCGAGCACTAAACATTGGTTTTCAACTTTCAAGTTTATAATCGTGTGTTGACTATATAAAATAATTTTTTATTTTTCCCTAACTATGCGAGTTTATATTTTTTAGATCTATTTAACTGTGTGCATATATATATATATATATATTTAGATTAAAAAAAACTAAAACATAAATGGTAGTATAACAGGTTTATACTATTTTCTTCATTTGAGTAATGATATTCGGATACACTGTGGTCAGCCACACGCGTAAAAAAAAAGTTGACTGTAAAAATGGAAATAATCACATTTCTCCTTATGATTTATGCTTCTCAATTAGGGTATGTTTTCATTTTCAAAATCTATATTATTATTTTTAATTTGTGCGAGTGACCACAGTGTGTTCGAATACGGAATATCACTACCCTTCTCATTTTTATGTAGAGTTCATTTAATACACAAGTCCCTGAGGGTTCAAAATTCGTAGAATAAAAATAAAACTTCAGATCTATTATAATGATATATTTATAGTTTTATTGATGCTTAATTGGATTTGAACTTAGAACTTGGAAGTAAATGATTGGCGAGGCTTTCATAAATTGCAAGCAGCTTATCTTTTCATCTAGTCATTTCCTTGTCATTTATTGGTCCCCTAATAACCTTTCCTTTGTTTTGTTAAATTAAATGAAAATAAAAGCAGGAAAGTAAGCTATGATTTGCCAAATTCCAAGATTACGTTAGCAATATTCGCTGGATGACGCAAATATTAAAATAAAGGAGCTGAAAGCCTTTTTTTTCGCTTAAACTCTAATAATTAATTTGTACTTATTTTATTAATTTTATTAATTTTATTATTTCAATGCTGCCTCATTAATACTAATTAATTTTTTTTAATTAAATCAAAATACTGAATTTATGTATCTACGTACTTCATGTATGTAAGGCTATTCAATTCGTCTAAAATTTATATATATGAGTATTATACTAAAATAGAGTTAATCATAATTTTCGCACTCAAAAATTATACCTCTCATATGTATTCTGGAAATTAACTTATGATCATTATTCAAGAAGCTCTTTATCTAAAATTGAGGCTGGCTTTCAAACTCCTCAATAATTTTCCAGTCAAAACAATAAATCATGTTGCTCAATATTCAGAAAAAAAGAAAAAAGTTCACTATACAATTCTTAATTGTTAGATTCATGTGGCTATCTGTCCTTATATATACTTAAAACAACTTCATATTTTTTTCCTCAACTTCATATTTTTTTTTCTCTCTCTTTTTTTATGCAATAGGTGGGTAGTACATACAAATGTAGCTCAGTGACCCCTTTATTCTCCAAGTAACAACTATTCTTGAACTTGAATATATCATATGACGAGAACTACTATTAATTAGATTTTGGATGGCGAAGTGTTGCGCTATGAAGGATGGATTATTTTCATAAACCGAGTCTACCCTAATCTTCTAATAAAGGGCTTGAGGTTTTACTTCGAGATTTCTCTCTTTTGTCTTCTAATAAAGGGCTTGAGGTTTTACATATACGAGAATAGATTATAGATCAAGGCGTGCCAACGTTAATTCTTTAGGCAGTGGCGTCGACGGATCTATGGATTTGACATGTCTTTTTCCGTGTTGCCGACTCCAACAACGACATTAATGTGTTCAACCAGTCGCTCTTGTTCGCCGACGTTCTTGAAGATACGGCTCCCTCGGTCACTTTTCTAGCAAATGGAAGAAGATACGACAAGAGATATTACTTGACTGATGGGATCTACCTATGTTGGCCAACATTAATTAAGAGTCCTCCTCTATAAACGAATGACAAGACGGTGAGGTTCAAGAAGATGTAGGAAGCAGCAAGGAAGCATATTGAAACGAGCATTTGGAGTTCTTCAAGCCTGATGGGGAATAATCAGGAATTCGGCTCGAAAGTGGTATACAAAGCACCTTCGGAACATCATGTTTGCTTGCATAATTTTGCACATGATTATCGAAGATGAAAGAGAACAACAAACTGCCAATTGGAAGGACGACATGGACGCGAGGTCGTCTAGCAGAAATTCCGCACCTAGACGGTCAATCTCATTTTCTTTTGAACAATATGTCAAACGGGATGCAGAATTAGAGATGCACGAGTGCACGCTCAACTTATTAGGGATTTGATCTAGCACCTTTGGATGCAATTTGGATCTGTAGAAGATTAGAAGCAATTTTCTTTATGTTTCAATTATGTAATTTTTATTTTTTTTATTTTTTATTAATGTATATATTATTTTATTTAATTTATTGTAATTTTTAATTTCAATTGAAATTAATTCAAAAATCAATTTCAAAAACTAATTCTAATGAGACATGATAGAGACAATCTCTGTTGCAGGTAATTGTCTCTATTCGAACCTCACAGAAGATTGAGACATCAATTTGTCTCAATTATTATGGATGCTCTAATAGAGAAATTTTATTTCATAAATGCGTTAATTTTAAGAAAATACATTTGAATTTAGCTGATATGCGTATTTTATACTTCATCTATCCCGTTCAACTTGACTCGCTTTTGGTTCTGGGCGTCCCATTCAACTTGGCTCGTTTTCTTTTTAGGCAAAGAGTACATTATTTTATTGTTTAAGTACTATACGTACAGTAGTCCGCTTTTGTGAATAATGAAAATGCACTCACAATTATTTTATCATCGACAATTAAATATTATATACAAAATATATTAATTACTACTAAATACACTCTTTATATTTAGTCTCCTTATTTTTAATTTACTGTGTCAAAAAGAAATGAGTTAGATTGAACGGTACGAGGAATATAATATTATACGAAGACTTGTGAAGAAGGAGCCAAATGGAGTCTACGCACATGTTGGTGGGCGCAGTCTCGGAGCTTTAGGACCAATTGAGTACCTATCAACTTTGTTTTTTTTTTTTTGGAAAGAATTACCCTATCAAACTTTTAAGCTGTCAAAATGCACATTTACAAAACACCAAATTTAAAATAATTTTCTGTAACAATTGAAGCTGGCAAAGTTGTTGTGATAGACTAGTCCGGTTTTGGGTGGACTCAGGTCAGTCTATTCCTATCTTGTCATTTTTGTAGTCTGGTTTTGGAGCTGTCGGTTCATTTCATTTTTTTTATAATATTTATTTATTTATCTATTAGGAAATAAACGGTGCTCTTTCTCGGTGTTTTAATCCGATTTTTCTTTAAGGTCGAGTTGATTGTTCAACATGATTAGCTCGGAATAGTTTTATCTTAAACAGGTCAAATATTTGATATTCATGTTATAATTTCAATTAGAAAAATATGAAAATTAATTTACATATAAAATGAAATATATATATGTCTAAACCAGAAACATACAAATTCAAGAAGAATTTCTAAATGAACTTTCAACTGAAAATATATATAAAGCCAAATATGGAGATTATGATCAGTAGAAGCGCAAATTTACGTTTTTTACTGTTCACATACACTATCACTTTGTAAAATTTGTCATCTCAAAGAATTACAATTCGTAAATGATATTGAAACTATTGGCTTGTTAATGCTAACATCTCTGAAATGTTATGTATACAGATGTATTTCATAATATTAAAAATGTAATATAATGTATTTGTTAATTTTATTGAAATTAGTCACGTTTATATGATAAAAGTTAAATATATGTTTGTTTCAATTTGAGCACATTTTAGTTATTGCAGGCCTTAAGGGTCTTCCTTGGCATTTCTTAAAAAAAAAAGAATCTTTGACATTGTGCTTAAATTTATTTTTTATGAATGAAAAATAAATAAAAAACAAACGAGCCTAAAATCATATATTTATAAGTTAATCGATGACATGTATAATGTATTCATTTTGTGCAGCAACTACTGAAAATATCATGTGTAAGGAAGTATTCCGTAATATTAAAAATGTGATATATTGTATTTGTTACTTTAATTGAAATCGAAGGTTTTTTTTAGAAGAAAAATGTTTAAATTTTTTATCTCTTTTGATATACTTTAATATATAATATATTATATGAATTTATAATGTTTTCATTACGTGCAATCTCACGAGTGTTAAATACTACTTTTATAATGAACACCCATCATGTCATTTCCATGGCTAAATTCATGTGGGCCAAAAATAATAAAATTGTGGCGTTTCACGATATCTCTCTGACTCTCTCCAAGCCTCATAAATAATCAAAAGAAAATTTTTAGTTTTGGGCTTTAAACAATATGGTTTTTGGGCTACTAACAATATTTGACCCAATAAAAAGTAATTTACACTTGTCACAAAATTTAGAGGTAATATTGTAAAATATCTTTTTTCTTAATCAAAAATGCTAAAATATTACCTACAAAATAAAAGTATTTAAATATCACTTTAATTTGTAAATAGTCTATTATACCCTTAATGAAAATACAAGAAAGTTATCTTTAAATTGAATTATACACGAAGACTAACTTCATATATAAATTTCCGATGGTAAAATTTTCCGACACCGACAGTAGCACGATAGTGCGATCGCCGACGAAAAACTTTCGGCAAAAAATTGAATCATACACGAAGCCTAACTTCATGTATGCATCATACACTACAAAAAACGGGTTAATTACCGAGGAAAAATACCGTCAGTAATTCACCAAATGCCGTCGGTAATAAAATTACCGACGAGAATCAGCTGCCGTTGAACTAGTCATCGGTGATGACATTACTGACGGTGCTGCAGTCGGTAAATGTGATTGGCGACTTGAGGTGGAACTACTGATTATTTACCAACAGAAATACCGACAGCAGTGCCATCGGTAATTACCGAGGGAAATCTTGTTGTTGGTGTTTTCACCGGTTACATAAGCGGAATCGCCAATGGCGTGCCTCCCATAGGTAATTTTATTTATTTATTTGTTTTTTTATTTCATTTTTTTAATACCTGTTTCACGATTCAATTACACAACCAACAATACAACAAATCAAACACCAAATACAACAAATCACAATATACCAAATCAACAGTAATATATACAAACAAATGTAAAATACGAGTGCAATGTTGTTCCAAAGTATTCAATATCTATGATGTACGAAGTGTATAAATAATTGTAGGATAAGACGAAGAACCTAATCAACTAGGGGGAGGACGATGAGGTAGCTGAGCCGACTACATAAACTGCTCGAACATAGTCATCCGCTGCTTGATGGCTTCACATGTTGCTCGTTTTGCAGCACTGTCCTCCTCAGCCTTCTGCAACCGCTCCTCCAACGTGGAGATCAGTGTCTCGTGCATCTCCTGCGACAACGCTGAAGTGCCAGTGCTACCAGTAAACCCCTTACTGACCTGGCTCAGACCGGCACTTCCAATGCCATACCACCGCGACCTCTCAGAATGTACAATCTCAAAGTAGATCTCATTCAGGTCCCCTTGTCCTATCTCAGTAACAATGCGATGAATTTTCCCTTAATTCACACATAACAATGCATAACTGTTAGAAAATAAATACATTTCACTACATATTAGTAATATTTGAATAAACTTAAATACTTACATCAAGTTTTTCATCCCTCTGTGTCGCATAGCTGCCATCCTCCTTTGTGTGGAATCGGAGAAAAGTTTCATAGTTTAAGGCAGTCAGCCGAAGTCCACTTTGCAAGCTCTGTTTTAATGCATGTATAAAAGATGAATAAATTATTATTTGTGATATAAAATATATACATATATATTACTTATGAACTGAATTGATAAATACTATTTACTCACCAAACTGTGTTGTAGGATACGAGTGGACTGAGACCCTCCAACGTACTTGCTGATCCCTATACCCGATCCATCGGGCCCAGACAATCAATTTTGGTTGTGTCGCTGGGAAACCCTCTGAACATCCTTATGCAGCCACTACGCCTGGAGGCCAGTCCAGAACTCGTCAGTCATGCCTATATGTCGGGCCATCGTTTGCCCCGCAGCATTATACAGTTTGAGCTTTTTCTTCAGGTCGCTCAAGGTGTCACTGTACCTAGTACGTGCCTTTGCCTCCCACATCTTTTTCACCTCCACCTCATCCTCAGGCTCCCAAACATATTCTTTCTGTTGAAAAAAAAAATGATTAAATTAGTATATAACATTTGATTATTACTTCTATTTGTACTAAAAATTCGATTACCTTGAATTCGTCCCAGTACGCTTCCTTAACCGTCTCTGGAGTCAACTTCCAATTGTACGCCCTCTGGATTTGGAATCCTCCTAAAAGCTCCCAGGGCATTGTTTGAGATGTCCAGTATCTCCATCAACTCACTAAATAATAATAATAATAGTTGCAAGAAGAATATGAATTGAAATAAACTTAATACACAAAATTGCACCCTTTTAGAAAATCTTATACTACGAATTAAGTAGAGATATACTAATATTTCTGATGGTCCCGATACGAGTTCTGGTGTATGGGGGGGAATACACCAGATAGGAATTTTAAAAACAACCCCCGAAAAATACCACAACTGAGTAAGAAGACTCAGCTGGAATCACAACTGAGTACGAAAACTCAGCTGGAAGAGTGGTGCTGTGCGGAATGTGGTGGATACAAAAACAACTCGTATAAAACAACTCACGCTCAGATGCAAGGTCGATCAACAACCAAATCAGTTGAAATGTAAAGATGCAATTTTGAGTGCTGGTTAGTTGGACAGTTAGATATGCAAAAAGTAACTGAACGGAAAACACAAAAGCACAAAGGAATTACGTGGTTCGGAGAGAACTCCTACGTCCACGGAGAGTTGTGAGTCCACACAACTCAGTCCAAATTCTTTAGGACAGCTACCACAAAGCTTACGCAGGCTTTGCAACCGTACATATAAGTTTGCGGGTACTTATCAACCTTTCTACTCAATTTCGGGAAGAGCAGGATCCTAACAACCTTTTTAGGGGATGTGTATAAGGGTGGGTTTTCCAACTATTAGCTCTAACAAAGAAGTGAGCTAGGATCTAAGCTTGAACAAAGGAAGACTCAAACTAAGATCGAAAACACCAAGACAGATTCTAACTCTCTATGAACTCTCAGCTGGTGATGTTCTTAGAAAGATAATAATTGCAGTTTAGCTTGTGCGCAGTATATCGTCGTTCTTTCGCTCTTCTTTCTCGTATCTTGATGAATGAATGAATGCCTCTATTTATAGACGGTGAGAATCAACTAGTCGTTAAAAGAGCCGTTGATCTCTGTTCTGTGAAAGCGATGGCTTGTCTCTCATTTCTGCAGATTTTTCCGATTTGGCAACTGTGAACTTCTGCTTTCCTTCTGAGACAACCTTGTGTTGGGCCAAATGAGGTAATGACAGAACGTCAAACCTTCACGTGACTTGCTATTTGAAATTCAAATTTCAACCTTTGTCTTTCAACATCGGTTAGTTGGTTGAGACGTTTGATCTTCATCCGAGTGGTCTTCAGCTGATGTTCCATCTGATCGCTATCTTCATCTGACATTCTGTCTGAAGAGGAACAGTTGAACCCTCAGCTGCCTTGAACTTCATGTTATTGATTTATCAGATTGAGTCCTGCAACTGATGTTCCATTTGATCAGGTGGATTGTCACATCTGACGAATGGTTGATTACTCAGATGTTTTCTTTCATCCGATGTTCTCTATCCGAACGGTTGGCTTGAACGCTCAGTTTTCTTTCTTACATCTGATGTTCCACATCCGAACAGTTGGCTTAAACGCTCAATTGTATTTCTTACATCTGATGTTCCATCCGAGTTTCCATCTGAAGTTCTATCCGAGTATAGCCATGTTGTCGTCTTCAGCTGGAGTCCTGTAAAGATAAAATCTGAACATTGCTCAAACAGCGAGCCTAAATACTAACATTAGGATATGGCAACATCTACTCGGTTGGGGTCAGTTGGTTTTGGAATCAATCAAAACTTTACTAAATTTCCTAACAATTTCAATATTTTCATTCGTACTTTGTGGCATAATACAAAAATCAAAATCATAGTATTATCTGTCACAATCCCAAATCCCGAGGGACGGCAAAGCCGGGGTGTGACTAGGGATTGGATTAAAGAAGCGGGGAAGAAGAGGGGATGAATAAGAATAAACGAATGAACAGACATTAATAACAGAATAATTCTATGAACAAGACTTCAATTAAAAGAAAGAGTTGATCTCGAAGGATCACTCGACAAGGTTCTAAAAAAAAACTGAGTTCATTGTACGGGCTTAGACTCAACAGATAGATACATTATCTCAAAAAGATTGGCAGCGGAAAGCGTAAAGCTTGATATATAGTTCTTCATTCTATTACAACTCTATACTCAGTCCTTACTCAACCTCCACCGCATCCCGTTACTCAACCTACACATTTATAAAACATATGCAGGGCTAAGTGTAAAAATACTTAGTGGGCACGTTGCCGAAAACATATCATAAGTATAGATTAATCAGGCATCTTATAAATAGCGCATCGGAGTTTTTCATAAATACCCATGTCTACTAAAACATTTTCTTTTCTCATAAATCACTCGGTCGAGCATTTTCTGACAGATGTTACGTTCGATTTGCCCAACATTTCTCACCGTGGCTGGCTACCCCTCAACAGGGTACCACACACACCGGCTACCGTGTACACAAACTCTGGAAAGTTCCCCTTGTATACTAACTCAGAGTACGATCGATTTAGTTAGCCCCATTGTATCTAACTCATAATTCTGGAAAACAGTTGACAAACTCAGAATGGCACAAATGAACTCACATAAAACAAATATTTCATGCCCTGATTATCACTTTGAAAACACAATTATCAAAGCTGTAAATAAAGATTTTCGAGCATCGCTCATTTTATTTTGTATATAGAAAAGCCCACCTCAATTGTTTACAGAAGAAACTATAACCTTCTATCTTCCATCCTATCTTCAACTCCGACTTCCTTCTTTTATCGCAAAATTTCAAACTTTAGTAATCGATCAAGATGATTTAAAGAAAAGAAATTGAATTCGTTTTAGACTTTTAGGCCTTTGCACTTAACTATATTCTTTTGATTATCAAAGAAACGAGACTCGATCAATTCCCGTTTATAAACTGACTCGGCTTATTACTCGACTCTTAGGTCAGTAGATAAATGGATGTTGATAACTTATAACGACTTAAAAGTTCACAAGGAACGAAGTTGAAAAGGATTCAACTTAATAATCTAAGTTTTGGAAACTTTCTGCACAATACAGGGGTTCTGGAGTTCGCACAGAACAGGTCCCTTCGAAACAGGGGATGTTCTCTATACCAAAAGAAAGCCATGGGTGTCTAGTTTACTCTCCAATTTACAGATCTCGATTTCATTAAGTGAGCTAAAAGTTATGACAGTTTCCGTGAAACATCGCAAAACAGTCGCGTGAAACCCTAATGCTCGATAAACTCGACGCACAATTCCCTAGGTTTGATTAATGCTATTTCACTTTTATTTTCGCGAAATTTCCTTAGGACAGTCTACATGCAGTATTCCTTAATCGGATTCACATTCACGTCTTTTGATTAAATAAACGATGAGCATTTCCTCGTCATTCTCAACTAACCAATTACTATACCAAATCAAATTTCAAATTCAATTCCTATTTCATTTTCGTTTATCAACTTCTCGTTTCTTAACTATAACTCATAACATCTCATATCTCGGATGGAAATGTCGTCAACTACACTATTGTCCGTTTATCAATGATGGTCCCGATACGAGTTACTGGTGTATGGGGGGAGGGGGAATACACCAGTTAGGATTTTTCAACTTTTGAAAAACTTAACACTTGAAATCAACTTCAACTGAGTAAAAGGACTCAGTTGGGATCTCACAGCTGAGTAAGCAACCTCAGCTGGAAGAGTGGTGCTGTGCGGAATGTGGTGGAAAATGTACTCGTAAAATCAAACTCACGCTTTTATGCACTGTTGGTCAAAACCAAAACTGTTGATGTGAAAGAATGCAAATTGTATGCGGTTAGTTTGTCAGTTGAGATATGCAAAAAATAACTGAACACAAATAAACACGACACACAAGATTTACGTGGTTCGGAGAGAATTCCTACGTCCACGGGGAGATGTGAGTCCACACACCTCAGTCCAAGTTCTTCTGGACAGAACTACTCAGCTTACGCGGGCTGAGCAACCGTTAAGGATAAGTTTATGGGTACTTATCGACCTTACAGTTAAGATTACGGGTTCTTAACAACCTATGCTAAGTTTGTGGGCACTTAACAGCCTATCTACTCAGTTGCAGGAAGAGTAGGGTCCTAACTAACACTTTTTAGGGTGTGAGAGTTGGTGGGTTTTTCCAACTACAGCTCGATCACAAATGAGAGCTGGATCTAAGGTTTGAACGAATAAACACTCAACCTAAGATCAAAAACAGTTTCGATCTCTAGGAACCCTCAGCTACTAATGTTCTCTCAAATTGGAACTCTCAGCTGCTGATGCTCTTAGATGATGATTTTGCAGATTTGCTTTTTGCTTTGATTTCTCTTGAGAAAGCTCTTGAATTTTCGTCGTCACTCGCTTTCTTCCTCTCGAATGAGAGAGTGCCTCTATTTATAGGCGGAGAGAATCAACTAGCCGTTGGAGGAGCAGTTGATCTCTGATCGGTTGAAAGCGATGGCTTGTCTCTCATCTCTGCAGACTTTCCCGATATGGCATCTGTGCTCTTCAGCTTTCCATCTGAGACAGCCTTGTGTTGGGCCAGATGGGGTAATGACTGAACGGTCAAACCCTCATGTGACTTCCTTTTGAAATTCAAATCTTTGACAGTCAACTTTAGTTTGTCGGTTGAGAGTCTTGACCTTCATCTGAGTGATTTTCAGTTGATGTTCCGATTTGTCGAGCTCTCAGCTGACTTTGAACTTCAAACAGTTGAACTCCTTGTTCGGATTCTATAACTGAGTTTCTGAAACTGAACCCTCAGTTGTCTTCCACTTCTTTACTCAGTTGGGTTTGAACCCTCAGATGATTTCCTTTTCATCTGATGTTCTCTTCCTCTCTGCCGCTTCTCATCTGATGAACCCTCAGTTGGTTTCCTTCTCAACTGATGTTCTGAAGACTTCCCCTTGTTTGCATCTGATCAAATGAACTCTCAGTTGTCTTTCTTCACAACTGATGTTCTGTCTGAATGACGCCTTGTTGCCATCTTCAGCTGGAGACCTGTAAAGATAAAATCTTAACTTTGCTCAAACAGCGAGCCTAACTTCTAACATTAGGTTCTGGCAACATCTACTCGGTTGGGGTCAGCCGGTTTTGGAATTCATCAAAACTTATACTAATAAATTTCCCAACAATTTCCCCCTTTTTGATGATGCCAAAACCACTTACAACTTTAAACCACTATTGATCTAATCCTCACTAACTTATCTAAAATCTCAGCTGAAATTCTAGACAGTCTATAAGATAAAACATCAAAGGGTTAGCACAGTTATAACATGGTATTTAAAAGACTTTGTGATTCAGAGCTTGGACAATGAGGGATTGTTCATCAAGGTGAATCTTATAACTGAATAGTTTTCATTACAACTGATTGTTACAAAAGATAGGCTCAAAAACCGAAAATTACAACAGTTGCTAGAAAACTAATTGAGCTAGTATTGTAGCCCATACTTGCCAAAGATCCTTACAAAAATTTCCCTCTTTGCAGGTGACTCCTTGGAGATGTCCACTCCATGCTCCTTGCAGACCTGCCTCGCCTCAGATGCAATCTTCTGACGGTTCGGGTTGCTGGAATCTGAGAGAAGAGGTGGCCAATAAGTAACCCTCTTGGGAACTGGAACAGTGTTCAAGTCCAGGTTGGCGTCAATCATGGCCCTCCTGAATTGATTGAACATGCCCGGGTCACCTGAGTGCAACTCAGTCAGCGCCTCCTTGAACGCTCTCCTTGGGTCGTCAGTTGCGTAAACCTTCCTGTAATAGAAGTCGTTCACGAACTCCTGCTTGAACATCTCCCAATCCTCATTCCACTCGGTCGGCATCCACTTGTCAGTATGCCTGAACCGACTCTCAACCTTGGACTTTAGAGGCAACCTTTATTGCTTCAACCGAGCTTTCGCCTTTGATTGGATTTTGTTGATGCGGCGTCGGCTGCGGGAGGCAACGTTGCGGTCCAGGTTCTGAGAAACCTTCTTCAGCTCAACCTCGAACTGGTTCACTCTCCTCGCCTGGCTGGCGGCAAACTTTCTGATCCAGCTCGGGTTCATGTAGTCCTTCTCCTCTACATCCATAGCCTTGGCCGCTGCAATGCACTCTTCGGTTGTTATCCCGTCGAGTTCAGAATCCAGCTCGGCTGCGATCTCGGCTATGGAGCTGTAGGAAACTCCAATCTTCTTTGCCTGCTCCAAGTCCTTTGACATTTCGGCTCCACCGACTTCGGTTGACTTGGCAGCAGCAGACTTCCTTCTCCTCAGCTGAGATTTGGATGATTGAGCAGCTGGCACTCCTTCTTCTTGGGTCTCTTCTTCTTCCTGTGCTTCACCCTCCGTCTCCTTCTCTTCCCCCTTTTTGGCATCAGCAACAAGGCTTGCTACTGAACCGTCCAGAGAGTTGAGTTTGGCCTCGGTGGATTGAACACGGTTGAAGAGTTCATCGACCGCACACTCCAGATCGATCTTCTTCGCCAGTTCGGAGTCCTGGCGCTCTTGTTCTGCCTTCTTCAAGACAGAGAGGTTGTCGTTGACCTCTGTCTGAAATGCAACGAACTCAGCCCAACGCGACTCGAACCGGGACTCCCATTCAGCATCCTGCGTCTGTTGGGACTTGGCCAGATTTGAGTCAGCCAAGGACTTGAAGACATTCACTTCCGACTTCAAGCCCAACAGAGTGGATTTCAGCTCCGACACGTCCTGACTAGTGGAGGAGGAGAGATCATTCAGCTTCATCTTCAGCTCGGCATTCTCCTCCACCAGTTGTTGGTACTTCACTTCCTGAGCTGCCAACTCCCTCAACTGGTCATCTTGCTGGTGCTGGAGGTTGGCGAGCAACTCGGTCCTCAACTGGTTGACCCTCTCAGCCACTAGCTCGCAGATTTGTTCTGTTGAAGGAGTGAGCTGAGCAGCTGGAAGGGCTTGAGTAAACTGAGCTAGAGGCTCAGCTGTGACCATGGCTTGACGGTTTGCCAGGTACAGCTTCAGGTTCTCCTCTTCTTCTTTTGCAGCGGCGGCTGCTGCATCGACATCTTCAAGGAAGTCGGCTGATTTCACCAACATACTGTCAAGGAAGTCGACACACTCCTTTCCAGCTGCCTCCCTTGTGTCCTTCCCTTCAGCCAGACTCTGGTCCAACTGTCTAGTGAGCAGCGCGATCCGGTTGTTGTACGCCACCTCCAAGTTAGAATAGTTGAAGTAGGCTCGGATGCGGGACTCGTCAGACTTCAGCCTGTCCCAGCTCAGTACCCTGATCGTGTCCTCCTTGACATACCACTGGCTAAAGATCAGGTGGAACTGGTACAGTAGCTCGGTTCCCAGTGTGGCGAAGATGGGCATGTCGCGAGCCGCAGGGAACAGACCCAACAGCTTTTGAAAGCAGTAGGCCACCCTGCCTTCGTGCTCATCAGCAACAGCCTGCAGGTCCTCCGCTTCGTTGATCGGGGACGGGGTGAGATTGTATGGTTCGGGTTCTAGAGGTTCATCGATGTTGGCCAAAGATTCGGTCACAACATCGGCATCGAGCTGAGAGCTCGGAATTTGGGATTTAGTTGGGGAAGAGGGTGGAATGGTTTCCTCAACATCGGCCGGAGGAGAGGTCACGATGTTGGCATCGAGCTGAGAGCTCGGAATTTCTGGCTCAGTTTGGGTAGAGAGAGCAAGAGGCTCTGGGGGCGGTACAACATTCACTCCAGCTGTGGGGGAGGTGGTAGCATCTTCGAGGTCCTCAGATGAGGAGGATGCATCCGACGTCTCCATGCCCTTAGCCTTATCAGCTCCGGGGCCTCGAGGTGCGATCTCGAATGATGCGGCCTCAGCTGAGCGGCTGGATTCGGAACGCTCCTCAGCAGGTGTGGACTCGACCTGCGCTCCCTCCTTGTCTGGAGCTTGTTCCTCAACTGGCTCCTCAGCTGGAACCTTAACTGGCTCATCAGCTGACTCGTCAGCTGGAACATCAGTTGGCTCATCAGCTGGCACCTCAGCTGCCTTCTTGAACCTTACCCTTAACTTTTTCTGGGCAGGTTTGTCAGTCGCCTCCTTCTCAGCGTCAGCTCGGCGACGTGAGGCTTTGGATTTTGTGGGGCGAGCAGCAGCTTGTTCCCCCTCAGCTGCTGACTCAGCTGGCTTTCCCGACTCCCTCTTGTCCTTGGGAGTATAGACACTCCTCAGCACCTCCTGTGCTTTCTTGGCTGTCGGGAATAGCAACAGCTTCTTCAGCGGCGTCTCCTCGCAGTCAGCCCAGACCATGTTGCGGTCCTTTGTTGCGAGGAGGATGAGGGCGGAGATTTTGCAGCCGAAATTGAGCGTGCCCTTCACACTCAGCAGCTTCTCTCCAGACTCGGTTGTAGTCTCAGAGATCTTCGACTTTTCCCCCATCAAGTGGTTCAGAAAATATTGGAACCAGTTTATTTGGTGTTGGTGCTCCAGGGTCAACAGCTGTTTCAACTTGGGTCGGCTGATGTCGCCGAACGCGCCACTGTATCCGAACACGACCTTCGACACGGCGTCGAACAGCAGGCAGTGTTCAGGCTTCAGCTTAGTCCTTTGCATGTTGCTCCTCAACCGCTCTGGCTCGATCAGAGCATCCTGTAGAAATTCATCCGCATGTTCGTCGGTAATATTCTCCAGAAATTCGGTGGCGGTGTGGTTGATTGGTATGATGTATCGGAGGACGTCGGACACGTCGATGGAGAAGGAGACACGACGTATTGTCCTTGCCGGAACATCCCTTTGTCGGCAGGACACCGTCGTAGAAACTCCCTCTGAACCGTCAAGGGGGCGAACAAGATTGATGTAGAATTCTCCGACTTGACGCCTGAGCAAGTGAGAGGGGCAGAGCTTGGCCCATTCCAGAAGTCCGTTCTCGCGGAGAGTGTTGGCGAGAGGGGCTAGGACCGGCGACTCTAGATCCTCGTCGGAGAGGATCTGCTCGAAGTGAATCTTCGATACTAACATATCGAATGACTCTTCATACGTTGTAGGCACGAGGGAAGGTCCGGATGATGCCATTCTTTTGCTTTTGGGTGCCATTAAATCACTGCAAAGGCAATATATATAGGAGAGGAAAGAAATCTATTTGCAGAAAAGGGTTAGGCAGAAAAACTGGAAGACGATGAATAGTATGATTGATAAGCACGAATGAGAAAAGTAGGAGATATCTTCCTGATTTTTCGCCTTATATAGGTCTTTGACTTGGATGAGATCAACGACTGGGGTTAAATGGCGCGAATCCATCAACGGCTGGGATTACGCGACTGTTGACTATCTTTGACTCGACGTTTTGATCCGAGTTCCAACCAGCGCGTGAGAAGGTGTACAGTTTCATGTCAGCCCAGTCGCACTATAAAGTAGGCTATGGATGCTCAGCCGTACTTTACATTTAATGCGACATGATGGCTATTTTAATGTAACTGACTAGCACAGGAATGTTTGAATTTATTTCAAACATTCTCATTTAAGAACATAACACCTTCAGTCATAAATGATACCTGGCAGCTGATGTTGATATCAGCTGTATACCTCAGTTGCCGCTTACCATCAGCTGACTCGAGTTCGTCTGTTCAGCTGACGTCTGTTCCATTGTTGCAGCATACCATCAGCTGACTCGAGTTCGTCTGTTCAGCTGACGTTTGATGTCTTCAGTTGGCAATTCGTATCTGAGATTCCTCCTTCATCTGAGCTTCCCCCTTAATTTTATATCTGATTCGTCAGCTCGGATGAATCCTTATCAGCTCGGATGACTCTTCTGCTCGGATGACTCTTTAGCTCGGGTGAGTTTTTAGCTCGGATCCAAAAGTCCTAGAAGATCACACAGCATCTTGAACCGGGCTTCAGGAAGAGGTTTGGTGAAGATGTCAACTCTCTGAATCTCAGTTGGGATCTTCTCCATGGACACATCCTTCTTCTCAATATGGTCTCGGATGAAATGATGACGAATATCGATATGCTTAGTCCGAGAGTGGTGAACAGGGTTTAGAGAGATAGCTATGGCACTCGAGCTATCACAATGAATGGGAACCTGTCCAGTTGAGACTTCATAATCTCTCAGCTGCTGCTTCAACCACAATACTTGCATGCAACAACTTCCGGCAGCCATGTACTCTGACTCGGTTATCGAAGTAGCAACACACGCTTGTTTCTTGGAGAACCATGAAACTAGCTTGCTTCCCATGAACTGACAGTGTCCAGAAGTAGACTTCCTGTCCAACCGATCTCCTGCTAGGTCGGCATCTGAGTATCCAGTCAGCTGGATATTGTCATCAGTTGGGTACCACAATCCAACATTGACAGTTCCCTTCAGATACTTAATGATGTTCTTTGCTGCCAACATGTGTGCTACTCTTGGTTGGACTTGAAAACGAGCACACACTCCAACTGCGTATGAAATGTCTGGTCGGCTGGCAGTTAGGTAGAGCAGCGAACCGATAATCCCTCTATACTGGCTGGCATCAACGAGCTTTCCCTCAGCTCCTGGTTCGATCTTCCAGTTCGTGTTCATAGGGATCTTGGTTGTCTTACTTGTCTGCAATCCGAACTTGGTGATGAGCTCCTTTGTATATTTGGACTAGTTGATGAAAATCCCTTCAGGTGACTGCTTCACTTGTAATCCAAAGAAATAATTCATCTCGCCCATCATTGACATCTCGAACTTTTCCTTCATAAGATCGGAGAATTTCTTGCACAGCTCCTCCGACTTGGACCCGAAAATGATGTCATCGACATAAATTTGCACGACAAGTATATCTTCTCCAACTTTGATGGTGAACAGAGTTTTATCAACTGAACCTCGTTTGAACCCCGAGTCCAGAAGAAATCCACAAAGAGTGTCATACCATGCTCTTGGTGCTTGCTTTAGACCATAGATAGCTTTCTTCAGCTTGTACACTCTTCCATCTCCAGTCTCAAAACCAGGAGGCTGTTCAACATATACATCTTCTTTGATATCTCCATTGAGGAATGCACATTTCACATCCTTCTGATATACTTTGAACTTGTGATGTGCGGCATAAGCTAGAAAGATCCGGATGGCTTCCAGGCTTGCAACTGGTGCAAAGGAATCTTCAAAGTCAATTCCTTCTTGTTGGCAGTATTCTTGAGCTACCAACCTTGCTTTATTCCTCACAATGAATCCAATGGCGTCTCTCTTGTTTTTGAAAATCCACTTTAATCCAATCACCTTGACACCATTTGGTCTTTCTACCAACTCCCATACACAGTTGCGTAGAAACTCATTCAATTCTTCTTGCATGGCTGTTGTCCAGTGGACACAGTTGAGAGCTTCCCCAACATTCTTTGGTTCTGGAACATCAGCTACAAAGCAAGAAATCATGGCAACATCTCCAGCTTGCTCGAACTCTTCTAGAACTGCCAATTCCTCAGCATATTGGGCATAAGTGTTGGATTCTTCCTCGGTTGATTCTGGATTTGCAACTCTGCTCCGTGTGCGCACACCCTCGGTTGGATCTCCGATGATGTCGTTGGTGGAATGAACTTCATACCATCTTCGGTTGCGTCTTCCTTCTTCTTCCAACTGTGGCTGTTCAGAAATCTGAGTTGGAGTCTTCAGAGCTGGTGATTGATCAGCTGTTGAGTCTGGATCCTCAACATTTACAAAAGTTTGAACTGAGCTCGGTTGGGCATCGGATGCTGATGTAGTTGGAGGGGCATCAGCTGAAGTTCCCCCTTGAGATGTGCTGAGGTCTTCGCATTCATCTTCAGAGGAATATGGATCCTCATCCTCAGTTGCCCATATTAGAGGTTCAGCTCTGTTCTTTTCCCGAAGTGCTTGCGATCTGGTGAGAACTGGTAGAACAGCTGGATCCGCGTGTTGTTCCTTTACCTGTTCCCTGTACTCAAAGGTAGATTCATCAAAACTAACATGAAGTGTTATTTCCACAACACGAGAGCTATTGTTGAAAACTCTATATGCCTTGATCCGAGCTGCATATCCAAGAAATATGCCCTTCGAAGCTTTGGCATCAAAAGTTTTCAACAAAGTCTTCCCATTGTTGTGAATATAACACTTAGATCCAAAAACACGAAAATAAGAAATATCTGGCTTTCTGCGTCTCCACAGCTCGTAGGGCGTCTTTCCCAACCGCTTGGTGAGAAGAGATCGATTCTGAGTGTAGCATGCTATGTTGATCGCTTCAGCCCAAAATCTCTTAGGCAGTGCTGAGCTTGCTAACATGGATGTGACTACATCCTTCAGAGTTCTATTTCTTCGCTCAGCTACGCCATTCTGTTGTGGAGTACGCGCGGCTGATGTCTGATGGGTTATGCCATTCTTTTCGCAATACTCAATGATGGTTTCATTTAGAAACTCCATTCCACGATCTGATCGGATAGATATGATCTTCATCTCTTGTTGGTTCGATATCCGATCCATCAGCTTGGGCAGCTCATCTCGGGTCTCACTTTTGTGGCGCATGAAGATGGTCCACGTATATCTTGAGTAGTCATCAGTTACAACCAAAGTATATTCATTTCCATTAATGCTTTTTGGTGTAACTGGCCCGAAGAGATCCATGTGGATCAGCTGTAACACTCGGTCAGTTGAAGGAGTTGTCTTCAACCGGAAGAAGGACCTAGCGAGCTTTCCCAGCTGGCATGCACTGCAGATGTGTGTTGTTGAAAACACCCGGTTAGGTATGCCTTTTGCATGTTCTTGTCTGGCGAGTCGGTTCATCGTCTTGAAGTTCAGATGGTTGAGCCTTTTGTGCCACAGCCAGCTCACATCCGAACTGCTCTTTGATAACAGGCAAGTGTCAGGGAGGCTGCTGTTCCAGTCAGCGTAGTATACATTCCCTGTTGGAGATCGATTTCCCAACAATATCACCTGCTTTGATCCGACATCTTTAACTCTGCAACCCTGTGCATCAAACTTGACAGAGAAACCATTATCACAGAATTGGCTGATGGAGAGCAGGTTATGCTTCAATCCATCAACATAAGAGACATTAGAAATTGAAACATGATTGGTTTCAAGGGTACCGTAACCTCTGGTATAACCTTTTGAGTTATCACCAAAAGTAACTGATGGACCTTCTTTCTCCATGAAACTTCCAAGCAAATCCTTCAGATTTGTCATGTGTTTCGAGCATCCACTATCCATCACCCACATTGTTGTTGACACATTCTTCTTCCTCAGCTGTTTCTCCTGTACCTGCAAAGAGAAACTCGCTTAGGTCCCCAATTTCAGTTGGGTCCTGGAGGGTTAGAACCAGTTCCCCCTGGAACTGTGCGTCGCTTTTCTCTGTACACTCGAATAGCCTTGTCATTCCAAATGATCTGCCCATTTTCATCAACTATAACAACACCTCGGTTATCCTTAGGCTTGTTGTTTGAAATGATGCTCTGTTTCTTGGGAGGAGTTGGATTTCTCCCATGTTGGGCTTTAGGAGGTGAGGCTTTCCCCCTGTTTTGATGGCGATTTTTATCCTGTCTGATTTGTCTAAATGATCGGACGCCATTGTGGAATCTACTTGGCTGATTCTGATTCCATTGCCTTGGCTATTGACGATAGATGTTCATGCCCGGATATTGATTCATGTTGTGGCATGAGTAACCATAGCTGTCGTAACTGTTCCACATAGGTTGACTCTGTTGGAACCTCTGGTTGTTGTGGTGATGGAACCGTTGTTGATTCTGTCGGTTCTGTTGGTTCCATCTCTGCTGTGGTTGGTTTGTTGGTCGATTATCACGTCGGTTCTGAGCTTGGTTATGTTGTCGATTTTGAGCTCGGTTCTGATTGCGACTCCGACGTCTCCGGTTCCTCCGTTGAGTCTTGGAACATTCCCCCTCGGTTGTAGACTCCACCGACTGTTTCGTTGGTGCTCCATCTGCAGCTCCTTTGCCTTTCTCAGCCACAGTTGCCTTTGTCGGTTGTGATGGTGTTTGTTCAGTTGCAGACTCAACTGTGTTAGGTTTGGCAACCATGACTTCCTCAGCCTTGATGAAGGTAGCTGGTGGAATTCCAGTGTCCTTTGCCACGTCGTATCCGAGGCCAGACACATCATCCGTTTGCCGTTTGTATCTGATGAGATTCTCGATGATCTCGGATGACTGATATAGCTTTGTCAGGTTGTCCTTCTCAGTTTGAAGATCCTTGAGAAGAACGGCTATATGCTCGGTCTGGGCATCTGATGCCTTCATCAGCTGGTCGATCTGAGCCTCTTGCTTGTTCAACTGTTCGTTCTGTGCCTTGATCTGTTCCTTCAACTGTTCATCGGTTGAAGCCTCAGTTTGGTTGGCTGTACTCAGTTGACTTTTCAGCTGGTCAATTTCTTCAGTTTGTCTCTTGATTAGATCGTCTTTTTCGGTTAAGGAATCTTCAAGCTTGGCGAACTGGGCTTGAAGACTCTTAAACTCAACCGACTGCTGATGCAGTTCCTCACTGAGTTCTTGCAAATCATTCCAGGAGGGTTCTAACTCATCGCTCAGAAATTCCTGCATGTTAGAAGTATTGGAAGAATTTAAGCGAGCAGGATTAGATTGTACCTCAATATCATCTTGGTCGGTTACAAGTGCCATGAGGCATTGATCCAGACTGATGACTTTGTTGGTAGAGGTCAGATCATCCTCATCTTCAGTGTCTGTGAAGATGTCCATATCGTCAGCTGCCTCTTCAGCTACGATGGCCTTATTCTTTGCAGTTTGCTTGGCCCTTAGTGCTTCTCTTTCTTTCTTTGAAAGGTCTGGGCAGTCAGCTTTGAAGTGTCCTTCCTTGCCACATTCGAAGCATCCATTGGTGATTGGCTTCGAACTGTCTCGAGTTCGGTTTGATTTATGAAAACGTTTATATTTGCCGAACCGAGTGTCCATGTCGGCTAGTTTCTTTGACAGCGCTGCAATGTTCTGTTGCAGTTCCTCTCTGCTCGGCTCCTTTGCAGTTGTGTCAGCCGATCTGGTTGGCCGTGACGATCTTGATTTTGAGTAGTCAGCTCGTAGGGCCACTGACTTTGATGCTGAGCCAACACCCTCAATTCTATTTGTCTGACTTGAGGGCTGCGACCTCCTTCTGTTGACCTTATACTCATTTCCTTTCAAGATTGAGAACAATCTTTCAGTTCCCATTTCACCAAGGTCAGCTCGGCTCTCGTGGATATTTGTGAAAGTATCCCACTCAGCCGGTAGAGCTTGCAACACTTTGAGGTTTATTTCTCTTAGAGTGTATTTTCCTTTCCGGATGGACTGGATTCTTCTGATGATGTCCATAAACCGGAGCTCTAGCTGATCGATAGTCTCATCAGGTCGCAGACTGAAATTGTCGAAATCTTGACATGCATGCGAGAACTTATTTTCCTTCGTCTCGTCGCTTCCTTCACTTAGTGAAGCTAGGATATCCCACATCTCTTTTGCAGTCTCACACTCCTCTATCCAGGGCAGATAATTTTGTCCAACCGTGGACATTATTGTGCTCTGAGCCCAGATATCTAGCTGGCTCACCTTGGCCTCTTCCGGAGTGTAGTCTTCTGGCTGCTTCTCCACATACTCCACCACTGCATCTCCATCGTTGGGATTTGTGGGAGTGCGAAGTATTCTGTCTCGTATGACGATTGGTCCAGATGTGAGAACTTGTTGCATCCTATGATGCTTTGACAGAAGTATCTTCTTCATTCGAGTTTTCCATGATGTATAGTTGACAACAGAGAACATGACTACGATCTTGTCCTTGACGTCCATCTGCACAAACAAAAACAGGACAAAAATGCGAGCAAGTATGCACTAGCGTGAAAAGATCTGTTCAGTTGACCACTGAAGAAAAATTCTCAAATTCACACCTCGTGAAACAGAGTCAGCAGTCTTTTGAAAAATTCTCGAATTCACTGCTCTGATACCACTTGATGGTCCTGATACGAGTTACTGGTGTATGGGGGGAGGGGGAATACACCAGTTAGGATTTTTCAACTTTTGAAAAACTTAACACTTGAAATCAACTTCAACTGAGTAAAAGGACTCAGTTGGGATCTCACAGCTGAGTAAGCAACCTCAGCTGGAAGAGTGGTGCTATGCGGAATGTGGTGGAAAATGTACTCGTAAAATCAAACTCACGCTTTTATGCACTGTTGGTCAAAATCAAAACTGTTGATGTGAAAGAATGCAAATTGTATGCGGTTAGTTTGTCAGTTGAGATATGCAAAAAATAACTGAACACAAATAAACACGACACACAAGATTTACGTGGTTCGGAGAGAACTCCTACGTCCACGGGGAGATGTGAGTCCACACACCTCAGTCCAAGTTCTTCTGGACAGAACTACTCAGCTTACGCGGGCTGAGCAACCGTTAAGGATAAGTTTACGGGTACTTATCGACCTTACAGTTAAGATTACGGGTTCTTAACAACCTATGCTAAGTTTGTGGGCACTTAACAGCCTATCTACTCAGTTGCAGGAAGAGTAGGGTCCTAACTAACACTTTTTAGGGTGTGAGAGTTGGTGGGTTTTTCCAACTACAGCTCGATCACAAATGAGACCTGGATCTAAGGTTTGAACGAATAAACACTCAACCTAAGATCAAAAACAGTTTCGATCTCTAGGAACCCTCAGCTACTAATGTTCTCTCAAATTGGAACTCTCAGCTACTGATGCTCTTAGATGATGATTTTGCAGATTTGCTTTTTGCTTTGATTTCTCTTGAGAAAGCTCTTGAATTTTCGTCGTCACTCGCTTTCTTCCTCTCGAATGAGAGAGTGCCTCTATTTATAGGCGGAGAGAATCAACTAGCCGTTGGAGGAGCAGTTGATCTCTGATCGGTTGAAAGCGATGGCTTGTCTCTCATCTCTGCAGACTTTCCCGATATGGCATCTGTGCTCTTCTGTTTTCCTTCTGAGACAGCCTTGTGTTGGGCCAGATGGGGTAATGACTGAACGGTCAAACCATCATGTGACTTCCTTTTGAAATTCAAATCTTTGACAGTCAACTTCGGTTTGTCGGTTGAGAGTCTTGACCTTCATCTGAGTGATCTTCAGTTGATGTTCCGATCTGTCGAGCTCTCAGCTGACTTTGAACTTCAAACAGTTGAACTCCTTGTTCGGATTCTATAACTGAGTTTCTGAAATTGAACCCTCAGTTGTCTTCCACTTCTTTACTCAGTTGTGTTTGAACCCTCAGATGATTTCCTTTTCATCTGATGTTCTCTTCCTCTCTGCTACTTCTCATCTGATGAACCCTCAGTTGGTTTCCTTCTCAACTGATGTTCTGAAGACTTCCCCTTGTTTGCATCTAATCAAATGAACTCTCAGTTGTCTTTCTTCACAAGTGATGTTCTGTCTGAATGACGCCTTGTTGCCATCTTCAGCTAGAGACCTGTAAAGATAAAATCTTAACTTTGCTCAAACAGCGAGCCTAACTTCTAACATTAGGTTCTGGCAACATCTACTCGGTTGGGGTCAGCCGGTTTTGGAATTCATCAAAACTTATACTAATAAATTTCCCAACAATCAATAACAATCATAATTATCAAAATGGATTTCCTTATTCGACTTTTCTATCGGCTTTTAATCTCAATTCTTCGTCTCTTACCAAAACTCGAACTTTTTTAGAATTCGTTCAAATTTTACGGTTACGATCATTAACTAACAAGATTATCATAGGTTTGAATCACAAACCTAAATTATTATCTATTCTCGACTTATCGTCGATTGTTCGTCTCTTAACAAAATTCCGACGTTCTCCGATTTCGTTCAAAGTTTACAACAACAATCATTATCTATCAAGCATCACTAATATGTAAACCATATTCTACAAACATTAACGAGCTTCAACTTATCGAAGGATTTCCGTCTCTTACGTTTTTCATTTTATTTTTAGAAAAATCCCAAATAAATATATTATCATCCTCAAACATCCTACATACCAATTCTATTATCCATTAATGCATATCATATCATCTTCTACATTTAAACATGCATTCTTCATCTCTTACACTTTTATTTTTATTTTTAGAAAATTCTAATTAATTCATGTGATTATCTAACATCACATAGAACACAATTCCATCAATTAAACATCAAGAAAATCGAACTAGCAAAAACTCCTAAATCTCAATAAAATTTTCGGTAATATCATATTTAAGGGGAGAGATGATTTCTTCATGATTCGATCCATAAAATCTATTCCTAAGCATCTAACAACATGTATTAAACAAGAATCAACATGCTTCTTCATTCTATATGTTTCGAAAAAATCAAAGTTGATGGAATATGATTTTTGTTCGGTTCATAACGTAGACGAAGTGCCTACCTTGTTGAATATGGAATCAGATCTAAGATCGATCGGTAGATGGATGACTTGAGAAGCTTTGAAAAGCTTGAGGAATGAAGAACAATGGAAGAAAATGAGAGAGAGGAGAGAGAGAAGGTGGTGGCGGTATTGGTGAGTGAGGGAGAGAGAGAATAGTGTGATGACTAAGGCTAATACTATTGCATAAAGATGTTTAAATATCTAATTAAGGGTGGTGACTCATAGGGGGAGTTTGGGTGAGATTTTAATGCCGGAAATATCTCGTTTCCAGGTCTAGAACGACGTTATAAAAGTCGAGAAATGAATTCTTAGTCTGTTACGTATTCGACAAAATCTAATTCGTCTGTTAGATTAGAAATAATTCACATACTCGGAAAACCTAATTCGTTTTTCAAAATCCGATAAAAAGTCGGGATAAGACAGTCTAAAAATTTGCCCGGAAAAATTATAAAACTGACTTTCTCTGGTGAACTCGTATCGATGAAAAAGTGAATGTAAATCCTGACGGTTTTTCAAACTGAGTTTTCGGACGAAAAATTTATCGGACGCGAAAACCCTAACACAGTAGTTGTTCGACCGACTTCTGAAATTTATTTTCAGAAACGGATTTCACCGTTAGTCTTAGAATCGAAAATCCTTAACTTAGGCGTGCAAAGCCTTAATTAATAATTAAATTTTTTATTTTTTTGATGGAAGAAAATATCCGAGGTATTACATTATCCGTATTTCTCTCAATCATATGTTGCTAGTTAGAATCAAGGTAAACAAATCATAGAATTATTGTCTAGGTAACATATTTTTATTTTACAATCCACTCAAATGTCAAAGGGAGTAAGTAAGAGATATCTATCTATCTTTATTTGCATTTCTATTAAAAATTCATATTTTTTCTTGATTTCTTTATATTTGCTGCATGAGACACGAAGTTGGGAAGAAAAAAAATGGTATGGATATTGTCAACTTCAACAATCAATTAGATTATTGTTAATTGTATCCATTTCGACTTCCTTTATTATTTTTAATAAAGATTCATTTCATCAAAATACAAAATACTACTAATATCACTTATCCTAACAAAATGTGGAGAATATAAAATAAAATAAAAGAATGTTAATATTTCAAACCCAAATTGATCACTTGGATTAATATGGCGAGCTTATCTAAAAAAAAAAGCCGTCTCACAAATATAAAGCTACCAGCATATTCAAACGAATAAACAAAAGCTTATAACACCTTTCGAATCTTCAGAAATTCCAAAAAATAGTTTTAGAATTAACAAGTAGAGAACACGTACCCATCAGGCAGTCTCCGAAAGAGAAGCCTTCCTCTGCTACCCTTAGGCCAGGCTATCTTTAGCTCGGCAAGAGTGGGGCCTCTGGTAGGGGTGGACATAAATACCGAATCTGCCGTATACCGAAGTTATTGTACCGTACCATACCGAAAATACTGAAAATTTCAATATACCGAAAGTTTCAATACGGTATGATACCGTACCGAATATTTTTGGTACAATAACAATACAATATTTTATATACCGGAGGTATACCGTACCATACCGAAAATTCGGTATATGTCGAAACGATACATACCGTAAATTAACGGTATATACCGAAATACAGTAAATTATTAATATAATTTATAAATAAAATTACTGAATTAATACCGAAATACCGTAAATTATTATAATTTATAATTTATAAATTATTTATGTTAATTATTTAATTTTCGGTAATAGGTGATTTTTGGTATAAGTGATTTTCGGTACATTATGGTAATTATTTGATTTTCGGTATATTATTTAATTTCGGTATACCAAATAAGGATACGGTATACCGACAAACGGCATGGTAATGGTATGATTTTTTTCATACCGAAATTTTCGGTATACCTAAAAGCAGTATACCGAAAGGAACGGTATGATAATGATATGATTTTTCCCATACCGAAACTTTCGGTATGGTATACAGTATGATCGAAAATTTCAGCATACCGTACCGATCCACCCCTAGCCTCTGGGCCTTTTCAGTTGTGAACTAGAACCCTCAGGAGGAGTCTCAGACACGTGTGGTGAGCTCTGAGGAGTAGAACCTAGCCGAGTCGGCTCGGACTCGGGCTGTGAAGAAGGAGGAGTATGCTGCTCAGACTCGGCCTGTGTCGGAACACGGTAACCTCTACAAGTCGACATTTTACCTGTTTAAAAAAAAATTCAAATAAGCTTAGACCCAATAATATATAATAATTTATGTTTAAATATAATACATCAAATACATTAACAAAAAAATAAATCACATACATTAACAAAAAAAACACATCAAATATATTGACAAAAAAAAAAAAACACATCACATACATTAACAAATCGGCGTAACCATCATTGTTTTCATCACTAGATGATGTATTTATGTCTTCATCACTGCTTGATTCATCATTAGTGTCTACACTTTAAGGATTCCACCATGGGGGTGAACAACATATGGTGGGTCATCATCTACAATTGTGTGGGTAGACATAATAGTAACAACTTCTTCTTGAAATGGTTAATCTAATGTTGAGTTAGATGTGACAATAAAAACTTCAACATTTGATCTTGCATTGACTTTGCAAGCACACCACCAATTTTTCTTTGCTTAATTCGTACTGGGATAGGGACAGTAAAATACTTGAATTGTCTGACTAGCTAAAACAAATGGATCGTACTTCTTATATCTCCTTGTGTGGTTCACTGAAATCAACTTGAAGTTTGTATCAATAGAAATTCTTTGATTAGACAAGTCAAACCATTCACATTTGAACTAGACTATCTTCTTAATTGGTCAGCCCTGATACACCAGCATGCATACCTCTTCTAGACGCCCATAAAAATCTAGCACATCTCTGCCATACACCGAGCCTTAATGCAAACGCCACTGTTGACAGTGGTACTATGTTTATCATGATCAGTCGTGTGGAATCTATATCCATTAACAAAATAGCCCGAGTAGGTTTCAATCTCAGTTAAGGGTCCAGCTGCAAGCGATTTAATAAATTCATTCAAATCGCTGTTAGAAGGACGTCTAACCTGTTACACACAATAATATAAGTCATCATCCAGTTCGTCTTAAGTAAATGTGTATTTTTGTTCAATTAAAAACTTTGCCTTTTACATAATATTTAAACCACGTGGCAAACTCATTATCATACAAAACATCTAACTCCGCTCCGATTATTGAAGGATTTGCAGATTGCATTTTCTCCTCGTAGGCCCTTTTATACAAAGAAAAAAGTTCTATGTTAGTACCTATATAAGATGAATACTTATAGATATAAATTAAATGAGTATACTTACTTGACATATGTGTGTGTAACCTCCGCACAATTGCTCAAAATATATATATGCACGGCAATGTATTCTTTTGGCTCCATGTATCTCTTTGTCTTTTGGCCAATTGGATGATCATTATATCTCGCATACATCCACTGGCGATTTTCACCCATTCTTGTAGTTTCTAATTGAAAAAAGAAAGAAAAGTCATAAATTACTTGAATCAAACAAAATTTCGACAGCATAACCCCACTATCCTAACTACCAAGTACTCGACTCTACCAGCTATGTTAACCATAATGGTTCTAATTTACTAAGTTTATCCGGCCCCCAATTGTTCAAGCAATACAATATTAAACGATATAATAAAAAATACAATAAAAAAAATAATCATTTGTTGGGATAAGATCCTTAAGAAGTAATCAATTTCTATCCCAAAGGAAAAAGATCCATAAGAAATTGATTAAATCTATCCCACAATATTTATAGTTGCATATATGTAATTATTTAGTTATCACATAATTTAATTTGTAATATGCATGTATTAAGTGGACGTATCAAACACGAACAATTAACATACTTATCAAACATATTTATCAAACACGTATCAACATACTTATCACATAATTTAATTTGTAATATTAACATACATTTACAAACAATCAACATACTTATCAAACATATATCACATAATTATCAGACTTATCAATCAACATACAATCAACATACTTATCAATCTACAAATAACATACTTATCACATAATTTAATTCGATTTATATAATTCAAATCAAAAACTTACGGTGAGGCGGAGCAGGACGACGGTGACGGAGAAAAGACGGAATGAGACGAGAGAGACAGTGGCTGAAACGAGAAAGAGTGAGAGCGGGTCAGACGGAGAGAGAGAGAGAGACAAGTGAAAAAGAGAGAGAGAGAGACAAACATACGGCGGTGGTGTGGCGGCGCGAACGACGGTGGAGAGAGAGGAAAACTGCCGCATAGAGAGAAAGAGAGACAACGAGTGAGAATGTGTGAGAGAGAGAGAGAGAGAGAGGAAACTTACGGCGGCAGAGCGGCGCGGTGGCAGCGGCGACGGCAGGACGAGGAAAACGGCAGAGAGAGATAGCGGGTCAGAGAGAGAGAGAGAGAGAAGGAATACGAGAATGGGTTGACAAACTTACCTAGGTCGGCGGCGGAGCGGGACGAGGACGGCGACGACTGGACGGACGGGGGAGGAACGCCGGAAATGGCAGATTAGGGCTGAAAGCCCCAATTTAATTTGCAAAATTACCGACGGAACCCGCCGTCGGTAATACCCGACCGATATCAAATCACCGACGGCACATGTGCCCTCGGTAATTACCGAGGGAAATCGCCGTCGATAATTATTTCAGAAATTAAATAAATATTTATTTCATAGTTTACTGAGGACATCTGTCGTCGGTAATTTACCGAGGGAACTTGCCCTCGGTAATGCCGTCGGTGATTTTAGAGGGAAAAATCCCGCCAAATTGCCGTCGGTAATCCGTCGGTAATTCTATCAAAACCAACCTGTCTTTTTGCCATTGGTAATTACCGTAGGCAGTTTTGCAGTCGGTAATTTTCTCGGTATTTTGGCTATTTTTGGTAGTGATACATGAAAATTAATCTTCGTGTATGATTCAAATTTATAATGTTTGGCGGCGAAAATTTTCGTGTACGATGCATACATGAATGTTAGTCTTCATGTATGATGCATACATGAAAGTCAGGCTTCATGTATGATCCATACATGAATGTTAGTCTTCCTGTATGATGCATACATGAAGTTAGTCTTTGTGTATGATTCAAATTTTCGCTAGAAATTTTCGTCGGAAATTTTCGTGTATGATGCATACATGAATGCTAGTCTTCGTGTATGATGCATACATGAAGTTAGACTTCGTGCATTATTTTAATTTTGGCCGAAAATTTATACATGAAGTTAGTCTTCTCGTGTGATTTAAATTAAAGTTAGTCTTCTTGTATATCTATAAGGGTATAAAAATCATAAAATAAAACAAAAGACTATTTCAACACATTTTTTTTTAAAATAATACAATTCATCTTTGTCTTTTGAAAAAATTATTTCAACTTTTCTCTCTAAAATCTACACATCATTAATAAACTGAAACCGACTGCACCGTATGAATGTTTCATTGAAACAGTATCATAGTAATCAATTAATATCCCGTTTGGTTTGTCAGACTAGATAATAATGAGATACAATACGGGATAGATAAAGATTGAATCACGTGCCATATACAAGGCATTTGGTTGGACTGATAATTTTTATCATCTATCACATAAATTCGTGTATTTACTAATATAACCCCTGCCCACTCATCATCACCACCAGCCCCAAACTATATCTCTCTCTCGCATCAATACATCATTTTTTGTCTCTCTCTCCTCTCTCTAACACCTATCTGCAGATTTGTTCTACACATGAAACAAATAAATTTTGAAATCTACACTTCTCCATCTTCTTCAATTCACACAACTTCTCATAAAACACAATTTTTTCAATTCAACACATTCACATAAAACACAATTTGAAATCTACACATAAAAAATATCTCTCACAAATTAAAAGCTTCGCCAATGGCGCCGTCGCGGTCTCGCAACTCCCTCATCTTCCTACGCCGCCGTCGCCACCACAACTACGCCATTCTCTTCCGCCGCCTCACACAATTGCCCTTTCCCTTACCCTTTTGGCCTTTTCCGATCTAAACCGCATCGCCGCCGCTGTCAACCCCCTAATTAGACAGCATATGAGATAGATACAAAAGCGAGGGAGGAAAGGTGCGATGACTGTAAAAGGAGATGTGGACTTGCAAAAAGTAAGGACAAATATATGAGGGTAATTTGGTATTCCTTGCCATGACAAAAATAATCGCTGGGTCATTAGGAACGGGCCGTGTAATCGTGTGATTGAGGAACGGGCCGTGTAATCTTATGAACCAAACATAGGATTCTATCCAATCTGGTGTATAGTCAGGGCTTGTCTGGCCAACCAAACGGGACCTAAGCATACAACATCACAATACGTATAGTAGGGTTCTGACAAAGAAGGATGCTAAAGAAAGATGAAGAATTAGTGAAATAGCATAATAAAAGGTTTCGAAAAGAAGAAAAAAGAACAAAAAAAAAATGTTGCTCCAACTATAAATAATAGGGATAATTGCTTGTAAATTCAAAACTTATTTCCAAATTATGGAATTGCACCCGAGCCTTGTTTTCTTCTAATTTTGCTCCCGCATGTCGGTTCTCCCAAATTGAATCCTACGTGGACACCGAAATAGCCACCGTGGAGGCCGAAATTCACAAAACGACGTCATTTTGTATAAATACAAAATTAAAAAAATTAAATCAACAATATATTTGCCAACTCATTAATTTTCAATAAAGAAAATAGAAATTAAAATTCAAATACCATTTCTACCCCTTCTCATTCGTCTCTCTCCATGACTCTTCTCACCCCACCACTCTGCTCAATGCCGCCGCCATCACCATTCTTCATACACGCAACCCCCCTCCTCCCACCGCCATCATGATCTACGAATAGTGAGAAGAGGCTAGCACATAAGGTAAATGAATAGAAACTGATCGAGAGGGGATGAGGTGCACACCATTGTCGCCGTCGGCGTTGAACCAGAGGGGTAGTGACTGTCGGAGAAGATCTATTGGTTGTTGAAGAAGATCTACTGGCCGCCATTTTATTCAATATATATAATTGAACTCTGCCGCCGACATCAAGTATATTCAAATCAAGTACCCTAAATTAGAAAGCAAACTCTAATGGCGGTGGGAGAGGGAGAGAGATGGACGAGATGAGTGAAGATGACCGACATCAAGTTGATGATTGCGTGAAAACTTGATTCTGCAAAAGTGGGAAGGAGAGAAGGGAAAAATTTGGTATTGGTTTGCAGCGGCGACAGTGGCAGCGGTTGGAGGTGGATGTAGTGGTTGCAGAAATGAGGAGTGGCGGCGGCAATGTGAATATGGGTGGAAAGGAAACATTCGGGAGAGAAGAGGGTGGGAGAGAGAAATGTGAGTTTAGTTTTAATTTTTTATTTTATTTTATTGATAAAATGAGTTGGCTATATGATGTGTCATTTTTTTCATTTTATTTTTGTTTATATTTATTTAAGCAAAACGACGTCATTTTGTAAATTATGGCCTTCCGGTGGTCATTCCAGCGTCCACGTAGGATTTAATTTGGGAAAAATCGACAATCGGGAGCAAAATTAGAAAAAAATGAAAGGTTATGTTTGCTGAGCGAAAAAAAAAAATCTCAAGTGCAATTCCAGAATTTGAAGAAAGGTTTTGGATTTACAGGCTATTATCCCTAAATAATACTACTAATTTTAATTTTGATCACCATTCACTAATTATAGGTTCAAATCTCACTAATATTTTTATACGTCGAGTCTGTTACACACCTCTCTTTTAAGGTTGTAAACGAATCGAATCGAAGCAAATAGTGGTGTATTCGATTCGGATTCGTCACATTATTTGCATATTTGAATCGGTTTCGAAGATTTTTTTTTATTCGTATTTGATTCGGAATTATATTCGTGAATATTCGCTTAGTTGTTTTGAGTTTATTATAAACATGGGATATAGTTATTTTATGACCTGAACTTTTACCCTTTAGTTACTTTATAGTCTGACCTTTTAAAAATTACAAAAACGGTCTGACCTTTAACACTTATATCTATTTGTGGCACGCGAGTGGAAAAGTGGTGATCAGATTCTATGTTACATTACCGAATTCATGCGTCAGGCCAAAAAAGAATAGGAAAAAGGGTGATGATGAGGTTAAAAATCATTGTGCAAAAATGCCACGTATGAATCCGGCAATGTGACGTAGAATTCGATCACCGCTTTTCTACTCTCGTGCTATAAATGGACATAAGGGCTAAAGGTCAGACTATTTTTGTAATTTTTAAAAGGTCAAACTATAAGGGCAAACTCTTTTTAAATACCTTTTAATAAAAGATAGAAGTTTTTTGCACTCTTTTATAAGAGTATAAGTTTTCTATACCAAAAAATCACTTAAAAGACTAAAATACCCTTATTTTATATAAAGAAATAAGAAAAAAGACAACAAAAATTAAAAAACCCTATCACTTTCTACCGGTCCCCCCCACTACCCCACACCCCACACATCACTTTCTTTCTCTCTCTCTCCCTCTCAACCCTCGACGGCAACCCACACACGACGGCACACACCCACACAAACACACGCCGGCAATGAGTGACCAATCCGACCACCACAGGGAGTCGACATCTACCTCCGGCGAGGAGGAGGTACGACTCGTCGACAACGAACCACCGGTTAGTGCTAAAATTTCACACGAAATTGAATTTTGCATTTGCAAAATATATGCTTCTAAGTGTGTGTTTATGAACGATTTATTGAATATGAGAATAATGTACTTGATTTTATGAGCATTAGAAGTGTTATATCTAAGATTTGTTGATAAGAATTGGGGTTTGAAGGTGAAAAACGGGCTGCCCACGGTGGGTGTTTATGTACCCACGATGGCACCCATTGTGGGAAGCCCCATCGTGGGCACACCGTCGTGGGCATCCCGTCGTGGGTTGTCCCGTCGTGGGTTGCTCCATCGTGGGTGTCCAGGATCCCAACATTGTACGTATAGTATAAGTTATATTTTGCACGAAATATAACATAATTGAAATACTAATCATTGAATTAACAAAATGTATCATATAATATAGGTATAAGGACGAGATTCTCTTGATAATGGTTATGTATCACTAACTTCAACGTTAGTACGAAGTACCTGATAACTAATGAATTAGATGAAGGTCACGTATGGGTGTTTGGATTATGTTGTTAAATAGTTTTAAATTGAAAAATAAGCTATTATAGAAACACTAAACAACAAAATCGAAGAAGAAATCGAACAAAAAATGAAATTTACACATGTTCTTGTGCCCACGGTGGCTGCTCACCACCGTGCCCATGATGGCTACCATCGTGGGCTCCCGATCGTGGGCTGCTCACGATGGCCACCATAGTGGGTTGCCATCGTGGGCTCCCCATCGTGGGCTGCCCACGATGGGCACCATAGTGGGCTGCCATCGTGGGCTGCCCATCGTGGGTATCCAGGGAGTCATGTTTTTTCACCTGCTATTTTCAACCTCATTCAAGTATACTCACTCACATCTTAAACAAGTTCAAATAACATATAAAATAAGTTCAAATATTAACAAAAATGAGAATTTAGTTATGCTTTCTCTCCCAATACAAATCATAA
Source organism: Schizonepeta tenuifolia (assembly GCA_029490685.1). Taxonomy (NCBI): domain Eukaryota; kingdom Viridiplantae; phylum Streptophyta; class Magnoliopsida; order Lamiales; family Lamiaceae; genus Schizonepeta; species Schizonepeta tenuifolia. The sequence continues at coordinate 8,058,935 of CM055958.1, forward strand.
ATTCATCTTAAACAAAAAAAAACATATTTACGTTTCACGATAGGGACATTTCCTCGCATCATGATTATCAAGAAGACAAATGCTACACTTTTTCTTCCGCCGACGCCTTTACCTTACCTGTTTTCCTTCGGTCTCTTCTGTATCTTCAGGGGGGGTTATTCAAGTCAACACCACTGAACGGGATGGATGCTGTGCAAGTCTTTTTGTTGTGGCCCCTTCCATGACACCTACCGTATACTTGGGGACGTCTTACTAAATTTTCTACTACGGATCGTGCACGACTATCTTTTGGCTGCCCAGCTTGACGTACCCCATCTATAGGAAAACAAACGATTGCAAAGATCTCTGGAGGCACAACCCACTCATCTGGATGCGGTATTGGATTAATATGCTCCATGTAAGTCTCTCTAAATGTCTCCTGTTTGAAATAACGACTTACAAAATCGTACACAGACAAACCGTTACCTGCACCCTTGTTAAATAAGAAAATGACGACAATTTCAACATATGGAAAGGCTAAGCTAAATAAAAGTTCGTGCAACCAAACAATATTTAGTAATTGAACATGTTACCATATAGCGGCAACAACATGGCGACATGGAATCAAATCTAAATCCCACGCTCGGCACGTACATGTCCAGGTTCTTAGATCAACGTCATAAGAAACATTTCTTTCTTCAACCCTGTAAACATGTGTGGTGGTGTTACCTCGAGCTGCAAGGCGGGTACCGTGTTGCACGGATAAAGAAAGTTTTTTCAATGCGTTCTCTGTCAACTCATGATCTCTCGATGCAGCTTCTTCTCGATGCTCATCGGTCCATTTCTCTACAATAAAACGGTACATCTCAATCATCGAGTGCACCGGAAGACGCCTCGCCCATAGCATACGAAAGTTCAAACATTTGGCATAATTAGGTCAAGAAGTCATAGCGTCGAACCGGACACTTACACTTAGCCCACCTCTCCGGTCCAATGTCAGAAAGCCGTCTGTGAGCTCCATTGGGGCTCACTTGATGCAGTTTTGAGAACAAATCGTCGAACTCTTCGTGACGATTACAATATGCTGCAGCTTGGAAGATAGTGGCTACGTGCTTTCCATAGGGCGTGAGATTTTTCTGAAGGTGGTGGTAGCACAACCCGTGGAATGCATTCGGGTAGATGGCTCGAACTGCATTCCTAATACTCAAATGTTGGTCACTCAAAATCAGTAAATCATCTGGAGGGTTGTAGCATCTGCGCAGGTTGGAGAGAAAATATACCCACGACTCATCATTCTCCTTGGGACCGAGGCCAATTGCAAGGGGGAAGACATGGTTGTTCCCATCCAGCGTGACGGCTACAAATAAAATTCTTCGGTTCTTTCCCTTAAGGTGGGTCCCGTCCACTACAAGCACCGGCCGTAGACACTTATCAAACGCTCGAATACTCTGTCTGAGCGCCACAAATAAGTGACATAGCGAGCCCTCAACGGTCATCTCCAAGTCATAAATAGTTCCCGGGTTATGCTTCTTCAACAAATATAGATACGACGGGATCTTCTGATACGACGAGATGTGGTCGTCATACGTATTTTTTATGGCTATGTTTCTCTTCCGGAGAGCAAAACTGTATAGAATGTTAATACCAAACAATCTACGCATCTCTTCCATCATCTCCCTTGGCTTCAACGTAACCGTCTCGCTGGTCAATCTCTTGGCAAAATAAAATGCAGTAACATCAGAAGATATCGACTGTGCAGCAGCACGATTCAAATCGTGGTGACAAGTGTGATCCAGGGATAACTTAGTAATTCTCCAAATGTTGCCGCCCTCAACAGCACAAATCCTAAAGCTGCAATTCTTTCTGCCAGTCTTGCAAAGGAACGTCGTACGATTGCGAGCCGAACGTTTCGATCTACACTCCAAAAAGTTCTCCAGATGATACATTCTAACAGTGATCCTCAAGTCTTTCTTGGACCTAAATAAGGTCCCCACTTCGAGTTCCCCACGCACTGGTGGTGGTTGCTCGACCCACCCTAATCTCCCTGCGCTGTCAGGATCGGGGAATGAAATGATCCAATTGCGCATTGCGCGCAAATGCTCAGTCTCGCATTCAGGCTGATGGTCCGATGTCAAGTTCCGATGACCAAAAACCCTGTCCATTTGTGCCGGCTATCGCATCCAAACAATAAAATCAATAGATAGCGAATCAAGCAATTCTTTACGACGATTATCTTCTTCGTCTTCGGAGGAACTCGCCTCATCTTCTTCATTTTCGTCGTAGTCACCATCTTCATCCTCATCTTCCTCATCGTTTTCATATTGCTCATGTGAGTAGGGCATGCGGTTGTCAATGTCGTGGTGCTCAAATCCGGAGCTGTTACCACCAAAGTTAACCTCGGGGGCGGATGAGCCGCCGTAATCAACGTAAACTTCTGGATCGTCTTTCTGTTCAATTAACATACGCAGTAACTCGATATCACTTCGCAATAAAACTTTTACTTTGTTTCCGTTGCTCATGCGTGTCAAGTACTACAACGTGTAGTCGGTCGGATTTATATTTCCCAACCCTTCTCCAATAAGTTCAACAAGGCTTGCACGGTTCACTGTGGCACTATCGATGAAGACAAAAAAAGAATCCCCATCTATATAACTCGATCGATCCCAACGACCGCTGTGATGAATCAAAACATGTTGCCACGACATCTGAAAAATACAAAATAACCAATAAATTATAAAAAAATCCGATCGAACACGTTTCTAATGCATCTACTGCCTACCCACGATGGATACACACACGATCGTTGGTTGCCACGGTGGTAACCACCGTGTGTTGCCGCCGTGGGCACCTTTTCGCAAACCCATGGTGGGGCAACCCATGATGGGATAACCCACGATGGACCATCGTGGGTTGCCATCGTGTATAGCCATCGTGGGTGTGCACGGTGGCAACCCACTATGGCCATCGTGGGTATCCCTATCGTGGGTTGCCATCGTGTATAGCCATCGTGGGTGTCCACGGTGGCAATACATGGTGGCAACCCACTCAGCCATCGTGGGTATCCCCATCGTGGGTTGCGAAAAATGGGCCTAGAAAATGCAGAATTCTCATACACACGACATGGATATATTTTTACGGCTATTTTACTTCTAAAAACGTTCCTAAACATGCAAATATACTCTCTTATGACTAAATATCAACATATAATTCATGCACATAAAAATTTTCTACCATCGTGTGCAAAAATGAGTACATCATGGGTTGTCATCGTGGGTATAAAAACTCGTTGAAAAAATCATATTTTACGTGGTGAATATAGTTGCATACCTTCTTTCTACCCAGAAACACGAAAGCCTTCCGTTTGAGCTTTACCTCCTTCTTCTTTTTAACTATCGTGATTTTTTTTCTTAGAGACCCACTTCTCTCTTCTTCTCCATGTCGTTAGTTTCAAGTTCGTGTGTTTGAGAAATTTGCACTACACAATTACATTAGTTGTTGTGTGTTTAATGAGAGCAAACAACCTCTCTTCTAAAACATAAATGAGCATTGTTCAAAATTTAATGTCATCAAAGTTAGTTGGTGATATTATTTTAGTTTAGAGTTTATTAGAGGAAGAAGAAAGAGAAAGAGAAAGAGAGAGAGAGAAACATGCGAAAATAAAAAAACAAGAAAAAACAAACAAGTCAATTTTTTGTCTTTTTTTATTTGTTTGTCAAAAGTAAGAGTATTTTAGTCTTTTAAGTGATTTTGGTATAAAAAACTTATAGTCTTATAACTGAGTGCAAAAAACTTTTATGTTTTATAAAAATGTATTTAAAAATACATTCTCACAAACTATAAAGTAACTAAAAGGTAAAAAATCAGGTCATAAAGTAACTATATCCCTTATAAACATACTATTCGAGTATTCTATTCAAAATTTTATAAATTTTTTATACAATTCGATTCGGAATTTTGAAGGAAATTTTCTTAAATAATATTTCACTTATGAAACAATTAAACACTCGATCAATAATAAATGTTATATACAATACATTTACTTAATAAACACTCAATAATAAATTCCAAAAACATAAGAACATAGATATTGGGAAAAAAAGATAGGATTTCACTGTTTGAAAAATATGTTATTAATCTGTTTTACTTTGGCTTATAGTTTAATTTATCTATATATATATATATATATATATATATATATATATATATATATACCGAATCAAATATTTTTGAATATCGAATCGAATATCATGATTTTGATTTCGTATTCATTAATTAATCAAATAAAAAAAAAGTATTCGTATGTGTATTCGAATGATAACTTTTCGAATTCGAATACCACAAATCCGAATCGAATACCGAATCAAGTCAATATTATTCGATTCAATATACAACGCTACCCTCTACTTGGAAAGCGTGATTAAAAAAATGATGGAATATCATATATCATGTAGAGTTTTTCTAATATTAGTTCAGATATTAGATTTTTTTTTATTTTTTTATATTTGAATGCAGTCGGTGTCACACGAAGTGATTATAAAAGAGCAAAAACTCAAAATACCCCTTATCAAACACAAAAGATAAATTATAGCCTTTTTCTTTAAAAACTTCAAAATACCCCTTTGAGTTTGTTTAGGACTTTTACGCCCTTCATGTATACAAGAAGATTGCATTTAATTTGTATCATACACGAAGATTATTTTCTTGTATGAATTTCCGACGAAATTTTCCGGCGACATTTTCCGGCTAAAAAAATTCTGGTGAAATTTTTCCGGCAAAAAATTTTCGGCGACAATTTCCGACTAATTTTTCCGGTGAAAATTTGAATCATACACGAAGCTACATGAAATTATCTTCGTGTATGTATCATACATGAAAAATTATCTTCATGTATGATACAAATTTGAATTTTTTGGAGACAAAATTTTCGTGTATGATGCATACATGAAAGTCAGTCTTCATGTATGTATCATACATGAAAACTTATCTTCATGTATGTTACAAATTTGAACTTTTTGGAGGCAAAAATTTTCGTGTATGATGCATACACGAATTAGGCTTCGTGTAGGATGCATACATGAATGTTAGTCTTCGTGTATGATGCATACATGAAGTTAGGCTTCATGTATGATTCGAATTTTTGCCGGAAAAATTCGCTGAAAATTTTTTGCCGGAATTTTTCGCCGGAGAAATTCGCCAGAAGTTTTTCGGCGGAAGTTCATACATGAAATTAGTCTTCTTGTATGATTCAAATGAAAGTTAGCCTTCTTGTATACTCATTAAGGGTATATTAGACTTTTTACAACTTAAAGTGGTATTTTGCAACTTTTAAACTTAAGGGGTATTTTGCAACTTTTGTTTAAAAAAGGAGTATTTTACCACATTCTCTTATTATAAAATGGGTTAAATTTAATTTAATTTTTTTTGAGGGAATGGTTTAATTTAAATTTCAATATAAATGTTACAGTTGCATTTATATTAGTGTAAACATAACCTAATTTTCTAAAAAAAAGAAGAAAAAAAGAAAAAGAGAACGCCAATTTCATTTTAAGACAGCGGTGAACTGTTGTCTACTGGTTGAGCAGTTGGAACTCTGAAGGAGTAGTGCACGAAGGAGAGAGAGAGAGTTGGCCGATTGATTGTGGCGGAGCGTCTTTGATCTCAATGCCCTTCTCCTTCTCTGCTCGAATCGAGTGTTGAGAGTTCCATTCACTACTAATGAAACCGACTGAAATTTAGCAGTTCTTGATTAATTAGGAGAAAATGGAGGCGACTGGGGGGATGGTGGCTGGATCACACAAGAGGAATGAGCTAGTTAGAATTCGCCATGATTCTGATAGTGGGGTATGATATATATATATATATATATATATATATATATATATATATTTTATTTTTATTTTTTCTCTTAGGTCACCTGTGCATTTTGGTTCTAGTTGTTAAATTAACTTTTGTAATTTTTTTTTTCTTCCTGTAACTGAATTTTTTTCCGGGTTTGGATCTGACTGTTATAGTCTTTGAGTGATTTAGACCGCTAAAGTTTGGATTGAGAACTGGGTTTCGATGTCTTCTGCTTGAAGTGTTGTTTGAGTTGTTCTTTTTAGCGTTTCGATTGTATTGGATTGTTATAGTTTGCATAATGCTGTTATTAGATCCGTGTGTCGGTTGAATCTGAGTGGTTCTACTTTCACTTTTTGATTGCTTTTTTCTCAATGTATTTATATAATGTCTCACTTTAAATGTTACCGTGGAGCTCAGATTCACTTGATTGCTGTTTCATACTCTTTAGTTTTAGTTTACTGTAAGATTTCTAATAATTGGCGTTACTTGCACGCCTATTCACCGATACAATGTTAATTTAATTGCAATTCTACTGAAGGTAATGGCTGATTTCAGATATGTCAAAGGTTTCATGTAATGGCTCTGCTGTTTTTGCAAACTTGACCTTATCAACATCTGTTATTACTCGATTTTATGCACCGATCATGCAAGGGAGCAATCTGATTATAAGAATTGATTTGGTTTTAGATTCTTGACTGATCATTGTAATGATCGCTGTGTATGCAGTCAAAACCGGTGAAGCTGAATGGCCAACTATGCCAGATTTGTGGAGATACTGTAGGAGCGACTGCCGCTGGTGATGTCTTTGTTGCTTGCAATGAGTGTGCCTTCCCAGTTTGTCGTGCTTGTTATGAATACGAACGGAGAGATGGAAATCAGTCCTGCCCTCAGTGTAAGACCAGGTACAAGAGACACAAAGGTTAGTTGGCTGCTCATAATATACATGAAGATTCTTTTGTCAATGCTCTTCCACTCCAAATGGAGGCGTATGAACTTATTTAGTTCTGTTTTGTCATAGGGAGTCCAAGAGTTGACGGGGATGATGATGAGGATGACATTGATGATTTGGAGAATGAATTTAGTTATTCTCAAGGAAAAATAAAGGCTAGATCTCAATGGCATGCCGATGATGTTGAGCTCTCTGGATCCTCTAGGCATGAATCTCAGCAACCAATCCCTCTTCTTACCAATGGACAACCAGTAAGTCACGCTAACATAATCTTGATAAACATATACATATAGAACTTGATGCAAATCTGAGCACCAAACTCCCGTGTCTCGATGATGCATCCAAAAATTAGATTCAAATCACATGTCACTCAATAAAGGTTGCTGCTGAGTTTGCACCTCAAATTGGAAGTTACTAGACTTTGCAATTTTTGTGGCATGACATTGTTGTTTATCCTTATGAGAATATGATTATGGGGATTGATATGTTATGTCTGTATTATTTCCTCCTTTTTTTTTTCTTCTTGTTCGTTTTATTGTTTACAAATTCTTTCCAGTCATACCAGTGCTGCTAATTTATTGATGTTTTGTGGGGCTCTTGGTGGATGGGTGTGCATTTCTTGTTTTTCAACTACTTGTACAACAGATTTCTTCTATAAGTTTGCTCTTTCCTTGTAATGCATTTGTCTTTTGACTCTTTTTTTGTGGACAAAGTGTAATTAGGTTCTGTCATGTTATTAATAATTGATAGGTCTCTGGTGAAATTCCTCCTTCTATACAAGACACTCATTCTGTTAGAAGCACATCTGGTCCTTTGGGTCCTGGAGACCGTGTTCACTCCCTCCCTTATGTTGATCCACGGCAGCCAGGTAACTAGTCGTTAAACATTTTTCTTTTTCAGTTTTGGTCTTGTTACATGGAAACAATTTAAAATGCAATTGATTTCTGCAGTTCCTGTAAGAATAGTTGACCCTTCTAAAGACTTGAATTCTTACGGACTTGGGAACGTCGACTGGAAGGAGAGGGTGGAAGGTTGGAAACTAAAACAGGAGAAAAACATGGTACAAATGAACAACAGATACAGTGACGGGAAAGGAGATATTGAAGGCACTGGGTCAAATGGAGAAGAACTGCAAATGTAATATCTTTCTAGATTATAGCTTTATCTGCAACAGTTTTGGGATTATGTCAATTTAGTAAATATTCTCTAGATGGTCCTTCTAATTTGTACATCAGTTGAGATGCTAATAATTTGCATTGGTGACAGGGCTGATGATGCTCGCCAACCTATGAGCCGTGTGCAACCTATTTCGTCGTCTCATCTTACCCCTTATCGTGTTGTCATCATCCTTCGGTTGATCATCCTGGGATTTTTCTTGCAATACCGTTGCACCCATCCCGTGAAAGATGCCTATCCTTTGTGGCTGACATCAGTTATTTGTGAAGTTTGGTTTGCCTTCTCCTGGCTTCTTGATCAGTTTCCGAAATGGTATCCCGTTGAACGTGAGACCTTTCTTGAAAGACTTGCATTGAGGTTAGTGAAAAATATCTAGTTCAGCTGATATGTTGAATCTTGGATACTTGGGATGTTTTGTAAAATATCTGATCATGTCTTTACTCTTCTCTTTTTTCTTCACAGATACGATAGAGAGGGTGAGCCTTCCCAGTTAGCACCCATTGATGTGTTTGTGAGTACTGTGGATCCCATGAAAGAGCCTCCACTTGTAACTGCAAACACTGTCTTATCCATCCTGGCTGTGGACTACCCCGTCGATAAAGTCTCGTGCTATGTATCAGATGATGGTGCTGCAATGCTTACCTTTGAAGCCCTCTCTGAAACAGCAGAGTTCGCCAAGAAATGGGTACCGTTCTGCAAGAAGCATAATATTGAACCCAGAGCCCCTGAGTTCTATTTTCAACAGAAGATAGATTACCTGAAGGACAAGATTCAACCTTCCTTTGTCAAAGAACGTCGAGCAATGAAGGTAAATCACAAGTTTGTCTTGTGAAGCAGTCTCTTGATATATGATATACCAAAGCAGAGGAAATGAGTTGACAGTGAATTGTAATCGTATTTCTGAACATGTTTTTTGCAGAGAGAATATGAAGAATTTAAGGTACGGATAAATGCTTTTGTTGCAAAGGCTCAGAAGATGCCTGAAGAAGGGTGGACAATGCAAGACGGAACCGCCTGGCCTGGAAACAATACACGGGATCATCCTGCAATGATTCAAGTATATTTTTCAGCCCTCAAGTATTTGATTCTTATACTTCCCTGTTTATCGTCTTATAGTTCTCGCTCATGCCTCTCATTTACAGGTCTTTCTGGGGCATAGCGGGGGTTTTGATACAGATGGAAATGAGCTACCTCGATTAGTTTATGTTTCTCGTGAGAAGCGTCCCGGATTTCAGCATCACAAGAAAGCTGGAGCTATGAATGCTTTGGTAAGTGATTGATAATTGGTACACCCCATAATAATTATGGCATTGTAAATGTGATTGAAGTGGGTGACTACAAATGAGAAATCTTATACAATTTGCTTCACTTTCTTTGTTAAGTATATGAATGTATCTCCAGACATTTAGATTATGTTGAAAAATAAATTACTTTACAATGTTGAATGCATTTACTGTCCTTACATCTTGGTGCGTATGAGCTTATGCATCAGTGCTCATTTTCTCTCTTGTCTCCAGTTATTGATGATGTTTTTCATGACATAGTGTTTTGTTATGTGCTTCAGATTCGTGTCTCTGCTGTCCTCACAAATGGAGCATATCTGTTGAACGTCGATTGTGATCACTACTTCAATAACAGTAAGGCGTTTAAAGAAGCCATGTGCTTCATGATGGATCCTGCTTATGGAAGGAAGACTTGTTATGTTCAGTTTCCACAACGTTTCGATGGCATTGACCATCACGATAGATATGCTAACCGCAACATTGTCTTTTTCGATGTAAGTTCCTTGAAAATTTAGAAGCTCTCACCAATTTTTATTCTGTGATGTCCATCTCATCTAAGAACTGCCTCATATTTTCCTCTCTGCAGATTAACTTGAAAGGGTTGGACGGCCTTCAGGGTCCCGTCTATGTCGGCACTGGGTGCTGCTTTAACAGACAAGCTCTATATGGTTACGACCCTGTTCTAACTGAAGAGGATCTGCAACCAAACATTATTGTTACGAGCTGTTGTGGTTCAAGGAAGAAGGGGAGGCATGCCAATAAGAAATCTGTTGATAAGAAGAGAGCAGCTAAAAGGACCGAGTCGACCATCCCGATCTTTAATATGGAGGACATAGAAGAGGGTATCGAAGGTAGGTTTTGGTACTTGTCTTGTTAAAAGAAGTACCGAATTGCGATTTCTTGTGTCCCTCTTTCCTGTACCAATTTATGTTATGGGATATTTTGAAGTTCTCATAACTGATACCGATGTAATTTTTTTTCTCTACATTGATAGGATACGATGATGAGAAATCACTTCTTATGTCTCAGAAGAACCTGGAGAAGCGATTTGGTCAATCTCCCGTCTTCATTGCTGCCACCTTTATGGAACAGGGAGGTATACCACCGTCGACAAATTCCGCTACTCTTTTGAAAGAAGCTATTCACGTCATTAGTTGTGGATACGAGGATAAGACCGAGTGGGGCAAAGAGGTACGTTGATGTTACTTGTGTCAAGTCCCATGTATGTGGTATTGTGGTGTCTTTAAATGAAAGTCAAGGCATCAACTCACTCGAGCCTAAATTTTTTCTTCAGATTGGGTGGATCTATGGTTCCGTCACAGAAGATATTTTGACCGGTTTCAAGATGCACGCGCGTGGATGGATTTCCATCTACTGCATGCCTCCTCGCCCAGCATTCAAAGGTTCGGCTCCTATCAATCTGTCTGATCGTCTCAACCAGGTGCTTCGTTGGGCTCTAGGCTCCATTGAAATTCTGCTGAGTAGGCATTGCCCGATATGGTATGGCTACAATGGGAAACTGCAGCTCTTGGAGAGGCTTGCGTATATCAATACTATTGTTTACCCGCTCACGTCTATCCCGTTGCTTGCTTACTGTGTTCTACCGGCTATCTGTCTCCTTACGAACAAATTTATTATTCCTGAGGTAAGTAACACGCTGATGACTGGTTTACTGTCTGCTAATTCTTGATACATTCTGTTTATTGACTTATGCGGTGTACTGCTCGTTTCTGCAGATAAGCAACTTTGCTAGCATGTGGTTTATTCTTCTCTTCGTTTCGATTTTCTCCACCGGTATACTGGAAATGAGGTGGAGTGGTGTTAGTGTTGAGGACTGGTGGAGAAACGAGCAGTTCTGGGTCATTGGTGGCACGTCAGCTCATCTGTTCGCAGTCTTCCAAGGTCTATTGAAAGTGCTTGCCGGCATCGACACCAACTTCACAGTCACTTCGAAGGCGTCCGATGAGGACGGCGACTTCGCAGAGCTCTACGTCTTCAAATGGACTTCCCTCCTCATCCCTCCCACCACAGTCCTCATATTCAACATGGTCGGAATCGTGGCTGGCGTCTCGTATGCCATCAACAGCGGATATCAGTCGTGGGGCCCGCTTTTCGGGAAACTGTTCTTCGCCATATGGGTTATTGTCCACTTGTATCCTTTCCTCAAAGGTCTGTTGGGGCGGCAGAACCGCACGCCCACCATCGTTATCGTCTGGTCGATTCTCCTCGCCTCCATCTTCTCACTGTTGTGGGTCCGTATCGACCCGTTCACGTCGGATGCGACGAAGAAAGCCGCGCAGGGCCAGTGCGGTGTCAACTGCTGAGGTATATTTACACTCATATCCCCTTGAAGTTCAAGTTGATGGAAGAGCTGCATATTTTCTTCGATTTGGTTGGCTGGCTTTGTGTATATATAGAAATAGACAGACGTGAAACTAACGACGTTGTTTCGTTGCCATCTTTGGGGTAATTTAAGTTATGTTGTATCAATCTTTACATTAGGACTCGAGATTTTTGCCCATTTTTGTTTCAAACTATAATTATTTTTTGTATAGAGTGTTGTTTCAAGCAAGCATTTGTATTTATTGCAGTATAAGTGTCTTAAACTTATTATTTTGTCACTTTTGTGAATTAATGCCTTATGATTTGTGTCGTTGCAAAATTTCACGTAGAGGCGGAATAATAATGATATTGTTTTTCTCTAGTTTCCTAGAGAATTTCAATACATATATCTAAATGTACTAGCGGAACATTTGAAGATAAAAATAAAAGTTCTTAAATTTTGTGATACTATCTATATCTATACTCTGCTAGTCTACTATACTAAAAAAGGGAATTGTGGCTGTAATTACTGTTTGTGCCATTTTTTCGCTTTTTTTCGCTAAAACCAGCATAATGGATCTTAGATATCAACTATAATAAGATTTTGTCGAGGTTCTGAGTATTTTATCTGAAAGTCTCTCAATGTATTCTGGTTATTTTTCTGAATAGCGTTTATTTTTGGTCAATACCGACATAATCCAGCTAATTGCTAAATAATTCAGTTAAGGCAAATTTAGGATATCTATAATTAGAGTTAGACTCCTGTGCATACATCTCCACCGAACCGATCCGACCCGAACAATCCAGCCCGTTGACTTTTCCTTTTTTTTTTTCAATTTAATTTTCTAATTTTTTTTAGGCTCTGCATCCGGCTCCGCCTTCGCTCCAATTACTAATATAAAGATAATCGTAGTGGTAATAATTTTATTATTCGGCTAGCTTCGAGGCCTTTGGCTTCCGTCGCTCGACTCTTAATAAAAGAAGAAGAGGCAAACAAAAAAAAGGAGTGGCAAACAAAAAAAGAAGGGGAAAACAAAAAAGAAAGGGAAAAAATTGGAAATAAAAATTCTAGAAAAATAAAAAAAATAGGCGCGTGAGATACATGCGCTGCGTGTGGATCATGTGAGCGGGGCAGGTCGGGGCGGAGGCAAATCTGCACGGTGCAGAATCTGCACCCAAGTTTTTGCCCTATAACTATTATTGAAATCGAATTTGCTAATCCCATTTCGTATTTCATTCTCTACTCTTTCTATTGGTTGAACGATAAGCGATATTGACTAGGGTTTATGCTGAAGGTACCAGATTCACACCCAGAGTGGTGACCAAAGTTGTGACTGAAGTGCTCACAACTTTGGACAGAAGACAGTGGAAATAAAAGGACACACTGGATAAATATTCACAAGATTATCAATTAATAATCTTGTGAGGTGCCTTAGGGCAAAATATTCACTATAAATATGTGAACAACGAAAATACTTTGAGTAAACAATGGTCATTAAAAGAAAAACAATTCAACACTCCCTTTACAGAAGATTATGACTGAAGTTGCCTCACTTATCACTCGAAAAAAAAAGGAATAAATATGAAAACTATTTTACGAGTATTGTACTCTGCAAATCTGTATCTAACAACTAAGATATGCTATCTATTTTACTAGAACTTAAACTTGGACCTCACTCCATTATATGCGCATAATATACGTTCAAGCCCATGATCTCCAACAACAGTCCTCATGACTTCATGAACCACCTCCAGATTTCTCTCAACAAACTCTAACTGCTTCCATGCACATTCTTGGCTGCTACTCCCACTCTTCTTGCAATCAACTTGCTGTCTCATCTCCCTTGGACTTGGTCTCAACGCGTTTATTCCTTTAATTACTCTCTTCTACATTTAATTATCTGCAACTAATACCAACAAAATAGAAGAAAGAAAAAAATAATAATAATATAATAATTATTATATACATCACTATAAAACACCAACATATTCCATCCAAATAGGGTATAAAATTATCTTCAAATCGTCAAATGTCAAAAATCCGACGAATGGAATAGAAGATGAAACATTATAAGGAATAGAGAATCCGAGTTGATTATAAATACCAACAAACTCCCCTTTATGTCTTTCTTCCCAAAACCTGTACAAAGTGATATAAACAATGTAGATCACTTCATGTGGAACAGTTCTAAAAAATAATCTTCAACACTCTCCTATCAAATATACTCCCCCTATCAAAATATCATCAAAATTCTCAAAACACGTATCATAACTCCCCCCTGTCAAAATACACAACAAAACAGATCTGTCAATAAACAAATCTCTCCCAGCACATACGATCAACGTCTTGACGACAGTCGACCAATACTTCAAGACCAATAACGTGTAGAACTTTGAGGATGCTTAGATATAAACCAATAACCAAATAAATCAACTTCCTCTCAAAATCTATCTCCCCTCTTTTTGGGAAGAAAGTAGACACTTCATCACGTGTCCGGAAGTAGCAAGGTTATAAATCACAAAATCTGAATTAAAGTCCTCACCATTGTCATTATCACTGTGCTGAGTCTTGAAGGGGTGGCATTTACAGAGGTTTAAATACTTGAAAGAAAAACTGAAAAATGAAGGAGTTTCTGGATGGGGAATACAAAGAGTGTATTTAAATTGGTGAGAAAATAAAGAACTTGAAACATGGAAGGCAAGAAGATTAGAGATAGAGTTGAAAAATAATAGATCATTTAGAGTAAATTTGTATCAGATATTCTTACCAACTGACATCTTTAAAAATAGCAACAGCCAAATTAACAGATATTTATTTATTAATTTCGAATTTGGTACAAAAGATCTCACAGTCGTCATCACTTCGCTAGTGACTTTAAAGCAATTCAGATCATCATTTCCAAAACATCATATGCAACTTCCTCTTTTTTTCTTCCTTTTTTTTCTTTTCTTTTTGATTTGAAGAAGGCGGATGGTGAATAGATGCATAACCAAGAGAATCTTGTATTCACTACTTATCATAGATCTTTGATCTAATTATATGGCTTTCTAAGAACAGTCTCGATTTCATCTTAAAATAATAAGGCTTTTACATCCTCAAAATTGCTTATCTTCATAAACACTATGGACATCGCATATGGTAGATTAGAAATATGGTTGTTATTCTGACAACTGTTGTGACAACTTTAGTCTAAACAGAACATAACACGAGAGATTTTCTCAAATTTAAGAATCTCTCTAAAACAAGTGCTTTAATAAAGATGTCCGTTCAGAATTTATCCATGCAAATATGCTCTAAATTCAATATATTTTTCTCAACTAGATCTCTAATGCAATGATGTCTAAGGTGGACGTGTTTGGACATAAAGTGATGGATGCAGTTTTGAGATAGATTGACGGCATTAGTATTATCACATACAGAATACATAGAAACAAGATTTACCATTCCATGATGATCGACTTGTTCTTTTCTTCTTGTTCTAACACCCCCATGCACGTCTCCTATTACTTGAGTGATAGGATGATTTCTCATCCATTTAGGTGGTTCTCCACTTATAGCAGGTTGAACTTCTTTGGATAATTGACTACCTGAATTTGAGTTTCTAGTTTCATGAGTTTCAAAGCTACTAGAACTGGTAGTTGAAGTTTCTGGATTATCATGTTCCTTAGTTCTAAAAATTGTAGGCACGACTGTTGGCTCAACTATTGGATCGACTGTTGGCTTGACTGCGGTGTTTCCATTGCTGGTCAAGTCACTTCTGAAGAGTTCAAGATCTGTACTTTTCTGTATCTGGAAAAATTTATCAATATCTTCTTCGAGAGATCTTCCTATAATATCAGTGTGAACATCGAAAATAACATGTACAGATTCTTGGATGCACCTAGTTCTCAAGTTATAAACTCTATATCCATGACTATTTAGAGCATAACCAACAAACACTCCTCTATTACTCTTTCAAAAACATCTTATCGGATGACCATCATCAAGTAGAATAAAACACACACATCCATATATATGAAAATATTTAAGATCGAGTTTCTTACCATTCAATATCTCATATGAAGTCATAGAAGTACCCGTTCTTAAGTAAACACGATTCAAAATATGGCATGCGGTATTAAATGCTTCAGCCCAAAAACACTTATGGAGCCTTTTAGAACTTAACATTACTCGAGTCATTTCATAAAGGTTCCAATATTTTCTTTGAGCTACCCCACTTTCTCGTGGAGTTTTGGGGACAATAAACTGATACATGATTCCATTCTTTGCACAAAAATTAGAAAATGAACTATGTTCAAATTCTTCATCAAGACATGTCCTAACACGACTCACATAAACACCATACGAGGCTATTAACATATTATAAATTTCCTTAAAAACATTAAGAGTTTTAGATTTTTTACTTAAAAACTTGATCCAAGTATACCTAGAAAAATCATCAACAATTACTAAAGAAAACTTATTGCCTCCTAAATTTTCAGTCTTCATGGGACCCATAAGATTCATGTGTAACAATTCAAAATAATGAGTTGAATCAGAAGATTGTCTAGAAGTTGTCACCACTTTATGTAGGACTCTTACCTGCTTACCTTTTTGGCAGTCCCTACACATATTTGGATTGGAGATATTCAACTTTGGCATACCATGCACTGCATTAAATCTCTGGAGATTCTCCATATTGCGATAGTTGGTGTGACCCAAGTTTTTGTGCCATAGTTGCAAGTCATTTCCCTGCGCATTAAAACACTTGTTACTCTTCATTTCATAAATATTATTTAAAGATGTTACTCCAGAGATGACAATTTCATCATCATCATCATCATCATCAGCATTTACAACTAGACAACTGTGCCTATCGAATATGACTTTATAGTGATCAAATATGACTTTACAGTCATCATCACACAATTGACTAATGCTAATGAGATTTGTAGCCAATCCATCTACATGTGACACATCACTAAATTTGGGGAGCTCAGGTATGTTGAGAACACCTCGCCCAACAATCTTCCGTTTGTTCCTCCTCCAAAAGTGACTTCACTTCCGTTTATCTTCTTGTAGTTGGTCAGGTATCTTTTGGATCTGGTCATGTGTCTAGAATACCCACTGTCGAAGTACCAAGATCCATCATCATTGGTTACGGCTGCAGTGAACACCACTCTGTAGGTTTCAGTGTAGACAATTTTGGGTCTCCATACCTATTTTCTACTCTTTTTGACGGAAATGAATGACCTCATAGCTTGATTCAATATGTAGGACTCTTTCTTGTGTTCCTGCAAAAGTTCATAGCAAAATGGTCTAATATGACCGGGTAAGTAGCAATAGTGACACACGTATTTCCTACGCTTCCTAGAAGTATGCTTGAGAGGAGTTTCTCTAGCCTTAACAAAAGGTAATCCATGCATGGACATGATTTGAGGAAACACCATATTAAGAGTTTTATCAAAACCAAGACCATGAGATGTTACATGTAATTGAGATAGAACTTCATCAAGTTTAGAGGTACTTGTGTTCAACTTCTTGAAGGTCTCATTTGCAAGATCAAGTTGAACATTTAGCTTTCCAATCTCAGCATCTTTTTGAGTTAGCATAACCTCTAGCTTTACAAGTGACGACTTTTGTGCAACATTCTCCTCATTTAGTGCCTTATTTTCCTTGCACTGTTTTGACCACTTCACATACAACTCCTTGTACATTACTTGCATCTTAACCAACATATCCAAAGTCTTTTCCTTAGTGACATCCTCTTCTTCCTCTTCTTCTGCTGAGTTAATAACAGTATTGAAACAAAAAAGAGTTTCATACTAAGATTCATCATACCTGTCTGAAGTGATTTCGACATCACTGAGAACTGTAGTGTCAACTTCACGTGCCATCAAGGCTGTATGCTCTTGCAGAGAAACTTCTGGTGGTTCTTCAATAATAATTGTAACACCCAACATTTTTCAATAAGCTTAATTTATTTTAATACGGCTTACTATTGCTTCTTTTATATGAAATGTTTCGATTTTTGTTTATTGACACGAATAATTTAGTCGGACTTGAGGGAGTCTGCAGTTGCGCCTCTAGCTAAAAGGATAAGTTTTATTTTATAAGGTTAGCCTATAATTATTATATATATATGAATAATGGTCTGGGCTAAAGTAATTAGCTCTATAATGTAATTGGATTTCTTATAGTTTTGGGTCAATGCTATTAATTTGGGCTTG
Source organism: Schizonepeta tenuifolia (assembly GCA_029490685.1). Classification (NCBI taxonomy): domain Eukaryota; kingdom Viridiplantae; phylum Streptophyta; class Magnoliopsida; order Lamiales; family Lamiaceae; genus Schizonepeta; species Schizonepeta tenuifolia. The sequence goes on from CM055958.1 coordinate 8,076,692, forward strand.
AATAATATATATTAACTTAAGTTGTGAAGCCTAATTGAAGAAGCCCACGTAGAGCAAATTTTAGATTGTTAAAAAATTGATCAAATGTTCAGCAGAATGCGTATGGGATTAGGATATGGAACGAGAATCTGAATTTACGTGACACTCCGCTTCTATATGTTTTCAACTCCATCTCAAACTCTTTCCCAATCTCTTTAAAACCCTACTCCCTACGCATAATCAACTGAAGGGTTGTATACGAAAGCAAGACTTTTGTCTATATACAATTGATATTTATTTTCACTATAATTCTCCTATCTGAAATATTTATTATTGCATAATTATTATTTGTCCAATTATCTCAATATCATAGATTATATAGTGTGTTGTAGATCACAGAAGATTATATAATCGGCATTTTATGAGATATAAACTAATATTCGCAATCGAGACAACTTGGACGATTTGTTGGTTTAGATTGTAGCATAATAGTATTAAATAGTTTATCTTGACTATTTATTTATGCTAGTACGTTAATCGTATTGAAAGGATCACAATGAGATTAATTCTCGTTCTGAATTATTGAGAATTAAAGATCTCGGTGACTTAAATAGTCTTAACCTTAATTGGGCTTATCAGTATGAATAAGTGTCTGACTATTGCTTTGATCTATTATAATTGAGAACTTAATTGTGGTTCAAAATTTCGTATTTTGGGCGGTAGCAGTTCTTGTTTGATATTGATAGAGCTGCAATAAGGATCCGTGTCCTATGAATAATGGGATGATGATATCCTCTCGAGGAACTTAATAAGTTTGTCGTATTAAACCCTGCAGGTGGAATTAGTTCCGATACGATAATAAGTTTAAGTGGTAGCACTCGAGATAATTATTTATTAGTAAATAATTAATTGATTAATTAATTTACTGTCAGAAGTATTTAATTAATTAATGGATATTCGAGAATCTTAAACACAGAGATTAATTAAGTCTAATACTAGCCCCGACTCAATTATATAAATAAGAGGGTAAGTCAGTATTAATTCTTTAGTGGAATGAATTAATATTTATATATGATTTATATTTCTGGGCTGAATAGATTAAATCAGATATTATCGGGCCAATCTTATTTAAGCTAGTAGATCCCTGAATTGGCCCAATGGCCTGTGTTTCTAGTGGGCTAGGCGCCTGTCTCCTACGGCCCGTAAGGGTTGTCTAGGTTCAATGAATGTGAGCAGTTATTTATCTATAAATACAAGGCTCATAAGACTCATTACTTACTTGCATTCTAAGCAATAAAACCCTAGAGAGAGAGAGAACTGGCGCCGCCTCCCACAGTGAGAAAGAGAGTACGAGGTCGATCCCATCCATCGTCGTATTCTAGCCGGGAACAATTCAGAAGATCAACTCTGGAGTCGTTGTGCATCAAGTTTGCAGGTATATCGAATAAACATCTTATGATTGTAATTAAATTCATAGGAGCATGCTAGGTATGGATTTTGTATGTGTTTGTTAGATATCCATAATTGATCCATGGGTAAAGAACGGATTGGTTATCAAAAACCGGTTCCTACAGTTGGTATCAGAGCCCTGGTCTGTATATTATGGCTCTGTCGGATTAACGAACAGTAAATCCATAATTAAATAAAATCTGATTTTATTTACGTACGTTTGTGCATGCATGTTCGTTGTCTCGTCGTGGATTCGTTTTATTTCCTGTTGGTTTGCCGTTTTGGCCATTTTTACCACGAGAAAATCCGTGGTTAGATTAGGATTTCAGTTGTAAATTGTTATTTCGATTTGTAATTGTTGTACTGGTCGAGAAACAGACAAATTCACAGCAGGAGGAAGACCAGCGGCGGCGCGTGGCGGCGAACGGCGGCGCGTTGCTTTCACGCGCTAGGTTTCCGCCGTGCGTGGTGAGAGACGGGCTGAAATCCGACTCGTTGGAGCTCCTGCTCCAACGTTTATGGTGCCCATCTCGACCCACGCACGAACGGAGGTGAGGCGTGATGGCTGCGCACCAAAATCGCGACGGTGCGTGCTAGGCACGCGCGGCTCGTCGCGGCGGCTGATCTGCCTTCATGGTGGGTCTGCTGGGTTCGTCGTACTCGGCAAGACACGAGGATTTAAACCCTGTGTCTGGTGGCGGTTCGAACGGGACGATGGAGGCGTTTTAAACGCCATCGTCTCAAGCCATCGTCGATGGTGTTCTTCTCCGGCGAGAACGAACCAGTAGCAGCAGCAGCAGCAGCGGCGGCGACGAGCGCTGGAACGGCTTCGTGCCGTGCAACTCGTCGCGGCGGTGTCGCGACTTCGACGAAGACAAGGGGCTGCGACGCGGCTGTCCTCCTTCCATTCTTGCTGTTCCGACAGTGGGGGTGGATGGAGGAGGGGGCAGCGGTGGCGACGCGGTGGTCCTCTTGCCGGATCGCGATTCCGGCGAGGCGGTGGGGGCTGCCGGCGTGGGTGTTTTCCATGCGAACCCTAGGTTTAAAAACCTAGGGTTTGAGCGTATGGGCAGCCGCACGGTGAGGCTCCCTCGCGTTGTTCGGGTCGTGATTGGAAAAACGGGATTTTGAAGATCTCGTTTCCTTCTTGGGCGATGCTTCAAGGCGACGGATTTGGAAAGACTTGAAGATGAAGACTTCTTGTAATAGATAGTCTTAGATTTTTTTTTTCCTTTATTATTTTGCAATAATTTAGGCAGGTACATATTATCCACGACGAGACGATAATTTATTTATTTATTATTGCAAATTGCATGTCGTGGGATTTAATCACCGTTAAGGTGTTATTATTTCTAAAGCATGATATAATTTGAAATTATTTGAAATTATTTGCGTTTAGAAATTGCATGCTAGGAATTTATCGTATTATTCTAAGCATGTTATGAATTCAAGCGAGCATGATTTATTATGTGAGTTCTAGAAAAAGCATGTTTAGTGATTCCGTGTTTTACGTGATTTGCATGCGAAAACCTTTTGAATTAAAATGACTAAGCATGTTAACTTGATTTTAATAATCAAACTTAGACCTCCACAATTGGTTTTAGACGAATTAAGTTAGTAGGCTCGTGTAAACGTCCACACGATCGTGGCTTGCATGGGTGCTATTGACTTATAGATTTTGTCGAGTAAAACTTCTAAAAGTATTTTAGTCTCGTGAATAGTGGGAGTTCTGCGTGTAAACGTCCACACTATCGTGGCTTGCACGTATTAATTCTCACAGTTTATTCTAGGAGAGATTAGAATAAGATAATTAATGAAATTGTTTACAAGGAGATGTCGTTCTAGTAATTGCATCAATATGTGGGACAATTTTTGGATTAGTTAAATTGTGGTCTGTGCTTAGATATTGTCTCGAATACAACTCCTCATCGGAGTCCCTTTTCGAGACGATATGGTCTAGTAAGGTTCATTTATTAATTTTATTTGTCATAAGGTTAATTTGGCATGAGATAAAATTAAAAACTGGGTGTTTGGTTGAGTGATGCGCACGTAAACGTCCACACTATCGTGGCTTGCGTGTAAGTCACTTGAGCTAATGAAGGTTTCATTTAATATTGTTTTATCAAAAGGTTACAATATAAATGTTACGAACGTTTTATGCAATAATTGTGACTTATGTGCGTTTTGCATGTTTAAATTTTTTCAGATATGACTGTTACTCCGTTGTTGAATGTGCTTACTGCTAAGCCGCTTACCGGACCAAATTTCTTGGAATGGAAGCGCAATTTGGGATATGTCCTAGATGCCGAAGATTATCACTTCGTACTCACTACCCCTGCGCCTGCAGTTCTCACTGCAGACTCTACCGAGGTTCAGAAAGAGGAGTCTAAGAGGTGGCATAAGGCCAATTGTATGGCGAAAGCCTACATGATGACCATTATGACCTCAGGGTTGCAGCAGCAGCATCAGTCCTTGGACACGGCTGCTGCAATCATGACAAATCTTGAAGAGCCCGTTCGGTGAGAGTGACCGTTCTACCCGATTCGAGATCATGAGGCCAATCATGAGCTCGAAGATGACGGAGGGCGCGTCTGTGCACGAGCATGTGCTTGGAATGATTAATCATTTCAACGAGTTGGACGTGCTCGGTGGCGGTATCATGGATGAAGCTAAGGTTGACATGATACTTCACACTCTTCCCAAGTCCTATGAGAACTTCCGCCTTAATGCAATAATGAGCAAGAAAGTGTTCACTCTCAATGAACTTGTTGCGGCGGAAGGGGTTATGGGAAAGAGTCCGCAAGCTCTTGCCTCTTCCTCAAGGGGTTTCCATGTTTCACCGAAAGGTGGAAAGAAATGGAAGGGCCCCGCGAAAGGCAAGAAGGGCGAAGGAAGTAGTGGGAGTAAGAGGCTTGGCCCTACCGGCGGCATTAAAAAGCCAAAGGAGAAGGGTGGAAAATGCTTCAAGTGCAAGAAATCGGGACATTGGAAGGCTAACTGCCCCCTGTTGAAGAAGGCTCAAGGTATGTCTTCTGCTCTTGTTAATGAAATATGTTTAAGTTCAAGTTCTATCCATAAATGGGTAGTAGATACGGGCGCAATTGACCATATTTGTTATTCCTTGCAGGGGTTCCTGCGGACAAGGGAAGTGAGTAGAGGGGAGTTGAGCGTTGCCATGGGAACGGAAGCAAAATCAGACGTTGCGGCCATAGGCGATGTTCATTTATCTTTTGAGAATTCAGTTTTAGTTTTAAGAGATGTTTTATATGTGCCAGACTTTCGGCGGAACTTGATTTCTATGGTTAAGTTGTGGAAAGACGGATATTCTATTCTTTTTGAGGGTTTTGCGACTTTTATGAAGGATGATAAGATTATTGGTTATGCACATATTGTTGATTCTCTTTATACTATTTACTGTTCACATGCTACGAGTTCTTCAAGTAATGCTTTAACTGTTAACCAAAGGAAGAAATCGAATTCTTCTCAAGTGAATCAAACTCTTCTTTGGCACTTAAGATTGGGTCACATCGGTCTAAGGAGGATCCAAAGATTGGTTTCCGATGGAGTCTTGGATTCGTTCCAAGTTGATTCTATCCCAATCTGCGAATCCTGCATAGAGGGAAAGATGACGACTCGGCCTTTCAAGGCCAAGGGGTATAGAGCCAAAGAAGTGTTGGAATTGATTCATTCCGACTTATGTGGACCTATGTCAACTCAAGCTCGTGGAGGGTACGAGTATTTTGTCACTTTCATTGACGATTACTCAAGGTACGGGTACATCTACCTGTTGCGCTACAAGTCCGAGTGCTTTGAAAAGTTCAAACTATTCAAAGCGGAAGTAGAGAAGCGACATGGTAAGAGTATCAAGTCGTTGCATTCTGACCGCGGCGGTGAATACCTCAGCAACGAGTTTAAGGAGTACTTGTTGGAAAGTGGGATTACATCCCAATTGACTACACCTGGAACGCCCCAACAGAATGGTGTGTCGGAGAGAAGAAATCGAACACTTCTAGAGATGGTTCGATCCATGATGAGTTATGCATCTCTGCCTATATCGTTTTGGGGATATGCTTTGGAAACAACGGCTCACACGCTAAACTTGGTTCCTTCAAAGTCAGTGCCTAAGACCCCGTCCGAGCTGTGGTCCGGACGCAAGCCTAGTCTTAACCACATCCAGATTTGGGGTAGTCCAGCACATGTCTTGAATAAAGACGCTGACAAGTTGAGTCTGAGAACCAAGGTGATGCTGTTTGTAGGCTATCCTAGAGGAACGAAAGGTGGCTATTTCTATTGTCCTAAGGATCAGAAAGTCGTTATTAGCACTAACGCGAGATTCTTGGAAGAGGACTATATGATTGAGCATAAAAAGAGAAGCGATATCATGCTTTAGGAAGTTAGAGGGGAGGAGGTAACTAGTGCTCCAGTCGTGCAAGACGAGAAATTGTCGGAACCTGCACAAACCATTAATACTGAATCTGCTGTAAAGCTTCGTCGTAGTGGGAGGGTAACTCAAGGAAAGTTGCCTAGTCGATACACTCTACTTAATGAATCTACGGATTCATCGGAATTAGTTGTGATCGAAGAGGATCCCTGGACTTACTCTGAAGCATTAGCAGATCCGGATGCTCTTGAGTGGGAGGCGTGTATGATTGCCGAACTGGAATCTATCACTGCCATGGATGTATACCAGAAATGCAAACTTCCTAAGGGCTGTGAAGCCATAGGATGCAAGTGGGTGTACAAGAGAAAGAGAGGACCGGATGGAAAGGTTACGACCTTTAAGGCAAGACTAGTGGCGAAAGGTTTCACCCAAAGAGAGGGAATCGATTACGATGAAACATTTTCGCCAGTAGCCATGCTTAAATCCATTCGAATTCTTATGGCAATGGCCGCTCACATGAATCTCGAGGTCTGGCAAATGGATGTCAAAACCGCATTTCTGAACGGGTATCTTGAACAAGATAGGGACATCTACATGCTACAACCTGAAGGATTCGTTAAGAAAGGTGAAGAGCATCTCGTGTGGAAGCTAAAGAAGTCCATTTATGGACTTAAGCAGGCTTCACGATCCTGGAACAAACGTTTCAATGATGTTGTCCAGAGCTATGGCTTTGTACAATGTGAACATGAAAGTTGTGTTTACAGGGTATGTATTGATGGAAGTCTAGTATTTCTAGTGCTTTACGTCGATGACATTCTGCTCATTAGTGATAATGTGAGTGTATTGGCTAAGATTAAGGCATGGTTATCCCAGCAGTTTCAAATGAAAGATTTGGGAGAGGCAGCATACATTCTTGGAATTAAGATCGGCCGTGATCGATCTAAGAGAATGTTGAGTTTGTCTCAAACAGCCTACATTGATACTGTATTATCGCGTTTCAGCATGCAGAATGCTAAGAAAGGTTTCTTACCTTTCAGACATGGCGTTCATCTATCTAAGGCGATGTGTCCTACGTCGCCTAAGGAGGTAGCTGACATGAAGACAGTTCCTTATGCTTTGGCTGTGGGAAGTCTCATGTATGCAATGCAGTGTACCAGGCCCGATATCTGCCAGGCCGTTGGCATGGTGTCTAGATATCAGGCTAATCCAGGTCAGGGTCATTGGATTGCTGTAAAGTGCATACTCAAGTACCTTAAACGGACTAGAGAGTATGGACTGGTATATCGATCCGGTGATCTGTTTCCGGTAGCATACGTAGATGCTGATTATCAAGGAGATAAAGATCAGCGGTTTTCCACTTCTGGCTATGTGTTCAAGCTGGGAGGTGGAGTCATTGTGTGGAGAAGTGTGAAGCAGAAATACATTGCATTATCTACTATGGAAGCTGAGTATGTGGCTATTACTGAGGCTGCTAAAGAGGTTGTTTGGCTTAGGAACTTCTTAGCGGAGCTTGATGTGATTCCTGATTTGCCAAGAAGTATCACGATTTTTTCTGATAATGAGACAGCAATTGCAAATTGCAAGGAGTCGAGGTTTCATCAGACGACTAAGCATATTGATGCAAGATATCACTACATTCGGCTGCTTGTCCAAGATGGTGGTGTGGATGTGCAAAAGGTTGCAGGAGTTGATAATCTGGCTGATCCATTTACAAAGAGAATACCAGCTGTTGTCTTTGAGAAGCACGTTGAAGGCATGGGGCTGCGTTTCCTCCCACACTAAGTTAAACTTTGAGTATAAGTGGGAGAAGTTGTAATAGATGGCTAGATGAATATTAGTCTCATTGTATACTAAAAGTTTGCTTTAGTATAAGTGGGAGAATTGAAGGGTTGTATACGAAAGCAAGACTTTTGTCTATATACAATTGATATTTATTTTCACTATAATTCTCCTATCTGAAATGTTTATTATTGCATAATTATTATTTATCCAATTATCTCAATATCATAGATTATATAGTGTGTTGTAGATCACAGAAGATTATATAATCGGCATTTTATGAGATATATACTAATATTCGCAATCGAGACAACTTGGACGAGTTGTTGGTTTAGATTGTAGCATAATAGTATTAAATAGTTTATCTTGACTATTTATTTATGCTAGTACGTTAATCGTATTGAAAGGATCACAGTGAGATTAATTCTCTGTTCTGAATTATTGAGAATTAAAGATCTCGGTGACTTAAATAGTCTTAACCTTAATTGGGCTTATCAGTATGAATAAGTGTCTGACTATTGCTTTGATCTATTATAAATGAGAACTTAATCGTGGTTCAAAATTTCGTATTTTGGGCGGTAGCAGTTCTTGTTTGATATTGATAGAGCTGCAATAAGGATCCGTGTCCTATGAATAATGGGATGATGAAATCCTCTCGAGGAACTTAATAAGTTTGTCGTATTAAACCCTGCAGGTGGAATTAGTTCCGATACGATAATAAGTTTAAGTGGTAGCACTCGAGATAATTATTTATTAGTGAATAATTAATTGATTAATTAATTTACTGTCAGAAGTATTTAATTAATTAATGGATATTCGAGAATCTTAAACACGGAGATTAATTAAGTCTAATACTAGCCCCGTCTCAATTATATAAATAAGAGGGCAAGTCAGTATTAATTCTTTAGTGGAATGAATTAATATTTATATCTGATTTATATTTCTGGGCTGAATAGATTAAATCAGATATTATCGGGCCAATCTTATTTAAGCTAGTAGATTCCTGAACTGGCCCAATGACCTGTGTTTCTAGTGGGCTAGGCGCCTGTCTCCTACGGCCCGTAAGGGTTGTCTAGGTTCAATGAATGTGAGCAGTTATTTATCTATAAATACAAGGCTCATAAGACTCATTACTTACTTGCATTCTAAGCAATAAAACCCTAGAGAGAGAGAGAACTGGCGCTGCCTCCCACAGTGAGAAAGAGAGTACGAGGTCGATCTCATCCATCGTCGTATTCTAGCCGGTAACAGTTCAGAAGATCAACTCTGGAGTCGTTGTGCATAAAGTTTGCAGGTATATCGAATAAACATCCTATGATTGTAATTAAATTCATAGGAGCATGCTAGGTGTGGATTTTGTATGTGTTTATTAGATATCCATAATTGATCCATGGGTAAAGAACGGATTGGTTATCAAAAACCGGTTCCTACATCAACTTCACCATACATATATATCAGAATTCAGAATTTCTTTCCCATACTAAAAAATTTCTGACCAACGGCTGTTTCTTAAAGGAGAAAACTATTTCTGTTTTATCAAAACCTCTGCAGGAAGTCTCCATCCAATATTTTTCCTTGTGTTCGGTAAGACTTCGATATCCAAACTTACTCTGCGAATCTTGAATCAAATTTCTAAAGAGCATGAGCCGAAGAAAAAAAATCTGGTATTAGTGATCCATTTTTTTTGTAACTTTATTCTGCAACTAATTTTTTTATATATTCGTTGTTCTCTATTGAGAAATAAAAAAATAAATAAAAATAAACGACTAGTATCTATTCTTTTATTTATGTAGGTTGTCGATTCAATATAAGGTTTCAGAGTTAGTATCTATAAATGTATTTCGGCCTTGAATTTTAGCTGATGTCAAAATAGATAGAAGAAGTGGAGGCTATAAAAGAAGAGAAATGAATTTAATTGTTACGAGATATATACATGCATGTGTATTATATATATATATATAATATATATATATATATATATATATATATTTTTTTTTCATAGTGTTTTCGGCAGAAATTCGAGAGAGGTCAAAAATGAGGTATAGTTTTCTGAGATTATTAAGTAGTATGCAGACGGTAGAGAGCTTTGAGAGTTTGATATAAATTTGATTTATATATACATTTTCTTTTCGTGGGATTACATAGTTTGTAATTGTAGGCAGAAGAGTATTAATTAAGGATGGTGTATAAGATGACGTCTAAGATGATTAAGAGGATGACAGAGAGAGAAAGTTAGATAAATCTAATATATATATATATATACATAGGGATGGGTTCTCATGCAAATGCCTAGTCATAGTGGGTCAACCCGGTCAAACCCAGGTCAACCTGTTGACTTTTTTTTTTTTTACTTTCAGCTCACATGCACCACTTCACATATTCGGATGCATCTAATTATGTAGAGTGGTGCATCCGAATATGTGAAGTGGTGCATCTTGGGTGACTGTTTTAAAAAAAAATGAAAAAAAAACTGAAAATCTTGTGCATCTAAATGCACTTAGTGGTGCATCTAGTTATATAGAGTGGTACATTCGAATATGTGAAGTTGTGCATCTTGGGTGACAGTTTATTTAAAAAGAAAAATTGAAAAGAAAAAACTGAAAATCTTGTGCATCTAAATGCACTTAGTGGTGGATCTAATTATATAGAGTGGTGCATCCGAATATGTGAAGTGGTGCATGTGAGCTGAAAGTAAAAAAAAATCGAAAATGAAAAAGTCAACGGGTTAACCCGGGTTGACCCGGGTTTGACCCGCTTTGACTTGGCCAAATCTTGACCCTTCATCACCAATAGATCTATGGTGGAGATCTATTCTCATTTCTTAGGATAAGATCTATTCTTATATGATCTTAAACCTATATATATATATATATATATATATATATATATAAACGTAGTACTTGTATAGTTTGGTTTTCAAAAAGGGAACCTATCCAATTCCTTAATTGATTTGGAAAAAGGAATTTATTGATTAAAGACCAAAATTCTTATTTTAGTAAATTATATTGGTTAATTACTTATGGTATTGGTTATATATATACTGCCGAAATTTATTGGAAAGAAATGAGGAAATTGTCTGCCTGGGTTGATATGATTTTAAGAGGAAGCTTTTAAATTGATTTTGTGTTTTGCTCTAGTAAATTGATGTTTTCTTTAAAAGGGGTCAAATGCAATTCGTGGTATTTATTTGAGTAAATTATTTATTTGATTAGTTGCGGCGCAACTAGGACCCTCGTCCCTTTTATAATTGTCTTGGATTATTTGTGCTCGAATTTGAGGTGGGTAAAATTCTTCTAAACTCAAAAGTGATTTATGATGAATGTAGATTTAATTGTGAAAGTGAAATGTTTATAAAATGTTTTATATATGTCCAACATGTTGTTATCATATGGAATGTGATGTGAAATGTGATATGTGAATGATGTATATAATCGCCTTGAATGCTCCGAGCTCTTGTGGGTTATATGTTAAAGGATATCGTGTGCACAGTGATTTAAATGTCTCTATAATCGCCTTGAATGCTTCGAGCTCTTGTGGGTTATAGATGAAAATGTTATATGTTCTATATTCACCTTGATGCTTCGAGCTCTTGTGGTTTATAGAAAAGAATGTTATATGTTACTTCCTTTGATAATCATGTTGTTGGACAAAAGAATGAATGTATCCCATGTATGACCCTTTACTGAGTACGTTTTATGAGTACTCACCCCATGTTTTTAAAAATATTTTCAGGTCAGTAAGCATGGAGCCGCGTGGAAGGAAACGGGGTGTCAATGAAAGTTTAAGTTTATTAAACTGAAATAATTAAGTTAGACTTTTCCGCATTTTGTTTGATTGGTTTTATTTTGAACTATGGTGAAGTATCGCATTCTTAGACTTTAAACGGGAGTGTATGGACCTCGAATTGATCAGGAAATAACGGCCCGACATATCATCACACGTATACATCCTGACCTCCAACCGATGGCGAACAGACTCTTCGAAAAGCTAAACGACGTATCCCGATTCAACCGTTATGAGGCTTTCATGACCATGCTTATGCAAAGCTGTGTCAATATTTTCTTGAGAAACGATGATGAGGAGGAAGAGGCGGTACAAGTGCCTCAAGTGAAAGAGGAAGATGTCCCCATGGACGAGGAGGATCCTTAGGAGGATCCCGAGGAAGATGCCAAGGAGGATCTAGAAATGAGGCCGAAGAATGAAGAAGAAGATGTACCTCCACCAAAAGAAATTGTGGAGACTAGTAGTGATGATGAGTGATTGCTGTTTTGTCTAGTTGAGATTTTATGGAGTTTAGTAAATATGAGACTTTTAGTAGATAATTATTTTATTTCTTTTGGGATTTGTTATTCTAGTTTAAGATCGTACATTAGAACTTTCCTTTTCGATTAATAAGATTTCTATTATTTGAGGCATAGTGTACGTTTATGAGCTTTTAAGTTGTGGTTATAGTATGCGAATCTTATAATTTGTATTGGTTATAAGAAATGGCGGGAAGACCACGAAACAATGCTATGATCCAAGAATTGATCGACGCACTCCAAGGGCTTGCTCAAAACAACAACAACAACAACCAAGGAAACCAAGATCCGGCTAGGGCAGCAACAAGCCGAGCTATTGAGCAATTCCGTCACTATGCTCTACCAAAGTTTAACGGAAGGGATGGAGCTTTAGCTATAAAGGAGTGGTTCGAAGAACTCGAGAAGATCTTCGAGCACATTGAGTGTAATGATGCACACAGAGTTTCATGTGCCGTATTCCAGCTAGTCGAGGAAGCTGGACAGTGGTGGAAATCACACCGCAACAGTCTAACTGAAGAAGAGCGCCAAGGCCTTACTTGGGAAAGGTTCAAGGAAATGGTGGTGGACAAGTATATGCCGCGAGCTTATCGCAACCAGAAGTAGCAAGAATTCCTCAAATTCAAGCAAGGAAACCCGAGTGTAACTGATTATGAGCGAAAGTACATCCAACTCGCTCGATTCGCCACGCGATTAGTGGCTACAGAGGAAGACAAGGCTGACTTATTCTTGAACGGCCTTCGTCCCGAGATTCGAGGAATCCTCTCCATGCAAGAGAATGCCAACTATGGGCTTACTGTCAAGCGTGCACTTGGAGTTGAGGCTGCATTAGAGATGGACAAAGTGCCCGCTGGCAATGGCAATTTTTAAGGGAAAAGAAAGCGGGACAACCATGGCAATGGAAAGGGGAACTTTGTTAGCAAAAGAGAAATAACTGACGCTCGTCCCGGAAACACTGCCTCAACTGAGAAGCTACTTTGTCGGGACTGTGGTAAGAATCACTTTGGAAACTACCTCAAACACACAAGCGTGTGCTAAAACTATTATGAATCGGGGCACTATGCTAGCAATTGCCCCAAGAGAAGAGAAAATGGAGCGAGACCGAGTGGAAATGGATCAAGAACTGGAGGGAATGCACCAAGATCTGGAGAGAATGCACAACTCTTTGCTTTCTCACAGCAAGAAGCCGGCAAAGGTGATCGCTAAATTTTCTACCAAGCAACTATACCGCACTTTAACGGGTAATTGTAGTATATAATAACGAGTATCGTATCCACGAGGACTAAAATGCCGAGTTTCTAGTGAAAACTAAATTTATGCATCTTCCTAATATTCCAGCTTTTCAAACAACATGATTTGGAATTCATTCAAATGCTTAAACATAAGATCAAAGCTAATTAAGCAAGTAAATGACAAGATCATGTGAATTCAATGGAACAAACGATTAAGAAACGATTAAGGAACAAATTAGAATAAAGGTTGGTTCTAGGGATTCAATTCGATTCTAGATAGCTTGATCACAACTTCCTAATTCATGCAAACCAATTTAATCCTCTAATTAAGAAGCAATCACCAAATTATTCACTAATCTTTCTCGATAATTAGCAAACGGGGATCATTCAATGGACTCTCTAGGCTAAGACTCGAGACGACCAAATAACTTCAAAAAGAACAAGGATTGTACACTTCCATGCATTACATCATCACCTACTAAGCCTCAAATCAATACAAGTTGTGCAATTTGAAATCCATGCAAGTAAAAATCTATCAAGAATTTCTATAAGCACTTGGTATGCAAAAAAGGTGATCAACAATTCCCACATGAAAATAAGCACTAAATTTACAATTAATTAGAAGAAGGCAAGAGAAATAAACAAGTTATGATCAATCCATCATCAAATCATCATAAATCCCCAAAACTAACAAAGAAAATTAGCTAGACATGAAAATAATCGAAACAAAACAAAGGAGAAATGATTACATAGATGAGAAACTAGGAACCCAATGTTGAAATCTTCACAAAGTCTTCAAATCCAACCTTAATTCACTAATACAATAATAGAAATGTGTTTAGAATCCTAATTGGAAACTTTTTGAACAAGAATTTAAGCTAAGGGATGGTGAATACACGTTTTAGGGCTGATACATGGTATATATAGGGAGGAAAAAGTGCTAAATGAAGTTAAAATCGCGAAAAGGGAAGACAGTGAAAATCGGCGGTTGGATTGCACAAATCGGCGGTCCAGGGCCCGAAATCGGCGGTTCGGGCCCCAGGCGCCGAGTGGACCGCCGATTTCGGTTTTCTTCTTTATTCTCATTCCAGAGATTTCCGGCGGTTTGGCCGACGGTTCACCCCTGAACTGCCGGTTTTTGACTCCAAACCACCGAAATCTAATGCTGAAGCGCCGGTTCTTGATTTCTTCTCCTCTTCACTCGGCTTTCCACTTTTCCGTCCCGTTTCTTCATCTCCGCTCTTCAATAGCCCTTTTCGACTTAGCATCCCATGCTCGACCTACACACATGCACAAACTCCACCAAAACGTGAAAGCAATCCAATATAGTGAAAACAATTCAAAACAAGTCACGTTTGGAAGTAAAGCAAGGCAATTAGTGCTATGAAAACGCGTTTAGTTGCTACAAAATGGATGTTTATCACTCCCCCAAACTTAAGCATTGTTCGTTCCGAACAATATATTCAAATAAGAACACAAATATTGAATGGAGTAGCAACTTTGGATCCTAAATGCCTCAGATTTCGCAACTCATTTTGAAAGCCAAAACCAAGCAAAACTAACATGATTCCACACGAATCAAAAGCAAGCCAACCTCAACTCTTCAACAATTGATGCTCACAAGGAAGTGTATTCTCTCAACCCTCTAATATATGGCTATGCACTCAACGAATTCACACAATGCAAACTACTCGCCATAGGCTTGCAAATCGTCTAATATCTCCATTGCAACACGTGTCATGCAAGAATAAGAATCACAAAGGGCTTTATAATAGGTTGTAATGTAAGCACATTGGTTTAGGAAGGGGAATTTGGCTAAGTGACTTAACAAATTCATTCACCAACCTTATATCTCCTTCAAAACAAGCATGGAATCATTCCATCTTCCTTCCTCACCAAACACTACTTTCTTTTGACTCAAATTTCAAGTTAATTCCCTTATGCTCTCATTTTCTTCTTTTCACATTTCATTCTTTCAATTTTCAAGTGGAAAACATTCTAATTACACACAAAGAACTCGTTTTGCAACAACTTTCACTTTCTTTTCTCTTCTTCATTCATTTTTCTTTCACATTGAGCTTATGGGAATTTTCTTTTCTTTTTAAATCGACAAGTCCAACACAACTACCCAAACCATCATTAGTTCATCATTTTTTTTTTCAATTTACAACCCACCCCGGATACCCTTACACAACCAACACCTCCTTTTCTCCGGTTTCAAAAAGAAAGGCCAAATCAAGCTCAAAAGGGGTTAACAATGAAAAATGAAAAGCACAAGGAAGTGTTTAGGATATGAGGTGGCTAACAAAGATGGCCTAAGATCATTTCCAAATTCTTGCACAACTTAAGCATTCTCAATATAGATCCAAAGCAAGTTCTAGTAGTTTAAATGCATGCATGACCAATCTCACATGAACAAAATGCACTATAAGACATAATAAGGCTCAAATCTCACAGGTTTATTCAAAAGTCAAAGAGTCGAGTTCAACACACAAAGAATCCATGCAAAACCAATCAAGACATGCTCAATTCCGACCAAATTTTCGCAAAAACAAAACAATATCCTCATAGGCATTTCACCAAAGCTACATTGAGCACAAACAACCCGAATCATAACAACTAAACTCCAAATTTTCATCTCCAAATTTTCATTTTCCAAAAGTTTCCAACTTCAACAAACTATCAAACAGACCACAACTAAAAGCAACAAACTCAAACTCAAACAACTTAAACACACACATATTTACAAGCGTATTTGTATTCACCTACCCCCTCCCCCAAACTTATTCAAAACCAAAGGAGTCGAATAAGTTTGAAGGGAAGAAACAAATACAAATATGGCGGTACCTCTTTCTTCATTGGGGAGGCTGGGGCGGGGGCTAATTGTGGCCTTCATTGAGTTGATGAGCTTCAAAATGGCGGACGAGAGCCAACAAGTCCCTTTGATTGATTTGATCCTCCTGGTGGTATCGATCTTGGCGTGCATATAACTCTTGTTGAAATGCATCTTGCCTATCGAACCACGCTTGTTGGAAAGCTTGTTGATCGGACCGTTGCTCTTGATGATATCTATCTTGACGCTCAAAGAGTTCTTGTCGGAAGGCTTGGTGGTTGGCTCGTTGCTCTTGGTGATATTGATCTTGACGATCAAACCAAGATTGTTGGAAAGATTCTTGCCAAGCATATACGTCATCTCGGAACTCATCATACTGGTGATACATGTCGGCTTGAAAAGCTTGTTGGTTACCGATTTATTGTTGTTGGATCTCATTCATATCTTGTTGCCGGAGTCGGATAACTTGGATATCATGCCTCATCACTACAAACTCACTATCCCACTGCGTGCAATAGTTGTCAATATGCTCTACTCGCTCTGGCATGCTTGCAAATTCTTCACCATAAAAGCTTCCGGACCTCGACACTCCGCCATACATGTTAGAAGGCCCATACGGCCCTCCAAAACCTTGGTACCCCCCTTAGTACCCCTCAAATGATTCTTGCCCTTGATCGAAGGCGTGTTACCCTCGTCCTCCTCTTCTTTCTTGTCGTCTCCTCTCCTGTCTCACCTCTCTTCTTGCATGTCCTTCTTCTCCTTCATCCTCATAGTTCGTGTCTCTGTCACTCTCATTGTCATCGCCTTCTTCCTCGCCTCTACTACTACCACTTGCCTCTATCTCAACCTGAGGATTCCCGGCCGCTAAATAGCCGTCTCATGGAAAGGTGTGTCCATCTTCCAATTTTGTCGAGCATTGAGAGTGGTAATCTCCGTAAGAACGGTGTCGGGCAATGGGAAAATCTCCACTACCTCTTTTTTTCCCAGCTTGGGCTTGTACTCCTTGTGTTGCCGGAATAGATAAGGACAAGAGGCCGAGACAAGAACTCTCATATTTTTCAACATGTTCAAGTCCATGAGCATATTATCATTGAGCTCTCCCATTGTGGGTATTCAGGACAAAGAGACATAGCCATGGCCGATATGAGACCACCGCAACAAAGGACTCCTGTCTTTTGATTCTTTTGAGCCCAAAGTTGTCGGAAGATGAACTGCCCCAAGTTGAGCGGCGTATAAGTGAGCATAGCCCATAAGACTTGAAGCTCAACGCTCCGGCATGAACTATTCTCTCCCTTTTGGAACACCGTGTAGGCAAGGATCCTTTGGATAACCCGGAAGACGGAATTGCGAAGAAGGGTAGCCTTTGATTTCCCCGAGGAGTAAGTTTGTGTAGCATATGTCATTGCTTTCCATGACACCTTCGGCTTGAACTCCCTTGATTTTTGACAAGCACCCCCATCCGGGCAATTAAATATGGCATTCACTTGCCTCATAGTCAAGGAATGTGTAGTATTTTCCAATCGGAAGTGCACCGTTTGAGGAAGCTTGACTTGGTTGATGGGGATAGTCAATGTGGAAAGCAACTCCAAAGAATCTCTTGGACATGTAGGCCACATGCCCGTTAAAATGGATCCCCATCTGATTCGGTCGAACATCTCCTTCACGTTGTCCCAAAGGCCGAGATCCTTGAGTACTTGCTCATCCGGATATTTGCATGAAGCAAAGCTTCTTTGAGCTAGTTTGACAAATAATTGATTGTGCTCTTCTCGGTAAAGGACCACGCCATAAACGGAAGGGGCATAAGGGCCAATATCCTCTTGACGACGTCTATAGCTTTGGGTAGCTTGACGAGATGTAGTTTTCTTCTGTTTGCCTTTCCCTTTGGTGTCCTTGACCCTAGTTTTGGGAGGAGAGTCCTCAAGGCGTGGGCGTTTTTCCTTACTTCGACCCATGGTACCTATGCTTAACAAGATAAATTAGTTTCCCAACAACACAACCAAGCTCCAAGCATTGACACGCCATAACAATCCTTCCAAAATCGATCCACTCTTAAAACAAAGCGAGCTAAGCACACCACATAACTCACATTCAACATAGCAAGCTCAAAATCAACTACAATCCATGAATTCATCTTCACCAATCCTCCTAAACACATAATCATGCCATATTCAATCCATAAACTCCAAAATATATGCTAAAAATTACTTAACGGTACCATTCGATCAACAAAATCAAGAAATAACCCTAAGCAATCAACTAGCATGCTCAATTTAACACCAAATTACAACGTAGCATGATAAATTACACAATTAAGCAGAAACCCCCAAAAATTTCAAAATTAAAAACCCTAGAAAAATTACCCAAACCTAAAAAATGAAAATAACACAAATTAACTATAGATCTAAGCATATTTAACCATAAAAACAAAAACGAAAAAGAAGAAAATACCTTAAAAAATGAAAATTTGGAGAGGAAAAGAGCAAAAACTTCAAAACTTGAGATGGGGAGATTGGATGGATGAAAACCTAAATTTCTTGGATGGAATTGTAGCTTAGGTGATGGGTAGGAGATGTATAGAAGGAATTGAGGAGATGTGGAAGATTGAAAGAGAAATTTGAAGTGAGAGGGAGAGGGTTTTCGTGGGTTTTGAGAGAGAAGGGAAGAGAGAATGAGAGAAAGAAAAGAAAAGAGGAGAAAAAGGAAAGAAAAACGAAACTCGGCGGGTCAGCGGTCAAAATTGGCGCCCTGGCCGCCAAAATCGGCGGTCCAGGTCCGAATCGCCGATCCGACCGCCGATTTGATGTTTTAACAGGTGTTTGACTCCAGAGATTTTCGGAGGGCATCTTGGCGGTCTAGACCCCAAAATCGGCGGTCAAGGCCTAACCCACCGATTAGACCGCCGGTTTGAGGTTTGAACAAAGGGAACGATTCTAGAGATTTTTGGAGGGTGATTCGGCGGTCTGGACCCCAAAATCGGCGGTTCAGACCCGAACCGCCGGTTTTGACCGCCGAAACGCGATTTTCACACGATTTTGAATTTTTTTTTTAATTTTTCTTAAGGAGAAACTAAAAACGAAGAGAAGAGCAACGACACTCCAACAATATCAACAAATTGTTCAACCAAACCAAACACAACCAAAAGAACGCAAACGATGGCAAGGAAAACACGAAGACAAGCTCGACACCCAACAACGACAACCCAAACCAAACTCACAAACTAAACTCAACCAAACCAAAACAAACACATATTCACAACCAACCTCAAACACACCACCAAATCAAGCAACAAAAGCTCAAAATGAAAAACGAACAAAAGCGAGTAAAAGTGTTGGGGTGCCTCCCAACGAGCGCTCTGTTTAACGTCTAAAACTAGACGATACCTCACTTCTTCAAGGGTCGTTTAGAAGCGTGACCGTCACATTCCGGCCCGGCTCACAATTGATGTAAGGCTTGAGGCGGTGCCCATTGACCACAAAGGTTTCACCATCCGACTTGAGAAGTTGATACGTTCCTTTCCCATTGCATTTGTAGACGACGTATGGACCCGTCCATCTAGATTTCAACTTGCCCGGAAATAGACGATGACGAGAATTGTAAAGAAGTACCTCATCTCCGGGAGCAAAATCTTTTGAACAAATGGCTTGATCATGAAACTTCTTTGCCCTCTCTTTGTAAATCCGAGAACTCTCAAAGGCTTCATTCCTCCACTCATCAAGCTCAGGTAGCTTCTCAAGCCTTGTATATCCGGCTTTCTTAAACTCAAGATTGATCCTTCTCGTGGCCCAATACACCTTATGCTCAAGCTCAACGGGCAAATGACATGACTTCGCAAAAACAAGTTGAAATGGAGACATACCAATAGGAGTTTTGTAGGCGGTACGATAGGCCCAAAGTGCATTATCCAAATGATTTGCCCAATCCTTCCTATGTGCCACCGACTTCTCAAGAATTTGCTTTATCTCCTGATTTGCAAGCTCCCTTGAGGATGATAAGGAGTAGCGATCTTATGCTTCACTCCATATCGAGAAAGTAGACTTTCCAACCACTTGTTGTTGAAATGGGATCTTCCATCACTAATCAAAGCCCTTGGGGTGCCAAAACTAGTAAGGATGTTCTTGTGCAAGAACTTGAGGACCACTTTTGAATCACTTTCACCGTGGGAATCGCCTCAACCTATCGAGACACATACTCAACCGCAAGAAGGATACAAGTGTATCCTTGAGATTTAGCAAAAAGGTCTCATTTAGTCAATACCCCACACATCAAAAAGCTCAACTTCCACCATAATATTTTGTGGCATCTCATCTCTCTTGGAAATTTTTCCCATTCTTTGACACCTATCACAAGACTTCACAAAAGCAATGCAATCCTTGAAGATGGTTGGCCAATAAAATTCGGAATGAAATACTTTGATAGCGGTCCGATGGCCACCGAAATGACCTCCACTCGGAGAGCTATGACATTTCTCCATAATCCTCACCCAATCGGTTTGCTTTACACACTTCCGGATGATGCCTTCGGCGCATCGACAGTAAAGATTAGGGTCCTCCAGAATTTTTTTCTTTTGATAATGAGTGAGATCACCCGGCACTTCACCAATGACTAGATAATTTACATAGTCTGCAAACCAAGGAGTATAATCCACCAATTTCAAGACTTGCTCGTCGGGAAAATATTCATTTATCCGCACCTTAGGATCTTCTCCTTCCACCGGATTTTCAAGGCGGGAAAGATGATCGGCCACGACGTTCTCACACCCTTTCTGATTCCTTATCTCCATATCAAATTCTTGGAGAATGAGAATACACCGAATAAGACGAGGCTTGGAGTCCTTCTTGGCAAACAAATATCTAATAGCCGCATGATCCGTATAAACGATGGAGTGTGTGCCCACAAGATATGGTCTAAACTTATCAAAAGCATAGACAACTGCCAAGAGCTTCTTTTCGGTGGTGGTATAATTCATTTGCACCGAATCAATGGTCTTACTTGCATAATATATCACTCAAAATAATTTATCCCTTTTTTGGCCCAACACGGCCCCCACGACCCAATCACTCGCATCACACATTAGCACAAAAGGCTCATTCCAATCGGGTGAAATCAAGACGGGGGTAGAAACGAGGGCCTTCTTCAATTTCTCAAAAGACTCAAGGCATGCATCATTAAAGTCAAACTTAGAATCTTTTTCCAACAAAGAGCAAAGAGGCTTTGATACCTTGGAGAAGTCTTTGATGAACAGCCTATAGAATCCCGCATGGCCAAGGAAACTTCGAATAGACTTCATATTTTTCGGAGGGGGAAGCTTTTCAATTGCAACGATCTTGGCTCTATCAATCTCTAGCCCGTTTCTTGAAACTTTGTGGCCCAAAACAATGCCTTCTCTCACCATGAAATGACACTTTTCCCAATTGAGACATAAAGACGTTTCCTCACATCTTTGCAACACTTGAGAAAGATTTGCCAAACAATCATCAAAGGTAGATCCAAAAATGGAAAAATCATCCATGAATACCTCCATAATTTTCTCGATGAGTCCATGGAAGATCACCATCATGCATCTTTGGAAAGTGGCCGATGCATTGCAAAGACCAAACGACATCCGACGACAAGTAAATATTTCATAAGGACAAGTGAAAGCCGTCTTGTGTTGATCCTCCGGAGCTATGGCAATTTGGTTGTAGCCGGAATACCCATCCAAGAAGCAATAATACTCATAACCGGCTAACCTATCAAGTATTTGATCGATGAAAGGAAGAGGGAAATGATTCTTTCTTGTGGCCGCATTCAATGCTCTATAGTCGATGCACACTCTCCATCCCATTTGCAAACGAGTGGCTATTTGTTCACCCCTCTCATCTTCTACAACGGTGATACCTCTTTTCTTGGAAACCACTTGAGTCGGGCTAACCCACTCACTATCGGAGATGGCATAGATAATTCTGGCATCAAATAACTTCAAGACATCCTTTCTCACGACCTCTTGCATCACCAAATTCAAACAACGTTGAGGTTGGACTTTTGGTTTTGCATCATCCTCCAATAAAATTCGGTGCATGCAAATAGAAGGGCTAATTCCTTTAATATCGGCTATAGACCATCCAATGAAAGACTTATACTTCCTCAAGACCTTCAATAACTTATCCAACTCTTCATCATTAAGAAATGAAGACACAATAACCGGAAAAGTTTCATCCTTACCCAAGAATGCATACTTGAGGTGATCGGGTAGTGGCTTCAACTCCAAAGTCGAAGAAGAACTTGGCTTGGGCGCTCCTTCCGGCACTGCTCCCTCAATAGGTGTATAGAGATCTAGATAACCCAAATCTTCCAAAGGAATGCCTTGATTCGCATCCATATAGGCAATGGATTCCAACAATTCATCATAAACCTCATCCAATTTCGAATAAGAGTGTAAAGAATCCACAATACAACGCTCCAATGAATCTTGAGAATAAAATGAATAAAAGTCAATGAGATTACACTCTTCAAGCTCCAATTCTTGTGGCTTCTTCATGGCTTCATAAATCGAGATAGTCATCTTCTCGTCATTGTAACAGAAGGTCAACTCACCATCTTGAACATCGATCAATGCCCTTCCGGTTGCCAAGAACGGACGACCAAGAATAAGAGGGGTATTATCATCTTCGGGCATGTCAAGGACCATGAAATCCGCAGGAAATATGAATTCCTCCACCTTAATAAGCACGCCTTCGACAATTCCTCTAGGATAAGAGATAGAACGGTCCGTCATTTGCAAGTCAATAGTAGTAGGCTTCAATTCTCCAATCTCCAATCTCTTGAATATTGAAAGGGGCATGAGATTAATACTAGCACCGAAATCACACAATACTCTCCCAAAAGTTTGGCCTTTAATAACACAAGCAATCACAAAACTCACGGGGTCCTTTTGTTTCAAAGGCAACTTACGTTGCAAGACGGCACTACACTTTTCCGACAAGTTGATGGTTTCAAATTTACCAAGCTTCCTCTTCCTTGACATGGCCTCTTTCAAGAACTTTGCATAGCCCGGCATGTCTCTCAAAGCATCAAGCAATGGTATATTAATTTCCACCTTCTTAAACATCTCGCTGAATTTGGCAAGCTTCTCATCACCTCTTGCTTTGACAAGCCTTTGAGGGTAAGGAGCTTTGGCAACCACATCTTTACTTGGCAATGAAGGAGAAGAATGGAAGGAACAACTTTAGAATGTACATCCTTTGGAACTTGAGGCTTCTTCAATTGAAGCACGGGCTCCTCCACTTCCGACTCTTTATTATCCACTTCATCTCGATCTTCCAACTCCGGATAGTTCTTGTAAGTAGTTCTACTTCTCAAATGAATAGCATTGCATTGATTCTTTAGGTTGACCTCCGTATTGCTTGGAAATTGTCCCGGCTTATGTTGAGAAGCCGCTTGATTAGCCATTTGACTGACTTGCCCTTCCAACATCTTCATTTACTTAGTTAAAGCCGTGACAGTTCCTTCCAAACTTGTAACCTTTTGCCCCGTTGCACCCATGAAAGCATTTTGGTTTTGGAGAAATTGTTGCATCATTTCTTCCATGGTCGGCATAGACTTCTTTGGCTCATTGATCATCTCTTGAGATACCAAGAATCTAGATGGTGGAATGATAGCACTGTTCGGGTTAGCATACGACAAATTTGGATTCCTATAATTAGGATTATAGGCTTGATTCTCCTGAGAATAACTCAAATGGTTGTAGTTGCTATACCACCGTTGATTCACATAATTAGCATCCTCAAATTGTGAATACTCTTCACCTCTTTGTTACATCGGTTGAGACACCATCTTCACATCCAATTTTCCTTTTCTTTCGGCCTCATAGTCCCTCTTGAGCAAGGTGAATTGCTCAAAAAGATCATCATATCTCTCATCCGAAACGGAGGCAACTCTCTTCGAAGAACTCCTCTCTTGAGGCCA
>CM055958.1:8101086-8133549 GCA_029490685.1 Schizonepeta tenuifolia
TGGCCTCAAGAGAGGAGTTCTTCGAAGAGAGTTGCCTCCGTTTCGGATGAGAGATATGATGATCTTTTTGAGCAATTCACCTTGCTCAAGAGGGACTATGAGGCCGAAAGAAAAGGAAATTGGATGTGAAGATGGTGTCTCAACCGATGTAACAAAGAGGTGAAGAGTATTCACAATTTGAGGATGCTAATTATGTGAATCAACGGTGGTATAGCAACTACAACCATTTGAGTTATTCTCAGGAGAATCAAGCCTATAATCCTAATTATAGGAATCCAAATTTGTCGTATGCTAACCCGAACAGTGCTATCATTCCACCATCTAGATTCTTGGTATCTCAAGAGATGATCAATGAGCCAAAGAAGTCTATGCCGACCATGGAAGAAATGATGCAACAATTTCTCCAAAACCAAAATGCTTTCATGGGTGCAACGGGGCAAAAGGTTACAAGTTTGGAAGGAACTGTCACGGCTTTAACTAAGTAAATGAAGATGTTGGAAGGGCAAGTCAGTCAAATGGCTAATCAAGCGGCTTCTCAACATAAGCCGGGACAATTTCCAAGCAATACGGAGGTCAACCTAAAGAATCAATGCAATGCTATTCATTTGAGAAGTAGAACTACTTACAAGAACTATCCGGAGTTGGAAGATCGAGATGAAGTGGATAATAAAGAGTCGGAAGTGGAGGAGCCCGTGCTTCAATTGAAGAAGCCTCAAGTTCCAAAGGATGTACATTCTAAAGTTGTTCCTTCCATTCTTCTCCTTCATTGCCAAGTAAAGATGTGGTTGCCAAAGCTCCTTACCCTCAAAGGCTTGTCAAAGCAAGAGGTGATGAGAAGCTTGCCAAATTCAGCGAGATGTTTAAGAAGGTGGAAATTAATATACCATTGCTTGATGCTTTGAGAGACATGCCGGGCTATGCAAAGTTCTTGAAAGAGGCCATGTCAAGGAAGAGGAAGCTTGGTAAATTTGAAACCATCAACTTGTCGGAAAAGTGTAGTGCCGTCTTGCAACGTAAGTTGCCTTTGAAACAAAAGGACCCCGTGAGTTTTGTGATTGCTTGTGTTATTAAAGGCCAAACTTTTGGGAGAGTATTGTGTGATTTCGGTGCTAGTATTAATCTCATGCCCCTTTCAATATTCAAGAGATTGGAGATTGGAGAATTGAAGCCTACTACTATTGACTTGCAAATGACGGACCGTTCTATCTCTTATCCTAGAGGAATTGTCGAAGGCGTGCTTATTAAGGTGGAGGAATTCATATTTCCTGCGGATTTCATGGTCCTTGACATGCCCGAAGATGATAATACCCCTCTTATTCTTGGTCGTCCGTTCTTGGCAACCGGAAGGGCATTGATCGATGTTCAAGATGGTGAGTTGACCTTCTGTTACAATGACGAGAAGATGACTATCTCGATTTATGAAGCCATGAAGAAGCCACAAGAATTGGAGCTTGAAGAGTGTAATCTCATTGACTTTATTCATTTTATTCTCAAGATTCATTGGAGCGTTGTATTGTGGATTCTTTACACTCTTATTCGAAATTGGATGAGGTTTATGATGAATTGTTGGAATCCATTGCCTATATGGATGCGAATCAAGGCATTCCTTTGGAAGATTTGGGTTATCTAGATCTCTATACACCTATTGAGGGAGCAGTGCCGGAAGGAGCGCCCAAGCCAAGTTCTTCTTCGACTTTGGAGTTGAAGCCACTACCCGATCACCTCAAGTATGCATTCTTGGGTAAGGATGAAACTTTTCCGGTTATTGTGTCTTCATTTCTTAATGATGAAGAGTTGGATAAGTTATTGAAGGTCTTGAGGAAGTATAAGTCTTTCATTGGATGGTCTATAGCCGATATTAAAGGAATTAGCCCTTCTATTTGCATGCACCGAATTTTTATTGGAGGATGATGCAAAACCAAAAGTCCAACCTCAACGTTGTTTGAATTTGGTGATGCAAGAGGTCGTGAGAAAGGATGTCTTGAAGTTATTTGATGCCAGAATTATCTATGCCATCTCCGATAGTGAGTGGGTTAGCCCGACTCAAGTGGTTTCCAAGAAAAGAGGTATCACCGTTGTAGAAGATGAGAGGGGTGAACAAATAGCCACTCGTTTGCAAATGGGATGGAGAGTGTGCATCGACTATAGAGCATTGAATGCGGCCACAAGAAAGAATCATTTCCCTCTTCCTTTCATCGATCAAATACTTGATAGGTTAGCCGGTTATGAGTATTATTGCTTCTTGGATGGGTATTCCGGCTACAACCAAATTGCCATAGCTCCGGAGGATCAACACAAGACGGCTTTCACTTGTCCTTATGAAATATTTACTTGTCGTCGGATGTCGTTTGGTCTTTGCAATGCATCGGCCACTTTCCAAAGATGCATGATGGTGATCTTCCATGGACTCATCGAGAAAATTATGGAGGTATTCATGGATGATTTTTCCATTTTTGGATCTACCTTTGATGATTGTTTGGCAAATCTTTCTCAAGTGTTGCAAAGATGTGAGGAAACGTCTTTATGTCTCAATTGGGAAAAGTGTCATTTCATGGTGAGAGAAGGCATTGTTTTGGGCCACAAAGTTTCAAGAAACGGGCTAGAGATTGATAGAGCCAAGATCGTTGCAATTGAAAAGCTTCCCCCTCCGAAAAATATGAAGTCTATTCGAAGTTTCCTTGGCCATGCGGGATTCTATAGGCTGTTCATCAAAGACTTCTCCAAGGTATCAAAGCCTCTTTGCTCTTTGTTGGAAAAAGATTCTAAGTTTGACTTTAATGATGCATGCCTTGAGTCTTTTGAGAAATTGAAGAAGGCCCTCGTTTCTACCCCCGTCTTGATTTCACCCGATTGGAATGAGCCTTTTGTGCTAATGTGTGATGCGAGTGATTGGGTCGTGGGGGCCGTGTTGGGCCAAAAAAGGGATAAATTATTTTGAGTGATATATTATGCAAGTAAGACCATTGATTCGGTGCAAATGAATTATACCACCACCGAAAAGAAGCTCTTGGCAGTTGTCTATGCTTTTGATAAGTTTAGACCATATCTTGTGGGCACACACTCCATCGTTTATACGGATCATGCGGCTATTAGATATTTGTTTGCCAAGAAGGACTCCAAGCCTCGTCTTATTCGGTGTATTCTCATTCTCCAAGAATTTGATATGGAGATAAGGAATCAGAAAGGGTGTTGAGAACGTCGTGGCCGATCATCTTTCCCGCCTTGAAAATCCGGTGGAAGGAGAAGATCCTAAGGTGCGGATAAATGAATATTTTCCCGACGAGCAAGTCTTGAAATTGGTGGATTATACTCCTTGGTTTGCAGACTATGTAAATTATCTAGTCATTGGTGAAGTGCCGGGTGATCTCACTCATTATCAAAAGAAAAAATTCTGGAGAATGAGAATACACCGAATAAGACGAGGCTTGGAGTCCTTCTTGGCAAACAAATATCTAATAGCCGCATGATCCGTATAAACGATGGAGTGTGTGCCCACAAGATATGGTCTAAACTTATCAAAAGCATAGACAACTGCCAAGAGCTTCTTTTCGGTGGTGGTATAATTCATTTGCACCGAATCAATGGTCTTACTTGCATAATATATCACTCAAAATAATTTATCCCTTTTTTGGCCCAACACGGCCCCCACGACCCAATCACTCGCATCACACATTAGCACAAAAGGCTCATTCCAATCGGGTGAAATCAAGACGGGGGTAGAAACGAGGGCCTTCTTCAATTTCTCAAAAGACTCAAGGCATGCATCATTAAAGTCAAACTTAGAATCTTTTTCCAACAAAGAGCAAAGAGGCTTTGATACCTTGGAGAAGTCTTTGATGAACAGCCTATAGAATCCCGCATGGCCAAGGAAACTTCGAATAGACTTCATATTTTTCGGAGGGGGAAGCTTTTCAATTGCAACGATCTTGGCTCTATCAATCTCTAGCCCGTTTCTTGAAACTTTGTGGCCCAAAACAATGCCTTCTCTCACCATGAAATGACACTTTTCCCAATTGAGACATAAAGACGTTTCCTCACATCTTTGCAACACTTGAGAAAGATTTGCCAAACAATCATCAAAGGTAGATCCAAAAATGGAAAAATCATCCATGAATACCTCCATAATTTTCTCGATGAGTCCATGGAAGATCACCATCATGCATCTTTGGAAAGTGGCCGATGCATTGCAAAGACCAAACGACATCCGACGACAAGTAAATATTTCATAAGGACAAGTGAAAGCCGTCTTGTGTTGATCCTCCGGAGCTATGGCAATTTGGTTGTAGCCGGAATACCCATCCAAGAAGCAATAATACTCATAACCGGCTAACCTATCAAGTATTTGATCGATGAAAGGAAGAGGGAAATGATTCTTTCTTGTGGCCGCATTCAATGCTCTATAGTCGATGCACACTCTCCATCCCATTTGCAAACGAGTGGCTATTTGTTCACCCCTCTCATCTTCTACAACGGTGATACCTCTTTTCTTGGAAACCACTTGAGTCGGGCTAACCCACTCACTATCGGAGATGGCATAGATAATTCTGGCATCAAATAACTTCAAGACATCCTTTCTCACGACCTCTTGCATCACCAAATTCAAACAACGTTGAGGTTGGACTTTTGGTTTTGCATCATCCTCCAATAAAATTCGGTGCATGCAAATAGAAGGGCTAATTCCTTTAATATCGGCTATAGACCATCCAATGAAAGACTTATACTTCCTCAAGACCTTCAATAACTTATCCAACTCTTCATCATTAAGAAATGAAGACACAATAACCGGAAAAGTTTCATCCTTACCCAAGAATGCATACTTGAGGTGATCGGGTAGTGGCTTCAACTCCAAAGTCGAAGAAGAACTTGGCTTGGGCGCTCCTTCCGGCACTGCTCCCTCAATAGGTGTATAGAGATCTAGATAACCCAAATCTTCCAAAGGAATGCCTTGATTCGCATCCATATAGGCAATGGATTCCAACAATTCATCATAAACCTCATCCAATTTCGAATAAGAGTGTAAAGAATCCACAATACAACGCTCCAATGAATCTTGAGAATAAAATGAATAAAAGTCAATGAGATTACACTCTTCAAGCTCCAATTCTTGTGGCTTCTTCATGGCTTCATAAATCGAGATAGTCATCTTCTCGTCATTGTAACAGAAGGTCAACTCACCATCTTGAACATCGATCAATGCCCTTCCGGTTGCCAAGAACGGACGACCAAGAATAAGAGGGGTATTATCATCTTCGGGCATGTCAAGGACCATGAAATCCGCAGGAAATATGAATTCCTCCACCTTAATAAGCACGCCTTCGACAATTCCTCTAGGATAAGAGATAGAACGGTCCGTCATTTGCAAGTCAATAGTAGTAGGCTTCAATTCTCCAATCTCCAATCTCTTGAATATTGAAAGGGGCATGAGATTAATACTAGCACCGAAATCACACAATACTCTCCCAAAAGTTTGGCCTTTAATAACACAAGCAATCACAAAACTCACGGGGTCCTTTTGTTTCAAAGGCAACTTACGTTGCAAGACGGCACTACACTTTTCCGACAAGTTGATGGTTTCAAATTTACCAAGCTTCCTCTTCCTTGACATGGCCTCTTTCAAGAACTTTGCATAGCCCGGCATGTCTCTCAAAGCATCAAGCAATGGTATATTAATTTCCACCTTCTTAAACATCTCGCTGAATTTGGCAAGCTTCTCATCACCTCTTGCTTTGACAAGCCTTTGAGGGTAAGGAGCTTTGGCAACCACATCTTTACTTGGCAATGAAGGAGAAGAATGGAAGGAACAACTTTAGAATGTACATCCTTTGGAACTTGAGGCTTCTTCAATTGAAGCACGGGCTCCTCCACTTCCGACTCTTTATTATCCACTTCATCTCGATCTTCCAACTCCGGATAGTTCTTGTAAGTAGTTCTACTTCTCAAATGAATAGCATTGCATTGATTCTTTAGGTTGACCTCCGTATTGCTTGGAAATTGTCCCGGCTTATGTTGAGAAGCCGCTTGATTAGCCATTTGACTGACTTGCCCTTCCAACATCTTCATTTACTTAGTTAAAGCCGTGACAGTTCCTTCCAAACTTGTAACCTTTTGCCCCGTTGCACCCATGAAAGCATTTTGGTTTTGGAGAAATTGTTGCATCATTTCTTCCATGGTCGGCATAGACTTCTTTGGCTCATTGATCATCTCTTGAGATACCAAGAATCTAGATGGTGGAATGATAGCACTGTTCGGGTTAGCATACGACAAATTTGGATTCCTATAATTAGGATTATAGGCTTGATTCTCCTGAGAATAACTCAAATGGTTGTAGTTGCTATACCACCGTTGATTCACATAATTAGCATCCTCAAATTGTGAATACTCTTCACCTCTTTGTTACATCGGTTGAGACACCATCTTCACATCCAATTTTCCTTTTCTTTCGGCCTCATAGTCCCTCTTGAGCAAGGTGAATTGCTCAAAAAGATCATCATATCTCTCATCCGAAACGGAGGCAACTCTCTTCGAAGAACTCCTCTCTTGAGGCCAATGACAATTATTGGCCGCCATTTTCTCTAAAATCCGGACCGCTTCTTCATAAGGACGGTTAGTCAAGCCTCCACCGGCGGTTGCATTCACGACCTTCCATGTATGATTAGTAAGCCCTCGATAGAAGTTCAAGATTTGTTGCTCCTTTGAAAATCTGTGTTGAGGGCATCGCCTCAACATATCCTTGTATCTCTCTCAAGCTTCATAGATTGATTCATCCCTCGATTGAGAGAAATGAGAGATGTTCGAAATAAGCTTTTGAGCACGTGAAGGCGGAAAATACTTGGCTAGGAAAAGTTGGCACAATTGCTCCCAAGTGGTTATCTCCGAACGGTCGAGGGTCTTGTACCAAGCTTTGGCCTTGTCCCGTAGAGAAAATCCGAAGAGTCTCAATCGAATGATGTCATTTGAGAGCCCTTGGATCTTGATAGTTTCACACACGTCCAAAAAGGCACTCAAATGAGCATTTGCATCTTCATTGAACCCTCCTCCAAACGACTCCGCTTGAACCATATTAATCTACCCCAGCTTTAGCTCAAAATTGTTGGCATTGCACCGATTGCCCCAACCTCCATCTTGGAACATATTCACTTGAGGCTCAAACATTTGGTTGATTGGAGACGGTGGTGCTCTATCCCTTTGAGCTTGTTGCTCATTCATTTGACGACGAAGTTCTTGCATTTGGCGCTCCAAATCAGCCATATTATTAGGCCTTTGGTGCTCCATTGTCTTCCTTCTTCGTTCCTGGCTAGCTCGCTTGTGAGTGATTTCAATCTCCAAGTTCCAAGGAATGATCTCGCCTCTTTTTTTCCTTGTGATCATGCACCACTTCACCTACACAAATCAACCAAGAACATACTTAAATTCAAACTACACAATTAAGTAAAAGATGCTTGAACTAGTACTCTCAATGCAAAGATCATTAACACTAAAAACTCTAAATAGTCCTCGACAACGACGCCAAAAAGTGATCGCTAAATTTTCTACCAATCAATTATACCGCACTTTAACGGGTAATTGTAGTATATAATAACGAGTATCGTATCCACGAGGACTAAAATGCCGAGTTTCTAGTGAAAACCAAATTTATGCATCTCCTACTATTCAAGCTTTTCAAACAACATGATTTGGAATTCATTCAAATGCTTAAACATAAGATCAAAGCTAATTAAGCAAGTAAATGACAAGATCATGTGAATTCAATGGAACAAACGATTAAGGAACAAATTAGAACAAAGGTTGGTTCTAGGGATTCCATCCGATTCTAGATAGCTTGATCACAACTTCCTAATTCATGCAAACCAATTTAATCCTTTAATTAAGAAGCAATCACCAAATTATTCACTAATCTCTATCGACAATTAGCAAACGGGGATCATTCAATCGACTCTCTCGGCTAAGACTCGAGACTACCAAATAATACCAAAAAGCACAAGGATTGTACACTCATGCATTAGATCATCACCTACTAAGCCTCAAATCAATACAAGTTGTGCAATTTGAAATCCATGCAAGTAAAAATCTATCAAGAATTTCTATAAGCACTTGGTATGCAAAAAAGGTGATCAACAATTCCCACATGAAAATAAGCACTAAATTTACAATTAATTAGAAGAAGGCAAGAGAAATAAACAAGCTATGATCAATCCATCATCAAATCATCATAAATCCCCAAAACTAACAAAGAAAATTAGCTAGACATGAAAATAATCGAAACAAAACAAAGGAGAAATGATTACATAGATGAGAAACTAGGAACCCAATGTTGAAATCTTCACAAAGTCTTCAAATCCAACCTTAATTCACTAATACAATAATAGAAATGTGTTTAGAACCCTAATTGGAAACTTTTTGAACAAGAATTTAGGCTAAGGGATGGTGAATACACGTTTTGGGGCTGACACATGGTATATATAGGGAGGAAAAAGTGCTAAATGAAGTTAAAATTGCGAAAAGGGAAGACAGTGAAAATCGGCGGTTGGATTGCACAAATCGGCGGTCCAGGGCCCGAAATCGGCGGTTCGGGCCCTAGGCGCCGAGTGGACCGCCGATTTCGGTTTTCTTCTTTACTCTCATTCCAGAGATTTCCGGCGGTTTGGCCGACGGTTCACCCCTGAACCGCCGATTTTTTACTCCAAACTGCCGAAATCTAATGCTGAAGCGCCGGTTCTTGATTTTTTCTCCTCTTCGCTCGGTTTTCCACTTTTCTGTCCCGTTTCTTCATCTCTGCTCTTCAACAGCCCTTCCATTTCGACTTGGCATCCCATGCTCGACCTACACACATGCACAAACTCCACCAAAATGTGAAAGCAATCCAATATAGTGAAAACAATCCAAAATAAGTCATGTTTAGAAGTAAAGCAAGACAATTAGTGCTATGAAAACGCATTTAGTTGCTACAAAATGGATGTTTATCAAAAGGAAACGGTAACATGTCAAGTATGATAACAGTTTCTGGACTACCTATCTTCAACTCTGCTCTTCAACAGCCCTTCCATTTCGACTTGGCATCCCATGCTCGACCTACACACATGCACAGTTTTTGGTAACATTATTTGATTCTGACGCGTCACATTCATTCATATCTCAAAGTCTCTGCATGCGAGTCAGTTTGAACTTAGAAGTAGAGAACTTAGCCTTGGACGTTATAATCCCTTCAGGCGAAATGTTAAGAACCGATACGATGGCTAAGGACGTTAAGTTAGATTTGGGAGGAAAAGAACTTAATGCCGATTTGTATACCTTAGAGATGCGAGATTTTGATTTGATATTAGACATGGATTGGTTGAGCTGCAACTTTGCTACTATACGATGCCATGAAAGAGAAATGGTGTTTCAAAAGCCAAATGAAGAAGAATTCATTTTCTTTGGTGTGAAGATTAGGAAGTTACCAAAAATCATATCTGCAATGAAGGCTGTAAAGATGTTGAAGAAAGGTGGATGTCAAGGATTTTTGGTAAATCTAGTGGGATCAGCACCTGAAGAACCAAGAATGGAGAATGTGGCAGTAGTGCGCGATTTTGATGCAGACGTGTTTCCCCAGGAAATACTTGGACTATCGCCGATGAGGCAAGTAGAGTTTACCATTGACCTTATTCCTGGAGCAACACCAGTATCCAAGGCACCGTACAGAATGGCATCGAAGGAACTGCAAGAGTTAAAGTTGCAACTACAAGAGTTGTTAGATAAGGGCCATATCCGACCAAGTGTTTCCCCGTGGGGAGCACCGGTTCTATTTGTGAAGAAGAAGGATGGCATCATGAGGATGTGCATTGATTATCGAGATCTGAACAACCTCACAATAAAGAACAAGTACCCCCTTCCGAGAATAAAAGATCTTTTTGATCAACTCATGGGTGCTGGAGTATTCTCGAAGATAGATCTAAGGTCGGGGTATCACCAATTGAAGGTGAAGGACGAGGATATTTCGAAGACGGCCTTTAGAACAAGATATGGCCACTATGAGTTTGTAGTGATGCCATTCGGATTGACAAATGCACCCGCAGTCTTTATAGATTTGATGAATCGAGTATTCCATCAGTTTTTGGACCAGTTTGTCATTGTTTTCATCGATGACATTCTAGTATACTCAAAGAATCGAGAGGAGCATGAATCTCACTTGCGCACTGTTTTGGAAATTGTGAGAAAGGAAAAGCTCTATGCTAAATTCCAAAAGTGTGAGTTTTGGTTGAATAGAATTGGTTTTCTTGGGCATATAGTGACGGCGGAAGGTATTGAAGTAGATCCTGCAAAGGTTGAGGCGGTCAGCAATTGGAAAATGCCAACAAGTGCTGCAGAAATCCGAAGTTTCCTCGGATTAGCGGGATATTATAGAAGGTTCATTGAGGGATTCGCTAAGATAGCCGGACCACTCACACAACTTACTCGAAAGAATGTAGCTTTTGAGTGGACCGAAAGTGCGAGAAAAAAGCTTTCAGACATTGATAACGGCACCGGGTTTCACTATCACGGACAATACAAAGGGATATGTGATTTATAGCGATGCATCGTTGCAAGGTTTGGGTTGTGTGTTGATGCAAGAAGGTAGGGTGGTTGCCTACGCCTCTAGGCAATTGAAAGCTCACGAGGAGAACTGCCCTACTCACGACTTAGAGTTGGCAGCAGTGGTCCAGGCCCTAAAGATTTGGCGACATTATGTTTATGGAGGAACATGTGAGATCTACACGAATCATTAGAGTTTGAAATATTTCTTCACTCAGAAGGAGTTGAATATGAGGCAGCATAGATGGCTGGAATTGGTCAAGGACTACGACTGCAAGATCTTGTATCATCCTGGAAAGATGAATGTGGTAGCCGATGCTCTTAGTCGAAAAAGAGTGCAAAACCCGAAGATGAAGTTGACGCAGCAAGAGGAGCTTATCAAAGATTTTGAGAAGTTGAGTCTTGAAGTACTGACTAGCCCCAAAGAGTCGGACGCGATTATTGCAGCTTTGGTTCTTCGACCGACACTTCGAGATAGAATCAGACTTGCTCAGAAAGAGGATGGATTCTTAGAGAAGATGCGAGCTTGAGAAGTATCTGAAGATGAGAAAGGATTTTCTGTCGCAAGTGACGGAACACTCCTTTTTGCTAAGAGGATATGTGTGCCCGGAGATGAGAGTTTGAGGATGGAGATCTTGTATGAGGCTCATCGGACTTTGTACACAGCACATCCGAGAACTACAAAGATGTACAATGACCTCAAGAGAACTTTTTGGTGGTGGGGCATGAAGAGATCGATAGCAGAATATGTGGAACATTGTTTAGCTTGCCAGCAAGTGAAAGCCGAACATAGAAGACCCTCAGGACTATTGAAGCCGTTGAAGATCTCTCAGGATTCTGATGTGAACAAGAAGAAGATGGTAGATGTAGAGATAAAGTGAGAGAAAAAGACATTGAGTTGGTGTTAAAGGCATTGTTTGTATTTATGTTTTCCTTTTTGTGTTCGACTTTAGTTGACAAATTAGAGATGTAATTTTACTTAGACATGTAACATTTTTTTCGGGGGATAATCAGGTGGGTGTGAATATATTTTTGTCAGCCGGCTATTTTTGGTAGAAATCAGGGGTTAGTTCCATAGTTATTTAATGTATCATTTTGTATTTTTTTTCCTTTAAATTATGGAAAACTAACAAAATCTACTTCTTTGTGTAGGAGATGTTTCTATGATCAGAATGAATTACAAGCTACAGCTAAATTATTTCTTTGGTACATGGAGAGTGTAGAACAATGGGGAAGTAAGCTATGGTGCTACAGAGGTAATATATTATTCATAATCTGTTCTGTGTTCTTACTGAACTATTTTTCTGATATATATTATTTTTTTTTTTATTTTTAAGTTGGAGTTCCTACTGAGAATATAACATTCTTAATTGGCCAAATTGTTCTCTTTTAAAGTCTTGCTAAAGACTGAAAAAGACTGCACAAAGAAGCATTTATATAATCTGAATGTATCTGTATTGAAGATTTGAAGCTGAATTTGTGAATCTATTGTCTGGTGATATTTTGCACAACCTTAAGTCAAAAAATAGGAAAAAGAATGAACAATAAGATTTCTATGATGAAATTCAACATACGTCAAAGATGACTGATCTTGAATAAGTTGATGTTAATGCTGAGGTGAATTTTAGCTTATGCATGTTATATTTAAACGTTTACTATAATTTTTGCTTATAGTATGTTTTATTATTACACGGTTTTCTGACTAAAGAACTTGTCCAAGCAACATGTATATGACAGACCACATCTATCAAACTTAGCATCAATACGGATTCAGCCATATTTTGTTGTATAGTATCCTGCGAAATAGAATTAAAAAAACAGTTCGATTTAGCCTTATAAATTATCTTACTGCTTTCGGGCAAGTTTTGTACATGTTTCATGAAATCTGTCGCTAAAGAAAATGAAATGAATAAGTAACAAAACAATCATTTGCTAAATTTATGTTTAGGATTTACCATTGTTAATATTTCTGGCTCAAGGCACTTTATTGGTACATTTCTGGACTAGTTTTGTGTATCCCAAACTCCACAGCGGTTGTCTCGATGGAGGGCTGAAGACACCCTCGCCCTCAAGACACCCCACTGCAGGTTTCACCGGCTCGAGATTGTCCCTATAAATCGAGACGGGCAATGCACGCACCATAATAAAAAAAAAAAAATGCGTACGAACCCCATGCGCCTCTCCAACGGGCGGGAAAAAAAAAGCAATATTGCTGTTGCCGGCAACGACTATTCAGATTTTAATTTAATTTTATTTAATTTCCTTTATTAATACTACACATTTCATCTCTAAATTCCACACCTTCTTCTACTTCTATTCTCATTTCTACTTCAATTATTCTTCTTCAACCTCTCACAAAATTCTTCTTCAACCTCTCACAATGTCTCGCTACTATGCATACTCCGAGGCCGAAACCGAGGCCCTTGCTCGAGCTTGGGTCGAAATAAAGCGCGCACGACGAGTGAATCAATTTTGACAACAAGTTACGGAT
Organism: Schizonepeta tenuifolia; assembly: GCA_029490685.1. Classification (NCBI taxonomy): domain Eukaryota; kingdom Viridiplantae; phylum Streptophyta; class Magnoliopsida; order Lamiales; family Lamiaceae; genus Schizonepeta; species Schizonepeta tenuifolia. The sequence continues at coordinate 8,114,126 of CM055958.1, forward strand.
CGATATAACTCAAATCGACCCGAAGTAACGGATGTCAGAAATGTGAATCAGTTGCGCCACTAGTGGCAACGAACAATGACTTTGGTTCATATGTTCCATCAAATGCACCGAGCAGCCGCACAACGACTTCCAAACGCTGACGCCGACCTCATCCTCGAGACGACTGTATTCGAGTACGAAATCATTCATGGATATTTCAAGTTCTTAGAAACTCGGAGGATCATCAAGGACGAGCCAGATTTTTAATTTTTAATCGCATGAGTATTTAATAATTTTTCAATGTTTAATTTAAATTAAAAACTATTTTCTTTGTGCACTTCTTTTCATCCGTACGTACTTGTGAGAAATTCTCTATTTCTACCAATCACTTTTTGTGTACTCGATTTTCCTGCTAAATTAAATTTTGTCAATACGAGAATTGTAACTAAGAGTGAGATGTTGCAACAGTATGAGATCTATTCTCTATTTTTGGTTATGATTAATTTTTTTGTCTTAAGTTGAGTGTTAATTTTTATTGTTTCATTATCATATTTATTCTAACTTGCATGTGATGAATGTTCTGTTTCTAATTCATCGTTTTACACTACAATGAGATTAATGAATCGTATAATTCAAATAATATTGGAGAGAGTATTAAGGAAGATGTTGTTGTAGCTCTAATGTGAAGATTTATATACGAAAACAAGACTTTTTGCTTATATACAATTGTTATTTATTTCACTATAATTATTCTATCTAAAATTATTTATTATTGCATATTAATTATTTATCTAATTATCTCAATATTAAAGATTATATAGTGTGTTGGATCACAGAAAATTATATAATCGGCATCTTATGAAATGTAAACTAATATTTACAACCGAGACAACTTGAGACGGGTTCTTGGTTTAAATTGTAGCATAATAGTATTAAATAGTTTATAGTACATTAAGTGCCTACTCTCTACTATATTATTAGTATGGGCTTTTAAATAGTATTGGGTATCAAAATTTATATATAATTTCTTTTTTCTTTTCTGAAACGCATAGTAGTTGCTAATTCATCGTAATAATCATGCTATATAGCTTACTAGTATGTGTTGATCATGTTATATAGTATATAGCATAGTACTAGGGGTGTCAATGGGTGGGTAAAACCTGGACCAGAACCACAGATTTTTTTTCTGGTTCTAAACTAAACCCGGACCGGACCGTTACTTATCAGATCATGCTAATTTCATGTTTTTTTATGTGATTGGTTTTTTGTAATTGAACATGATATTAGAATGATATTATGATTTCTGGTTTCAATTTGCATATGGGTTTATATCTAGTTGGTACATGGCAGGACTATGGTTCCTTCTACGAGGCTGTACACAATTTGTGCGTAATAATAGGTGTGCCCACTATCTGAAACTTGCTCAATCTGTGATTATTGGCCGACTGTATTGAATCAAGGGGGATTTTATTTGTCAATCAGAATTAAAATGTCGAGTAACTTATTATTTGGGGTCTGGTTTTGTGCTTCTTCTTCTGCCAAAATCCCAATTGAACAATCTCTGTGGACATGTCTTCTTCCTCCGATAACCATAACTATAACCATATGATACCAATGAAGAATTTGAAAAGCTCAAAGCTTTCATCTTCATCAACTTAATTTCTGTTTGGTGTGTGTTTTCCTTTTTTAGTTTGTTATGCTGTAAAGTAGTAGTGTAGTATATTATAGAATATGTGGTTGGATGATGCTTGTCTGTTTCTTTTCCTTATGGGTGGTCATGAATGAAGTCCCACGCTGTAACTACCATCGCCAAGCATATATTTCAGCTATGATTATGTTTAGGGATGAGTTTCAATATCAATTTATTTAATTACATACTCTACAATACAGGCATAACGGGAACTGGAGGCGATATAATTTGATAACCTATTTCAGGTAATGGTTGTAACTACATATTTTTTCCCCAATTACGAAAGCCCCAACTTGAGATCTGACTTACGATGTTGATTATATTTGTGCAATATATGCTTCCTTAGATTTGTGAAACATGATTGATGATTTTTGATTTGTTTTTGCAGTAACATTTTTGGCCAGCAATATCGACATATTGTTTCTATTCTAAGCTGCATTTTTTGCTTTTCGAAGCCCCAATTTCCAATTTTTTTTTTCTTCTGAATTTGATTTGTGCTTTTGGCATTATTAAAATTGTGATTTCAGTGCATTCTCGTATTATATCATTGAACTATTGCATCTGAATTGAGTAGCATTTGATGATTGTGTAGGTTTTTGTTGACAAACAAAGATGCCGTATGATTTTTCGTTGGCTTCAAGTGTGTTTTTATTAGTAGAGGAGATCTTACAACAACAACAACAGATGCTGCAATTTTTTTTAGTTATTCACCACTTGCTTAGTAAAACAAGTAGAAAAAGAAAGCGTAGTAGTATACTGGAGACTTATTATATGACTGAAAGGATTTTACGTGTTTGTTTTGAGCTTAATCTGTGCTTTTAATTGTTATTAATTATGTAGTTATATTTCAATTAAATTAATTTGGTGAAAAAGAAAGAAATTAATATCTCCACCTTAAGATGGGAAAAAAAGTGCAGATATGACAAAAGAAGAGAAAAAAAATATGACAAAACCTCTGCCTACTAATAATAAAGATCACCACAAGAAAAAAAAAAAATTCTCTTTCTTTTTTACGATGAGAAGTAGTAGTCTGATAAAATAAAAAAAGTATATACTTCTATCTTATTCACAAACCCATGGGCACTTGGAAGAGTTTCTTGAAATATACAATCAGTAGTTAGAGAAAAAAATCCAGATACCTGAGGATGGCGGTGAAGAAGATACCGATATTAGACATGGCATCACTCGGACAGAACATCAGTTGTTGCGTTCATCAGATGAGAAGCAGTAAAGGAGAAGAGAACATCAGATGAAAGAAAGTCATCTGAGAGTTCGAACCCAACTGATCAGATACAAGGAAGACAACTAAGTGTTCAGTTTCAGAACATCAGTTGTAGAACTCAACCGAGAAGATCAACAGCTTTGAAGATGAAGTCAGCTGAGAGTTCAACTGTTAGTTGTCAGATAAGAACATCGGCTGAAGAACAAGTTAGTTCAAGATCGAAAGTCTTAACCGACCACTCCTTGTTGGAAGTCTGTTGTTAAGATTTGAATTTCAAAAAGGAAGTCACGTGAGGGTTTGACCGTTCAGTCACTACCCCATTTGGCCCAACACAAGACTATCTCAGATGGAAAGCAGATGAGCACAGATGCCATATCGGGAAAGTCTGCAGAAATGAGATACAAGTCATCGCTTTCAAAGATCAGAGATCAACAGCTCCTCCAACGGCTAGTTGATACTCTCCGCCTATAAATAAAGGCATTCATTCATTCGAAAGATAGTGAAGATACATACGCGAGAAGAAATCAGAGAGCGAAAGAAAGAGCAATATTCTTCACAAGCTGAACTGAATTTAATCTCCTAGAACATCACTTGTTGAGAGTTCTAGAGTTAGTTAGTTTTTGTGTCTTTAGATCGAACCTTGAGAACATCACTTAGTGAGAGTTCGTAGAGAGTTAGATCATAGCTCACTTCTTGTTCGAGCTTTTTGTTGGAACCCCATTTACTTTCACCTGAAAAGATTTAGGATCCTACTCTTCCCGCAACTGAGTAGATAGGTTGTTTAGTACCCGGAAACTAAACTGTAAGGTTGATAAGTATCCGCAAACTTATCCTTAACGGTTGCTCAGCCCGCGTAAGCTGAGTGGTTTGTCCACAAGAACTTGGACAGAGTTGTGTGGACTCACAACTTCCCGTGGACGTAGGAGTGTTATCTCCGAACCACGTTAATTCTCTGTGTGCTTGTGTTTTTCTTTATTCAATTATTTCTTGCATTCTCAACTGACTGACTAACCAGCATACAAATCGCATCTGTGCATTCTCAACTGTTTTGGTTTTTGACCAACCGTGCATAAAAGCGTGAGTTGTTTTACGAGTTTAATTTCCACCACATTCCGCACAGCACTACACTTCCAACTGAGTGTTCTTTACTCAGTTGTGATTCCAACTGAGCTGCTCTACTCAGTTGAAGTTATTTTTTTTGGGGGTTAAGTTTGAAAATCGTAACTGGTGTATTCTTCCCCCCCCCCCCCATACACCAGTATCTCGTATCGGGACCATCATAAATTGTTAAGTCGAGTAAGGTTATATTTGGAAAAGTGAAAGTTAATATTAAAGATAATAGTGACTACCAAATATTAAAATTTGATATATGAAAGGTAATATTGAAGTTAATATATACTACTTAACATTCGTCCTATATTAATTTATCTCACACATCAATATTATCTGTATTGATATTATTTGTATTGACTAATATGATATGGCCTACCAAACAGACACTAATCGTATTGAAAGGATCACAACGAGATTTATTCTTTATTCTGACTTATTAAGAATTAAAGATATGTGTGACTTAAATAGTCTTAACCTTAATTGGTTTTATCAATATGAATAAGTTTCTGACTATTATTTTGATCTATTATAAATGAGAACTTAATAGTTGTTCGAATGTTTCGTATTTTAGGCAATGACAATTTTTATTTGATATTTGATGAAACTGCAATAAGGATCTGTGTCCTATTAATAATGGTATGATAATGTCATCTTGAGGAACTTAATAAGTTTATTATACTAAACGCTGCAGGTGGAATCAGTTCCTATATAATAATAAGTTTAAGTGGTAATACTCAAGATAATTATTTATTAGTAAATAATTAATTGATTAATTAATAGCTGTCAGAAGTATTTTAATTAATTAATGGATATTCGATAATCTTAAACACGGAGATTCATTAAGTCTAATACTAGCCCCGACTCAACTAAATAAATAAGATGGTAAGTCAATATTAATTATTTAGTGGAATAAATTAATATTTATGTCTGATTTATATTCTGGGCTGAATTAATTAAATGTCATTTAGACCAATCTTATTAGTTAGTAGATCCCTGAATTGGCCCAAAGGCTTGTGCTTCTTAGTGGGCTAGCCGCCCCTTCTCATAAACCCAATCAGTCGTCTAGGTTCGATGAATATGAGCAGTTATTTATCTATAAATACAAGGCTCATTAGAGTCATTACTTACTTGCAATCTAAGCAACTAAAACCCTAGAGTGAGAGAGAGAGTCGGCCACCCCTTGAGAGAAGGAGAGTTCGTAGTTCGATCTCATCCATCAACGAGTTCTAGCCGAGAATAATTTGGAAGGTCACTCTAGAGTCTCTGTGCACCAAGTTTGCAGGTATATCGATCAAAATTCCTATGATTGTAATTAAATATATAGGAGCATGCTAGGTATGAATTCTGTATGTGTTCATTAGATATTCCATAATAGATCCTTGGGCAAACCGAATCGATTTTCAATAATCGGTTCTTACATAATGTGATTAATTTTAAGAAATGCAAAGAAGTTTGTACTAGATCAGTTAATCCTCTTATTTGTAACTATGATGAAAGTAATGAGTAGCAGTCATCAACAATTACTTATGTACACAAATTTTTTTCCTGATGTTTGAAATGTAGGAACAACCACGGAAGTTAGAAGACTTCCACCCCATTTCGTGGATAGGAAGCATCTATAAAGTCTTGGCTGCAAGATTATGTAAAGTGTTGGATGACATAATCTCAGAAAATCAAAATGCCTTTGTTGGGAGAAGACAAATCTTGGACAGCGTCTTGATTCTCAACGAACTTGTGGAAGAAGCGAAGAGGAAACATGTATATACAGTTTTCTTTTAAGGTGGACTTTGCAAAACCGTATGATTCAGTGGAATGAGATTTCCTTGACTCTATGATGGAAAAATGAATTTTTGCAAAAAATGCAGGAGGTGGATCAAAGAGTGTGTGTAGATATCGAAAATTTAAAGAGATATTTTTATTAATTTTAAAATCTTATTTTATTATGCAATTTTATCATATCCATATTAATATAAGTTATTTAATTGATAAATATGTCTTTATATGGTGATAAATATCTATTTCTTGGCAACAAGTAAAGGATATACATCAATATTCAAGAGCCAATGAGATTGCGCCACCTAAGCCCTTAGAGCCCATGATGGAGTCCAAAGCCCACTCAACTTCTCTCTTCCTACGACTATAAATAGGGGTCTCCACACAGCTTCAAATCATACCTTAAAATCATCTTCAAGAGCTCAAGAATTGAAGAGAGAAATTCTCTAAGATTTCTCTCAAAACATTCAAGGTGTCTCGGCTAGATTCAAAGCGTTCTTCGTGGGAAGCAACGCTTTCTTCGGCGAAAATATCTCAAGTGGCATTTGATCTGGAAACAAGGCGGAAGTCCTCCAAGTCAACGTTGTAAAGCTCGACGCTTAACGTTACTTTGGAAATAAGGCGGACGTCCTCCGCATCAACACCATCAACCCAAAAGCTCAAGTCGATACAATCAACCTCAAAGCTCAAGTCGATACAATCAATCACAAAGCTCAAGTCAACGTCATCAAGTCAAAGCTCAACGTTTACTTAGGAAGCAAGTCGAAAGTCATCTACGTCAACGCTATAAAGCTTGAAGATAAAGTCCAAAGAGATCAAGGAGGCCTACTTCTTATCAAATCTCAAAGGCTATCAAGTCCAAGGAGGTCAAGGAGGCATACTTCTCCATCAAATCTCAAGGGCTGCTTGAAGACCGTTCGAGGATCAACTTGAAGAGAAGAATCGGAGGATCAAATAGAGATTGAACCCGTGCATATTCGATATTTTTATAATTGTATTCACACTTATATTTATTTAAATAAATACAATATTTTGTGTTTACAGATTTTGGCACGCCAAGTGGGACAATCTCTACTTCTCATCTCTTCTCTTTGTCAAATCCAAAGAAGATGTCTACAACTCTTGAGGAGCAAATCACGAAGTTGACAAAGCTTGTTGAAGGATTTGCCAAATGCTTAGAAGAACGAGATGTTGAAATCGCAAAGCTGGAAATGGCAAATACTTTGGATACTAGAAGCCAACAAGCAAAGGATGATCTAGAAGTCGAGCTTTTCATAGAGTCAAAAGATGGTGACAAATCTCCGACTAAGGAGCTTGAAGTCTCTTCCGATGGATTGATGCATGTTGATCAACTCAAAGCATTCATTGAGAAGACAATCAAGGACAAGTTCGAAGGGACCTCCAAATCCTCATGGACTTATTGCAAGCCATATACTTCAAGGATTAAAAGCTTGAAGATGCCGATTGGATATCAACCACCAAAGTTTCAAAAATTTGATGGCAAAGGAAATCCAAAGCAACATATAGCTCACTTCGTGGAGACATGCAACCATGCTGGAACTTATGGAGATCATATGGTGAAGCAGTTCGTGCGTTCTTTAAAGGACAAAGCTTTTGATTGGTATGCTGACTTGCAGCCAAATTCAGTTGATAGTTGGGGGCAATTGGAGCAAGAATTCTCCAACTGCTTCTATAGCACTCGAATGACGGTGAGCATGGTGGAGCTTACAAAATTAAGTCAATGGAAAGACGAGCCCGTCATCGACTACATTAATCGTTGGAGGGACTTAAGCTTAAATTGTAAAGATCGATTGTCTGAAACTTCAGCAATTGAGATGTGCATCCAAGGCATGCATTGGAGTCCTCGATACATCCTTAAAGGAATTCAGCCAAAGACCTTCGAAGAATTGTCTACAAGAGCTCATGACATGGAGTTGAAGATCTTTCGATTGAAGATGATCACAACTTTGAAGAAAATCAAGAAGCAACCCATGGAGGGCAAATCTCCTAAAGAAAGTTCAAGTGATGAAGAAGCTACAAGTGAAGACGAAGAAGATGCTACAAATCAATCTTCAGATACTTGGTAGAATCCATGAAGTCAACGCTCCTTGATAAGAGCCTAAACTATCTACATAGCTCCTAGATGTGAGCAAAAACCATCTAAACTTTTCGATCAAATAACTTAAAGTGATCCTTGATAAGAGCCTACACTATCTACATAGCTCCTATATGCGAGCAAAAACCATCTAAACTTTTCAATCAAATAACTTCAAATGCTCCTTGATAAAAGCTTAAACTGTCTAAAATGCTCCTAGATGCAAGTAAAAAACATCTAAACACTTCAAACAAAGAACTTCAACGCTCCTTGATAAGAGCCTAAATTGTCTACAATGCTCCATGACACACGAGCCTAAACTGCATGTTACTCCTGGCCCGCATGAGTATAAACTGTATACGGCGCCCCTCCTTAAAACTATAATCAAAGTTTTTGAAGAATCGTCCAAGTCAAAGACTCCTTAACACGAGTATAAAATGTTTACAAATTCAAATCAAGTGAAGACTCATTGACATGAGTATAAAAGGTCTATGAACTCCTAAGCACGAGTATAAAAAAGTTTACAAGTCCATCAAGCTCCTTAATACGAGCATAAACTATCTAAAACCAAGTCCAAATTCAAAACTCCTTGAAACGAGTTTAAACTTTCTATCAAATTCAAAAACTCCTTGAAATGAGCTTAAACATTCTAGCAAATTCAAGAACTCTTGAATATGAGTATAAACTATTCACAAGTTGAAATTCAAGAACTCCTTGAAACGAGTATAAACTTTCTAGTAAATTCAAATGTATCGAGACTCATTCATGACAAGTTGTCCATGAACAAGTCTCGAGGGAGCATTTGTAAATATCAAAAATTTAAAGAGATATTTTTATTAATTTTAAAATCTTATTTTATTATGGAATTTTATCATATCCATATTAATATAAGTTATTTAATTGATAAATATGTCTTTATATGGTGATAAATATCTATTTCTTTGGCAACAAGTAAAGGATATACATCAATATTCAAGAGCCAATGAGATTGCGCCACCTAAGCCCTTAGAGCCCGTGATGGAGTTCAAAGCTCACTCAACTTCTCTCTTCATACAACTATAAATAGGGGTTTCCACACATCTTCAAATCACACCTAAAAATCATCTTCAAGAGCTCAAGAATTGAAGAGAGAAATTCTCTAAGATTTCTCTCAAAACATTCAAGGTATCTCGGTTAGATTCAAGGCGTTCTCCGTGGGAAGCAACGCATTCTTCGGCAGAAATATCTCAAGTGGCGTTTGATCCGGAAACAAGGCGGAAGTCCTCTAAGTCAACGTTATAAAGCTCGACGCTCGACGTTACTTTGGAAATAAGGTGGACGTCCTCTGCATCAACACCATCAACCCCAAAGCTAAAGTCGATACAATCAACCTCAAAGCTTAAGTCGATACAATCAATCACAAAGCTCAAGTCAACGTCATCAAGTCAAAGATCAAGTCAAAGCTCAACATTTACTTAGGAAGCAAGGCGAAAATCATCTACGTCAACGTTATAAAGCTTGAAGATAAAGTCCAAAGAGATCAAGGAGGCATACTTCTTATCAAATCTCAAAGGCTATCAAGTCTAAGGAGGTCAAGGCGGCATACTTCTCCATCAAATCTCAAGGGCTGCTTGAAGATCGTTCGAGGATCAACTTGAAGAGAAGAATCGGAGGATCAAATAGAGATTGAACCCGCGCATATTTGATATTCTTATAATTGTATTCAAACTTATATTTATTTGAATAAATACAAGATTTTGTGTTTATAGTGTTTCAATAGCCACGTCAATAGTTTTTGCTAATGGAAGTCCGTCCAGGGAATTCAAATTGCAATGAGGTTGTGGCAGGGGATCCTCTATCCCCATTTCTTTTCATGCTCGTTGTTGAAGAGCTTAGTATAATGGTCTCAAATGAAGTTAATGCAGGTTTTCTTCGTCCTTCTAAAGTCGGTTCAGATGATATCATTTTTGTTTGTGACGGAAAAAAGGAAAATGCTTGGGCGCTGAAATGTATCTTAAACAATTTCGAATTATTGTCTAGGCTCAAGGTTAACTTTACAAAATGCAGTAAAGAAATCTAGAGGATATGGTAAGTGTGTTGGGATGCAGTACAAGGGCTTTTCCCATTCAATACTTTGGTTTTCGAGTGGCCACGAATTATGAAAAGTCTGTTTTCTGGGCACCTATGTTGGAAATGACGAAAAGAAGATTAAAGTGGTGGGACGATAAGCACGTGTCAGTTGGAGGAAGAATCACATTGGTAAATGTGGTGGTATCATCTCTACCAATCTTTTACCTGCCTCTCTTTCGTATACTAAATAAATCATTGAGTGATATCATTAAGTTGTAGCGCAACCATCTTTGGGGAGGGGTGAGTCAAAGAAGAAAATTGCTTGGCTAAGTTGGGAAAAATTGTGTCTTGAGAAAGATAAATGGGGGCTTGGTATAAAAGATCTAGGAAAATTTAATTTAGCTGTTCTTGGTAAATGGGCTTGGAGATTTTTTAGTGAACGTGGGAAGTTATGAGTAAAGGTTCTTAAATCTTTATATGGGGATCTTGTTCATGGAAGTGGTCGACAGTGGGAGGAAGGACGATATAGGAGTTGGTCGAGGTGGTGGATAGATTTGTTTAATCTTTTCCTTCGAAGAGGGAGCAATGAAATCACAAGTCAACTCAAGATAGATACAGAAAATGGGAGAAACACAAAATTTTGGTTGAATAGATGGTTATGTGATGAACCACTTTCAACAGTTTTTCCAGGCTTCTCTCTAAGCATGGAAAATGATGGTTGGGTTGTGGATATGGGGTAGCGGGAAGGAAACAATTCGAGATGGAACTTAAGGTGGCGAGGAAATTTATTCCAGTAGGAGAACGAGTTGAGCAATGAATTGTTGGCATTATTAAACAATGTGGCTTTGCTAGAAAATAAAAATGATCAATGGATATGGAAGAATGCTCCATGTGGTGTCTATAGCACAAAAGCTGCTTATCAATATCAAATGATCAAGAGAATGTGAATTAGAGAGAGGAGGAGAAGACGAGGTGCTTTAAGAAAGTCTGGAATAAATTCGCCCCAAGAAAGATATCTGCTTTTGCTTCGAGGATGTTGTGGGACAGAATCCCAACTCGAAAAAAATCTACGTAGAAGAGGAGTTTAGTTTCAAGATGGCGAGCAAAATTGCGGCATCTGCCAAGAAGAGGCAGATAGCACAAATCACCTCTTTTTTTAATGTAAGTTTGCTCACCATATTTGAATGGGTTGCTATGAGTGGATGCAAGTTCCTATGGTAATGCATAATAGTCCTTCAGTGAATTTTCTCCAGCATGAAACAATGTTGGAAAAGAAAAGTGAAGTAGCGATATGCATTTGGTTGTGTGTTGTTTAGTTCATTTTTGTGTATTTTTCGTGTTATTATTTGTGCGTGTTATTGTTCGTTTTTTGCCACGAGTTGTGGTCATTTGTTTGGTGTTTGGTATTTGGTATTTTGGTGTGTGTAGGTATGCATGGTCAATGATGAAGCATCGAGTTTGATAACTTGGAAAAAGAAGTGCAATCACAGAAGAAGTAAGCAACATGAGATAAAAACGAGGAGAGACAGCCGCGACTGGAAGTTTTAACCCGCCAACACGGGAATCCAGCCGTCGCTAGGATGTGTTTCGGCTGGTTTTCTATAGCCAGCGCTGGATTCCCACCGGAGATAGAGAGCTCAAAGGAAAAGAGTCCCGCCACCGCTGGAATGCCACGGTCACTGGATAGTTTTGCAGCGAGGCGTTCTCCGTGCGGCGCTGGATTCCCGCCGACGCTGGCTTGCACGATGAAGAGAAATTCAGCTGCCGCTGGGTTCCCACGGTTGCTGGCTGACAGTTGTAATGGGGAGTTTAAAAGTTAATTGACAGTTTTCAAGGGGCTGCTCATTCTCTATTGCTTAGTTTTTAGAAGGAAAAAAGCGTTGCAGCGCCGGCGCGGGAATCCAGCCGCCACTGAAATGTGTTTCGGCTGGTTTTCTTCAGCTGGCGCTGGATTCCTACCGAAGCTGGAGAGCTCAAAGGAAAAGAGTCCCACCGCTGCTGGAATGCCACTGTTGCTGGATAGTTTTGCGGTGAGGCATTCTCTGCCGGCGCTGCCCGATGAAGAAGAATCCAGCAGCCCCTGGGTTCCACGACCGATGGCTGACAGTTATAATGGGGAGTTTAAAAGTTAATCGACAGTTTTCAACGAGACGCTCATTCTCTCTCTCTTAGTTTTTAGAAGGAAAAAAACGCTGCAGAATTGAGTTTTTACTTTCCGTTGTTCAAACCATTTCAGATTTTACTTTAGTTTTTAGCACTTAGTTGATCGTTGGATATTTCACAGTACTCTGTAAGAATTCTATTTCGTTTATGCAATGTTTATTTCATTTCACTTCGTTTATATTTCCTGCAACATGAACTAAACTTTTTAGTCTAGGATTTGGGATGATCAAATTGAGATAATTATCAGTTATCATGTGTATGTGCTCGTTGATTGAATTGGTATGTATGTGATCAAGTTTTTGACCAAAGTTAGATCATGATAAATAATGAATGAGATCAATAAAAGAATTCATTATTCGATTTAGGTTTAATCAACGTTAGATTAAATTGGAAACGTGTAATCTAACTAAAGATTGTTTCGTATGATCCTCTTAGCTAAGACTTAATTTATGAATACGAGAGTTAGCATTTCAATTCTTATGTGGAAGGTGTTTATATGAAGTAATCTGTTGCATGTCACATGATAGTTGGTTTGCGTTTTCTCGAGGCGATGAAGTCGTTGTCCTAGATACCTTTAACTCGATTTTAATATTTACATTTTATTCCGTCTTGTTCTTAGTTGTAATCAACAAAATATCATCTGATTAGTGTTTATGATGTTCTCGTTTTCTTGGGTTAAACATGAGTCAATTGTCGTGTTATGCTTTTCTTGAGATTCGACTTGGGTTAGCTAATCGTACTACATAGGACCTCGTGCTCTTGCGAGCAACTAGGAAGTACACTTTCGGTTGAAACATTTGCTATTTGGGCTATATGGAAAAACAAATATGATTACATATACAAAGGCATACAACCAAATCTAGAGGGCGTAATTGATAAAATAAAAGTGAAATCATGATCTTGGATAACGGTTTTGGATTTGGAGTTGAAGTCTTTCACTTTATCGAGTTGGCTTTTAGAACCAAGAGTTTGTTGTCGAAGTAAGAGTGTTATGTAATTTCATACTCGTTGTACCTTGAACGTTGTATTGGATGTTGGAGTATTTCTTGTACTCCAATTTTTAAAGCTATATAAAATTACTTTTACTGATAAAAAAAAATTGATATTGTTATTCTTAAAATGTCCTTAATTTTATACTAAAAATCAATACTCATTCTATCCCATTAATAATGGCGCTTATTTTTTTTGGAAGTGTCATGCTAATCTGGCTCACTTTCTAAAATGGTAAAAAAAATTCCTTAAAAAATATGGCCCCTAGGCCTTCTACTGCTTTACTATCTTAGGCATATACAAACGTTTGTGTTAGAAACGTGAATCTCAACCTTTCAAATCAAAAGTGGTTTTAATTAATATTTCAGTTAATAAAAATAATTATAAATTCTAAAAAATGGTTTTGAATACCACCATTTATGTCCATCTCTCTATTTCAACCAGTAGTCTCATTTTCTCTCACCTCTATTTCTATCTCTAAAAATTTTATCTCAATTGTTTCACTCATTTCTTCTTTTTCAATTTCCTTTGAAATGCTAAATAATATATATAATATATATCTTGAATTAAAGAGAAAGACATGATTTTTTACTTGATATATGATTTATTAAAAGTGGGTTTAAAATAAATAAGTTGTAGCAATAATTTAAAGTCACAATATAAATTATATTGATATAATATGTATACATAAACAAGTATGTATTGTTGTTATCTTCAATCATGATGGGAACTTTAAAATTACAATGGAATGTAATTAAGTTATTTTTTCGAGTAATAAAATTATTAATATATTATTAATACTCCCTCCGTCCCTGATATATCTTCCTATCTTTCCTTTTTTGGATGTCCCCCATATATCTTCCTAGATATTTTTGGACATCATATGATTACTCTCTACCCTTACTTTATCAACTTATTTACCTAAAATACCACATATGACCCACCACTATCTCAATTAATTAATATATCATTCACCACTATCTCAATTAATTAATATATCACTCCTTCAATGTGGGACCCTTTCTCCACTCAATACATACTCAACCACCTTTTATCCGCCCACAACCAACTCATCAATATTTTTTCTTAATCCCCGTGTCACTCCCTCCTAGGAAGATATATCAGGGACGGAGGGAGTATAATACTAATTCAATAAATAGCAAAATATGATAATTTATTAATTTATACAAATATAGATAAGATAAAAAAAAATGCAATATAGGGACAATATTATTAATTTGCAAGACAAAATTTACACAATAGTAAATAGTAATAACTTACAAGAACAATCACATTAGCATTTTGTTGTAATATTACAAACTTACATTGAAATTGTATATTCACCTTAACCATTTTAATCCAAATTTTACAAATAATTTAATCTAATTTAATTTGTCTAATGATAATTGCATAAGGTTGTGCACTATTACTAATTTACATTAATAGACACAGTTTACACACTATTACATAAAAACCTACAAGAACAATCACATTAGCATTATTTGTAGTAATTTTACAAACTTGTACATTGAAATTATATATTCTAAGTAAATTTTTCTTTGTAATCATAACTTAAATTGATATAAGGAATAACTATATAATAGTGCACTTTTAATTTTAGATTTTAAGAATAATTAGATAATAAAAACATTAATATAATTTGCATCGCAACAATTTCTTTTTTAGCGTAACAAAAAAAACTCCAGCGTAACAACTTTATAGAATGGTTTCATCTAGCGTAACAACAAATTTTCCAGCGTAATAGCTTAATAGAGAGGTTTAATCCAGCGCAATAACAAATTTTCCAGTATAATAACTTGATAGAGGTTTAATCCAGCGTAACAACAAATTTGTCGCCCTAATTATAGCGTAATGGAGAAGGAGGCACTTTGCAGTTACAATTAGTTAACAGTTAAATACAAATTAATTTAAATCAATTTGTATATAATAAGATTCTCAGTATACAAAATCAAAAGAAAGCATTAGTAAACTAAGAAATACAAAAAAAAAGGACCAACGTGATTAATGAAGCAAAAGTTCATTCATACTACCAAATGAAAGTACAACATAATCATCATTAAGTACAACATAACCATTATTTTTCTTCGTTACCAAAACGAAAAAAATTGTCCCTATTTACTAAGATGAGAAAGAAAGGAAATAAATAAACCAAAAAATTAATACGACAAAATGAAAGAATTTGATAACAAATATAATATGCATTACGCTGTAAGGTATTAATATGTATCACACTCGATGGTCACACTCGATTGAGTCCCATCGAGTGGTGCCAACAACTTTTTTTTTTTTGAATTATAGTGATTATAAAACTTGTTATAAGTTAATTATGTCAATATAAATATATTTGACAACTAAATAACACTATAAAAAATAAATATCCCGATAAATATACTCGAATGTACGAGTGTCATTTTTTCGAGCATTTGAGTTGCTATATAATTTTCACTAATGCTCGATTGCATAAGTGTACTATTTTCGAGCATTCGAGTAACGTATTTTCGAGCATTCGGGTAACTTTATATTACTCACTAATGCTTTAATGCTCGAGTGTCGTACTTTCGAGCATTTAAGTATATATATTTTACTCGAATGTTCGAATATTATATTTTCAAGCATTCAAGTAAATTGAGTGTTATATTTTCGAGCATTCGAGCAACATATTTTCGAGCAAGCGAGTAATGCTCGAATGTACCAAAATCGTAATTTCAAGTGTTGTATTTTCGACCATTCAAGTAGATATAATTTTTTTATTATTCGAGTAACTCATTTTCGAGCAATCGAGTAACATATTTCGAGTAAGCAAGAAACATATATTTATCTCTAATACTTAAACACACAAGTGTTGTTTATTCGAGCAAGCGAGTGACCCATCGTGTACTCGGTGGTTGTCTCCATCGAGTCTCGCATCGAGATATCTACATCGAATAACCCATCGAGTCTCCCATCAAATACCTCAAAAAATGAAATTTGGCTTTATATTTTGCATGTTATTATATTTGAAATATTTAACACTAATGATTGAATGCTCGAGTGTCATATTTTCGAGCATTCGAGTAACTATATCATTCTCATAATGCTCGAATGCTAAGTGTCATATTTTAGAGCATTCGAGTAACGCATTTTTTAGCATTTGAGTAACGTATTTTTGAGCATTCGAGTAACTTTATATTACTCAATAATGCTCGAGTGCTCGAGTGTCATTCGAGCATTCGAGTAACTATATAATTCTCAATAATGCTCGAATACATTAGTGTATTATTTTCGAACATTCGAGTAACACAATTTTTAGTTATCTATCTCACCGCTCTCTTCCTAAATTTGCATTGCTTTCAAGTTATCTTTAGTTATTTGGAGTGTCTAAAATTTCTCAAAAATTGGTTATGTTTGGTATTAAAAAATAAAAATTAAAAAATTAAAAATAAATTCTTATCCTTGAGAAAACTTGTTACGCTAAAATATAAAGTGGTTACGCTGCAATGTAAAGTTGTCACGCTTGAAAGAAAAATTGTTATGCTGAAAAAAAAAAACGTGTTACACTTTAAAAATATAACATAATTTTTTATACTTGAGTTCTATTAAGCCTCAAAATATATTTTTTTGGTAAAGTAAATATTATACTTGAGCTTTCGAGTAATGTGTTTTCGAGCATTTGAGTAACTTTATATTCCTCACTAATGCTCGAATGCTCGAGTGTCATATATTCGAGCATTCGAGTAACTATATGATTCTCACTGATGCTCAAATGCATGAGTTTCTTATTTTCGAGCATTTGAGTAACTACTATTTTTTAGCATTCAAATAAGGTACTTTCAAACATTCAAGCATTCGAGCAATGTATTTTGTTGCAGAATATTAGCCGCATAATATAAGTAAAAAACAAATATTATAATCGAAGAAAATAAAAAAAAAATATTAACATAATGTAACAAGATATAATTACAACGTAATGGATAAAGCACAACATAACAATCATTAATTACATCGTAACCATTAAAAAATAAAGTTTGTTCATCACTCGATGAACAAGTTTGTTCATCGAGTAGTGACCCATCGAGCTCACCATCGAGTAGTGATGTATTTGAAGTTTGTTCATCACTTTCGATGGTGGCACTTGATTGAGTGGTTCTATCGAGTTCACCATCGAGTGGTGATGACAAATGTTTTTTTTTTAATTATTATTGATTATAAATGATGATTATATGTTAATAGCCAGCGTAATAGCTGATAGAAACGTTTGATCCAACGTAACAACAAATTTTCCAGCATAATAGCTTGATAGAGAGGTTTAATCCAGCGTAACAACAAATTTCTAGCGTAGTAGTGTGATAGAGAGTTGTAATCCAGCTAACATCAATTTTTTTAATGTTATAGCTTTATAGAGAGATTTAATACAGTTTAACAACTATTTTTTTGGCGTAACAACAAATTAAGATCCAGCATAACAGAATGACAGAGATGTATAATCTAGCATTTCCAATAAATTCAATTTGTTGAAGAATGATTGCATAAGATTGTGCACTAAAAACCAATAATCAATCAAATTAAAAATAAATAAATTAGGTATTCTATATACTTACAACTCAACATTGACAAACTTAAAAAATTAAAAACGTTCAGTGACTTAGCATGACTAAAAAATTGAATGTAGAATAAAACAAAATTACAAGCATAACTAAAATTTTCAAGCTTAACTACATGTTTGGTTTCGTTATTAATTAAGTGATAAAAAAAATCGAGCATATCTAACTACGCTGCATATTTTCAAGTTTGGTGATTTTATGAAATATAGATATGAAATATATAACATAACAAAATTTCAAGCCTAATCAATATTTTGTCTTCAAGCGTAACAAAAAAAATTGAAAGCAGTGTAACAAAAATTTTCTAGCGTACCCAAGAATTTTCTCTCACCCCCTAAAATTTGCATAAGCTTGTTTCTAAAGTGTATATTTTGATACTTATTTGCGTTTATCAACATCCTTGTCATTGAGTTTTGCTTTGGTATGCTCGAAGCCAACTATTGTTTAACATCTGATGTTGTTACATTGGGTTTTAACTGTGGTTACGCTGGGTTTGTCACTAATGCTCGAGTGCTCGAGTGTCATATTTTTTAGCATTCGACTAACTATATAATTCTCATTAATGTTCAAATACATGAGCGTATTATTTTTTAGCATTCGAGTAACGTATTTTTGAGCATTCGAGTAACTTTAATTACTCACCAATGCTCAAATGCTCGAGTGTCATATGTTCGAGCATTCGAGTAATTATATAATTCTCACTAATGCTCGAATACATGAGTGTATTATTTTCGAGCATTCGAGTAACGCAATTTTGAGCATTCGATTAACGTGTTTTCGAGCATGCGAGTAACTTTATATTTTTCACTAATGCTTGAATGTCATATTTTCGAGCATTTGAGCTCACCATCGAGTGGTGATGTAATATGAAGTTTTTTCATCTCCATTTTGATGGTGGCACTCAATCGAGTGGTGCTATCGAGTTCACCATCGAGTGGTGACGATAAATCACTACAAGAAAAATGGTCATAGACAACGGATAAACTGCGTTGTCTTTAACAAAAATCCTTATCGTCTACCCTTATGTAGTTTATATGGTCATAGTTAATTTGTACACAGTTGCATAACTAGTACACAGTTGCAATTATCAACTGTGTACTAGTAATACTAGATATTTCACTCGATGGATCACTCCAATGGCAACTCGGTTCAGTGTGACCACCGTGGGCTAAGATGTTGCAATCGATGATACCATCGAGTGATCCACCATTGGTGGTGATGTTCATCACCATTTCGATTGTGACGCTCAATCGAGTGGTGCTATCGAATTCATCATCGAGTGATGACGATAAATGTTTTTTTTTTGAAATATTGTGATTATAAATCATGTTATATATTAATTATATCAATAAAAACGTGTTTAACAACTACATAACACTATAGGTTATAAACAACGTTGATCTTTCGAGTTTCGTATCAACTTCCACTACGGCCTCTTCTCTTCCTCTCTTTGACTTGCCAGAGAGAGAATTATTCTGTAAAAAAATCAATGGAAAATTCAACATTTTTAAAATCATAATCGAGAAATCAAGTAGTGAAAAATATTTGGTCTTTATCCGTTGAATTTGCTCCAGCAAGGGAGTGTCAAATTGAGATTACACCAAAAGATCCAGCGTAACAATAAATTTTCTAGCGTAACACCAAAAGTTCCAACGTAAACAATATTATAGATATGTTTAATTCAATTCTTTTAACTAATATAAATTGTTGAATGATAATTACATAAGGCTATGCATTAAAAAATAATAA
>CM055958.1:8134049-8400599 GCA_029490685.1 Schizonepeta tenuifolia
ACAATCAAACTAAACACAACAAAATGATCAAAATGAACTTTGGAAGTCAGTTACGCTAGGCAAAGAAGTGGTCACGTTGTTCTTCGTCCCTTGTTACGTTGTGCATTCTCTCTTGTTACACTTTGCTGTTTTTTTTTTTCATGCAGTTTATGTTTCTTCATCTTTTTTTTTTGCTTTAATTTACTCGAAACCTGTGGCTCAATCCTTCTCTTTTCTTTCAAATCTTCATTTTTCAATTTTTTTTTCAATTTCCCTAGAAATCTTCACCTTCATTTTTATTACAATCTTCAATTTTTTTTTTCATTAAATTAGTGTGAGATAAATAGATATTGGCTATAAAAAAAACCACACTAATTCTCATACAAAATCAACACTAGACAATTCTCATACAATCTGTTTGATAAGCAAATAGTTTTTGTGCCACATCAATTTTGAGAAGAAATAGGCTTTCAAAATTATTTATAAAATTGAGTATGAATTAAATTTGAAATTTTTATAGGTATTGCATAAAAAAACTAACAATATCTTTCTTATACTATCACATATTAAATTTTACTAAATTTAGTTAAAAATGAATTGATTCTAAATTAATTGTACTCCCCACTCTAGAAGAAGAGAATCCCAACACAATATATTGAAAATAATAAATTATAATGCTGAAATATAAATTTGATATTGAAAAGGATGAAAATTTATTTTTTATTTCTTTTTACTTTACGATCAACTCATTTTCTACAATAAAAGTCAAGATGTTAGAGAGAGAATGAGTTGAAGGAAAGGAAATAAAATAGATATAATATGAACTTTTAAACAAAAAAAATCTCGAGAGCTTTTTTATTAATGAATGAATTACTCCCTCTGTTTGTGACTTAATGTCCACTTTGTTCTGGACACGGAGTATAAGAAAACTCAAAAAGTGAATATTAGTAGGGTAAAAGTTATGATGTGGGGGTATTGTTAATTATAGTGGTTAGTATCTTAATCCTTTTCCTTTTTTCTTTTCCATTTTCTTTTATTCTTTAATTTCTTATTCTCAATTAATCCTTATTTTATTTTTTTCCAAGTCTTTTTCTTTCTTTTTTTTTGTCTCCTGTTTTAATTTTTTTACAGGCAATTTTTTTTTATTTCTTTTCCTGTTCGTTTTTTTTTCCTTGTACAGTTTTTTTTTATTTCTTCTTTTCCATTTTGTTCCCTGTGCACATAATGTAAACAAAGGAAACCTGTATTCATTTTTTTAATGTAAACAAAGCTGTAAAAAAAGCTGTAACAAGATACTGATGTGATCAAAATTTGAAAGAGGGAAATCCTGCATTAATAATGAGGCAAAGTGTACATTTATTTGAAAATTCCCACCAAAAACAGTTTTGGTGGGAAACTACACCTAACACACTAACTACAACCATAAATAGCATTCATTACAAGGATTTTCTACACCAAATCCAGTCCACAAAAATCTCAAATCTCTTAAGTACAGATTTTCTGCAGAAATGGCACCAAATAGAGCAAATCTCACTGATGAAGACCGAAATATTCTTGCACAGTGGCTTCTTCAAAACTCAAAATGTGGAGTTCTTCGACATGGAGCTCAAACTGAAGCTGCAAAACTCTTCCAGAAATCCAGCAAGACAATCAACCGAATATGGAAATCTGTGGCCACACAACAGAGCAATGGATTAGCTATACACATAGTTGGCATGAAGAAAGGCAGAAGGCAGAAAAACAGGAAGGAATTGGATGAAGAAAAAATGAGAAACCTGACATTTGTGGAGAGAAGCAGTATTAGAAAGCTAGCAGGTAATCTTAAAGTTTCAGTTGGTTTATGTCATAGATGGGTGAAGGAAAAGAAAATCTGTGCACATTTATCAGCCATCAAACCTCTACTGACAGAGGTAAATAAACTGTCCAGACTTAAATGGTCTCTTAGTATGCTTTCTAGCATCAGTCAAAATGGAAAGATTGCCTTTCAGTCTATGTTTAACATCATACACATAGATGAGAAATGGTTTAATCTCACAAAGACATCATCAAGGTACTACCTTGTAAAAGGAGAAGAACTGCCATATAGAACATGCAAGAGCAAGGCCCACATAGAAAAATTCATGTTCCTATCAGTGGTTGGTAGACCACACATAGATGAAGAAGGAACTGAAATCTTTGATGGCAAGTTTGGGATATTCCCTTTCATATTCAAGGAACCAGCAGCAAGGAATTCAAAGAATAGAGCCAAAGAAACCATCATCACAAAGGCAATTCCAGTCATTAACAGAGAATGCATGAAAAAAAGTTTTTTGGAGCTGGTACATCATTCATTAACACTATCAGAATGCAAACATCATTCATCATTTAGTCTCATCAATTCTTACTGTAATCTCACTGCAGGCCATACCATGCATTAAACAAAAGTGGCCACAATGAGTTAGCAAGAACATAATAATTCAGCAAGACAATACAAAGCCTCATATCAGTGACAAAAGATCCAGATTTTCAAGCAATAGCACACACAGATGGATTCAATATCACACTTGTCTGCCAGCCACCTAATTCTCCGGACACTAATGTCAATGACTTGGGGTTTTTCAGATCAATACAATCATTAAAAGATCAGAATAATGCAATGACAATGGATGATCTCATCAACAATGTGACAGAAGCATTTAAGGCTTATCCAAGCTACAAGCTTAATGATGTTTTCTTGACTCTATAGCTATGCTATGAGGAAATCATCAAAGGGAAGGGAGGGAACAACTACAAAATTCCCCACATTGGCAAAGGTAGACTTAGAAGGGAGGGAAGACTGTCAATGTGTATTGAAGTAGATGAGCAGCTAGTAGCTGAGAGCTTGGAGTATATAAATCTGCAACCAAGTGAAGGAAATGGGCCAGTAGCAACCATTGAATCAATTGTTGATGGCATGGAACATGTGAATCTAGCATGACAGGACATAGGCAGTTTTTTTGCATAATGTTTACAGGGACAAACATAGATGAATTCAGTCTTATGTTTGAAATGTAAATGTCCCTTTTGGATCAGTTTTTTGGAGATGTGTTAATTGTAAATGCCCCTTTTGGAAAGAAGGAATGAAGTATTGCATGCATTGATTACCTAATGATCAAATTTCAACCTCCTAAACTAGGTTTTTTTACTACCTAGTGGTGGCATCATATGATCATGGCATGAGAGATACATGCAAACATCATTATAAAGCCTCAGATTTCACAGAAATCATCATAGGCAGGGCATAGAATAGCTAGTAGGCATCATAGAATCATAGGTAGGGCATAGAACAGCTAGTAGGCATCACAGAATCACAGTAAGAAAGCCTCAGATTTCACAGAAATCCTCATAGGCAGGCATAGATCAAGTAGTAGTATCACTGTCATCATCATTAAGGCATCATAGGCATCACAGAATCACAGCAAGAAAGCCTCAGATTTCACAGAAATCCTCATAGGCAGGCAGAGATCAAGTGGTAGTATCAGTCTCATCATCATTAATGCATCATAGCATCACAGAATCACAGCAATAAAGCATCAGATTTTACATTTACACTCATAGGCAGGCATAGAACATGGAATGTAGTATCAGTGTCATCACCATTAAGAAATCATAGCATCACAGAATGGCTACAATTAAGCCTCAGGTTTCACAGAAATCCTCATAGGCAAACATAGAACAAGTAGTAGTATCAGTCTCATCATCATTAATGCATCATAGCATCACAGAATCACAGCAATAAAGCATCAGATTTCACAGCAATCCTCATAGGCAGGCATAGAACAAGAATCATATAATCTCAGAAATCACAGATTCCACAAGCATCATATAATGACAGCCACAAATCATCAAATCGCATGACAGAAATCCAGAAATAGCACCACATAAATCAACAAATGGCATCACCAGCCCCCAACACCAAATTACACCGTAAAAATCAAACAATAGAACCTGGACAGCAAGCCTAGCGTTTTCCAGCCTTGATAAGGTGAAGGTATTTTGCCTTCCACTCATCGTAGCTGAGATAGACATCAACTTCATCGTCAAAATCTGACGGTGGAGTTTCTGGGACCTCAGATTCATCGTCGGAGTCGGCCTCACATTCCCAGGCAGGAGATGGCTGCCGCCTAGCTCCGGTGTCCATGGCAGGAGTCGCCGCCGGGTCAGATTGTGAGGATGGATTCAAAGGGTCGGATCCAACAGGCGGTGGTGACGAAGCGGCGGCCGCTATCAATGGAGACATCGATGGCTGACTGTAATCGTCGACGGTGAATTGAGTCTCCTCAACACGAGACATCGATTCGAAGAAGGTGAGTTGAGGGGTGGTGACAGGAGATTGGGGGATATTGAGGGGTGGTGACATCGATGAATCCATGAGATTGGGGGAGATTGGCAGTAGATCTCGGGTTAGGTAGATCGATCTCAGAGAGTGCAGATCGAAAATGAGAGAGATGATTGAGAGTGGTTGCGATAGATCTAGGGCGAGGAAGAAGAAGAATGAGAGATGATGGAGAGTGGCTGTGAGGAATCGAGAGAGAATAAGGTTAGGGCACATACAGAAATGAGAGTGAGATCAGTCGATCTAGGGTGGGTGGGTATAATTGGGGGATTTAATCAGTGGTTTAATTAGGATTTTAATTAAGTCAGTTAATTTTATCTTAATTATTTGATGGTGGGGTATTGAGTGGCAAAGGGTAGTACTTTGTGTAAAATAAGGAGGGTATAGTTGTACGAAAAGGTGAACTGGACATTTAGTTGCGAATGGTGCTACTGTAACAAACTGGACATTAAGTCATGAAACGGAACGAGTAGCTTTTATACTATTTACACATTTGATTAATTTTTATTTTGAGGTCACCTAATTTAGTTTGTCCTTTTTCCGGAAAATATTTAATTTAATTAAAATAATGCAAACAAAAGAAATTGCACGTACATATTGGAGGAGAAAAAGCTAATGTGTGTATATGGATTATGAGTATATTATTTATTTTGTATTTTCAAATCACCATAACTTATTTATTTTAAATCCATTTTTAACATATTATATATCAAATTAAAGATCTTCTCATACTTTTTAATTCAAGATGCATATTCACTATATTATATTTAGTAAATTTGTATGAAAATTACAAAAAATAAAAAATGTGTGAAGTGAAGATTTGAGAAAGAGAGGCTAGAAAAGAGTTACCTCTCACATCCCACCTCTCAAAACAAAAACCGCCGTAGGAATAGTACAAAACCACCCATGTTACAAAATAATACAAAATTATATATTTTCCACATGGATGGATAGATTAAAGAGGGTTTACACTACAATCTTTTGTAGTATCCTAGCTCCCCTATCTTTTACACATTCTTTATGAATCATGCCCAAAATAATAAGCCATAATTAGCGGGACGAAAGAAGCATATATATATTACTCCTATTATTCTTCTCCTTTGTTGTCTGAAATTTTATAATTAGTACATTTTATTCTTTATTTCTGTTATTTGATAATTATATATTATATATTCTTATATTGCATTCCATCGTGACATGCACAAGTGCGAATCTAGTTAATTATCAAAGTATAGTTACTCAGAAATCTAATATGTCAACTTACATTATTGTTCTTAAATTAAAGTTTTTAATAAGTATATAATAGGCAGTTCCAATTTTATAAAAATTCGATCTTTTACAATAGCTATAAATAGATAATTGGTTCCACTTTTCTACCCATTGTGACATCGATAATGTGGTATTTGCCACGTGGATTTGGGAGTCAACCACATAAATAACTCTATTTCTTATTACCTACTGTATTAATTAAATAGTTCCAGGATGGAAACTCGAAACAATATCTTCTAATTAATTAATACTGCAATCTAATTTAACAAAACATATTGTTTCTCTATACCACAACTTTACCACAATAAGCGATAGACAAAAAAAATTATTTTAGTATATTTAAAAAAAAAAATCATGTGTATTTAGACGTGTTTTTCGCTTCCATAAACAATCCGGCGAGCTAGATAAATAAAATTCGCCAAAAATCAATAACAGGATACTGTTATAAAAAAAAATTAAAACATGGAATATTTTTAGAGAAAAATCATAAATTAGGACATTATTATAAATTTGATGAAACATATTAACATATGTAGGCGTTTATATTTTAGGGAAGGAAATCTATTAGCCATCACTCACTAATCGGACTCTCGATGAAAATTATTGTAGCCAAATATTGATTCTCCATTTAACTACTATTGCAAATTGGAATTATTAATTTAGAAAAACAAATACGGGGTGGAATAGTAATTTTGCGTGTTGATTGTGGCTTAGTCAGCAACCAGCAAATGCAAGAAATTGAGTTCACCAACAGCCTCTAAGGCTTCCTGCATCACCGGTCTCGAAGGCGGCTCAAGACGGTAGGGAGAACGAAACGGAAGTGATGCAGGTGGAGGCGGCTCGAGACCGACTCGATTTTTCGAGACCGGCTCGAGTCGCACGTGCTTTACACGCACTGCCGAGAAAAAAAAATTGGAGGCGGCGGAGCACCGGCTGGACGATGGAGGATATAGGTAGATAGGGAAGAGAGAGAGATGGCGAAGGGAGAGAGAGAGAGAGGGAGAGGGGAACTGGCGAAGAGAGAAAGAGACACGAAGAAGATAACAAATCAGGCAAAAAAAAATCAGGCAATATAAAAGATGACGATGAATAAGATAAAAAATCAGGGGAAAAAAAGAGGCACAATAAAAATCAGGTAAAAAAAATTAGTTATTAATCATTTTATCTCAATTAATGTAATATTTTATTTTATTTGAATTAATGTAATTTTCAGAATTTAATTAATTAAAAATTCTAATTTTATAATTTTAAAGTTAGAGACAGTTTAGAGACAGTTGAGATGTAGGGAAAGTGTCTCTAAACTGTCTCTAGTGCTGAAAATGGAGTTAGAGACGCCTTGGAGACACCTAAGTGCCTCCAAAGATTGCAGATAGCCTAATATTTGTGTCGGGGGAAAACAACCGGCAGCAGCCGGTTACACAAAAATGCAGCATGTTCACAGCAACGAAGTATATACTAGTCTATAACCTTTTGTGATACTCCCAATGTTAGTATAATATAAGTGGCTACTCTGTCAAAATATACATATTAAGAAAATTAATAAATTATTATTTTTATTTATAATTATTGTTTTGAAAACTTAGAAAGCAAATAATTAAAATTTATGATTGAGGTCAAATGAAAAGTTTTGTATCATTTTTTATATAATTTGTATCAATTTTTTCAAAGTTATGAAATGAAATATTTATTCGGCAATAAGTAAAAAACTAAAATATGACACTTAAAAGAAAAAAGGGAGTATTGATTAATAATAATACTCCCACCGTCTTGTTCATAATGTAACATTTATTTTCGACACATGTATTAAGAAGAAGGGTATTAAGAGTGAAAATAGTGATTAGTGTAGTAATAAAGTGATATAAAGTATTGTTGATTTGATATAAAATAGAATAAAGTATTATTGATGTGATATAAAGTAGTTTTAAAGTGGATAAAGTAATTTTCTAATTATATATATAAAAAGAAATGTTACAAGATGAATGAGACATCGCAAAAAGGAATATGTTACAAAAGGAAACAGGACACAGTGTATTGGATGCGGATTTCATTCAGGATTTTAGAAATCCATTAAAATCCATGTGTATTGGATTTAGATTTTAAAAAGTCTATAGAAATCCTGGTGTATTCAACATTCCATGAACTTTGAACTCTATGGATTTCGTAAGATTACATCTAAAAAATTCACATGATGAAATCCACTCGAAATCGACCGGATTTCAAAAATTCATGCGTTTCTCCGCTGGGTAAGCAACCGCTGTCGCTGGGCGTGCCCAGCCGGCGCTAGGGGCCAGTGGACGCCGAAGTGACATTTGATTCATAATTCTTCTCGCCCAACACCACCCTACTCTCTCTCTCTCTCTCTCTCTCTCTACTTCTATACATTTCCATACTCTCTCACAAGTACCAACAACAATGGCGGCCACTTGACAAAATTCCAGCGGAATTAGAGACGGTAACGGAGGGGGAAATCACTCAGGAGCCTTCACCACGGCGGAACAACCAATTAGAGCACAGATTCAACCGCCGCGATTTCCTACTGAAGTGATCGTATTCGTTCGGATTCGAACGGAATTTAGGATCGGAGATATTAGTTCTCGAGTCGGTGACATCCTCTCTGTGATGGTACTGGAGAGGCGGCGGCGGGGGAAGCGTGTGGAGCAAACATCCGTCTCTGTTTCGTTCAGTTCCATCGATTAAATCAGAATGATTACAACCCTCTCTTCATCTACTCACTCACTCCAAATTCATCAATTCAGCAACACCCACCTCAGATTTTCCTCTTAAATCCAAAACCCATTTCTTGAAACCTCTATCTTCTTCGCCATGCTCGATAATTTGCAGAGAAAGTCCATTTCTTCTTCAAGAGTATTTGGTCTCGAATTCCCAGCGGGGGCTGGGTACTAGCGGTGGCTGGAAATTCTCATTGCACCAATTCTCAGCGGGGCGTTGGGATAATGGATTTCAAATCCATCAGAGTCTATAAAAATCCACCCCAAATCTCACAAACTCCATCCCTAAAATCCCACAAAATGCATCTAAAATCCTAAAGACTCCATAGACTTTTCAAATCCATAGACTTTTTAAAGTTTATTAAAATCCATTAGAATCCACATCCAATAAACACCCCCTTAAAACGCAGCCGTTTTGGATTATAATTCCCTCTCGTTATCTTTCTCGTTTCTCTATCTTCCAATCGGCTCAGCCGATACAAAATCTTTCAATATCCTTTCCATTTTGTTCTCCTAAATCTTTCCTTACGTAAAACAGGAATCACTTTTCCAATAATAGATTCATGCTGTATTTTTGTTTCTTCCTTCTCCATAATCTTCCGAAAACAGGAAAACGTTCCCCACAAACCCCATTGGTGGCCCACACTCGATCACACTCTTCATTAGGAGCACGCCGCCAGCGGTCACGCCAACTGTTCGATTCTTAGTTTGTGTGAAAACGTTGTGTACTTAATTTTGTGAATATTTCATTCAAATCCTGATTTTTCATTTATCTGAATCTATTTCAAATCCTGATCGTTCCATAGCTTGACTTTTGCTCAAGAAAGAAACTTCGGTTGCTTGTTGGCTTATTATAGAATGTGAATTCCCAAGCAAAGATGTGGGAGCCATTGTCAACAACGCCTAAGCATGCCTAAGTCGTGTAGGGGTCGGAGAATCGAGCAATATACATATAAATGTTTTGTTTCTCAGTGCCGACTCAACAATGAAGTTGTCTGGACAAGGTTAGGGATCCTTCACTACTGCTGGCAATGATGTAGCTTCTTTGATGATGTGATGAGCTCTTCCACAACATATTCAGATGCAGCATGCAGCAAGATTGCCTGATAAACGAGTCACCCGCTGATGAATGGAGTGGTGCTGCATTTTCAGGGCATTAGATTGTTGGTGGGAGAAAGAGATTGAGATTATTGTTATGTGTATTTACATTTAGGAAAAGAGAGTCAATAGATGTCAGTCATGACCAAAAGAAGCAGAAAGTTCTAAAATTTAGACTAGCAATCCTATAATTTGTTGAAACATAGATTTTTGAAGTTGTTTTATGTTATACTCATTGTCAATGGAATGGATAATAAATACTTTATCTGTTGTGTTTGTAGTTTCAATGTGACAGATTTTCATTTGGTATAAAACACTATATTTATTTATAGCTGGGGAGGAATCATAATTTTTTTCTTGGGAGCCTCGCTATTGATTGTGTTCTTGTTCTATATATGATATAAATTTACGAAATATGACTATGATAAAAAGTATAGATTGTAGCAGCAAATTGCAGACAAAAGGGAGTCATAGGGATTGTAAGAAAGAGAGTTCATATTTAAATAAAAAGGAATAACAATACAATATACATGGGAATAATAAAGAAGAACAATCTTGCACAAGGCTAAGACGGGGATGGGTGTTTCATGAGCAAGTGATCAAGAACAGTCACCCTAAAATGAGTTTAATTGTAGAGATCAACCATCAAAAAGAAAATCGTTACACAACATATTAAGATTTTGCTGTTGAAGCAGCTGCAAGTCTTCAAGATACCAACAACACAGAAAATTTCTCTCCCCTTTTTTCACAAATTTAGAGTAGCACAAGACAATAGGGCTTAAAAGGAGTATGGCAGGTTGTAGCAGACCACTTGTTGCTTATAAGCTGACTGATGTGTTGTAAAATAGTAGTAGCATTTAGTACCACGTACAGTAGCAGCACATATCTGGAAGGGGTTAAACGAGTCGTAAACTCATTTCGCCAAAATCCAAGGAGGTGCCAATGCCATGTACTCTGAATACATGCACAAAACAACAAACAGTCGTGAATCTCCCCATATGCATAACCGCAGCAATAAAGAATTATATAATCCCTAGAAGAACAGCCACAACTTCAATTGTTACCAATTTAGCATAAGAGTTTCGAAATTGTAGCAGCAGAAAACCAGCATCAAAGCAGAGACAAATAACACCAGAGATTAGTCAATCTACAATCTGTGAATAGGAGCCCCCAACTCTAGCTTCACAACAAGTAATAACAAAAACACAATTGCAGAGTGCACAAAAAAAATGATAGGATCCACCAAAAACCAAACACAACAAACCTCTACATATTACACAAGTCATAATAAATAACAAAGTATATGATGAAACTAACAGAAAAATGAGAATTTAGATAAAGAAGGGTAAGGCATTTCATATACAGCAGCAAGCAATCCAAGACAAAAGAGAAGTACATAAAATTTAGTATACATACCTTTCGATGAACAATTGGGGTGACATCGTTTTTGGTTCAGGAAAAAAAATCCAAAAGTGTAATCCGTCGGCAACGGAGAAAGAAATGGAGAAGGAAGAAAACAAAATACATAATAAAAAAGAATAGATATCCCTCTTTGAAAAAGATTGGAGTGTGATTCCGTTTTTTGCTTAAGGAAGATTTGCGACAACAATGGAAATAATGTAATCAGCTTAGCCGTGCCGCTTGGAAGGAGAGAGAAATAGGAGAGAGTTAGTTTCATCGAAAACGGTTGCGTTTTGTGGTTTGGAACAGGGTGGGACAAAGACATGGGGATAGAGGACCCCAACCCATTTTTGGGATCCTGTGTTCCGGTTACTCTATCCCACTCTGTCCCAAATTTAAAACGCAGTCATTTTGGATTATAATTTCCTCTCTGTTATGTTGGAATTAATAGATTTATCCATTATAATTTGGTGGTCGAATGGTTACAAATTGTTCTACGTGTTGAGTAGATCGTAGTGTATTCATGTTCTCAAATCCATATAGTGTGAATGAGAAATGATATGCTAAAATCGAGTGTTGATGGACTTCTCTAATTCTGTTTCAAACTGTAGTCCAAACTGTAGACGGTTTGATTCAGAATTCTAGAAGGCACACCCAACGTTTCTGTTCTGAACTGTAGCCCAGCACACAAGAGACTTTTTGTCTGTGAGTTCAGTTTCTAGTCTTTGAAACAGTCAAAAATAGAGTTTATATTGTAACCTTCCAAATCATGATCATGATCAAGGTGTAACTTCCCAAATTGAATATGAGGATAATGACTATTCATGCTATAACATTTGTAACGACTATTTTGGTTGTTTATTACACTTAATTGTGTGTTGATTGCCCCATGGTGAGACTAGCCTTTAAATAGAGGCATTTCAGCATTGCATTTGACACAAGAACAAAAAGCAATCTCTGTATTCTCTCAAAGCATAACATATCATCTTCAAGTTCAGTCTTCGTTTCAGTCCAGTTCGCCGGAGCTCGGTTTTGTTTGTGGTGCTACTACAGCCGAGATATTAAGATCGTTTTAACCTTCGGGGACGAGCTGCCTTTCCATGAGCACTACCGCGCAGTATTCTCGTCTTGCAGGCAGAAGCTCTAGCTTCGGACGATATCTGGTTTTTCTTAAAAATTTGTTACTTCAGTTTGATTGTAATCTCAATTTCTGTTGTTGTTTATTTCATCAATAAAGTTCCGAATATTCTGCTTACTTGTTTGAATGTTCTGATTTATGGCATTGTAGACTTGGTCACGTAAATCTAAATGCTATAAAAAGACTTGCTCACATGAACTTGTTAAAGATTGATTTATCTAAAACACAAGACAAGTGTGAAGTCTGTGTTGAAGCTAAAATAGCTAAGTTACCATTTAAATTGGTTGAACAAAACACTAGACCTCTAGAACTAATGATGAAGCCCAAGGGTCGTCGTTAGTGCAAAATCCGGTGCATGTTCCCGTGGATCCAGTTACGCGAACTCGAGCCAAGAAGTTTAAGGACTTGGCAGGCTTGGTCCAAGAAATCTGGGATCAAGAGTTGTTGAAGAAACCCAATGGAGACGTTGGACTTGGTGAATTGGACAGCCCAAGTTATGTTAATCTTATTATGTGCAAGTGGGACTAAGTTTGAAGACTTGTATTTAATTTGTTTAAATGACTTTGAGTATTTAATTGTTATTTTCGTGGGTTTATTTAGGCTGGCCGAAATTGGGCCTTAGTTGAGTCAGTTTTGGGTTTTAAACTTTGTTTAGACTAGGGTTTTGATTCCTTATTGGGTTAGGACTTATTTTCCATGTTTAGTTTCTTAGTAGGGTTAGGATTAGCACCCTATATATAGGGACCATTGTGATGCACGAAATTTAGACTATTATTATTAATCAAAACATAAGTTTTAAATCTCTCTTGAGAGTTTTCGAGTTCTTCTTGTTCGAATCAAGTTGAATTCAATTATCGGCGAATCAGCGAGCAAACCATCCCTCGTTGTGTGTCATTCATCATCCCCGAGTTGCTGTGTCGTCCTATCGTTGGGTTTTAGGAAACAGCCGTACGCCTAATTCACTTCAAGAAACTGATTTAGAGGTTTTGGGATCTCCATCGTTTGTTTATCGAATTCAAGTCTTCCGTTAGTGCCGAGAAACATATCATTTTGGTACCAGAGCCACGTTTCGTATCCAGGTTTTTTCGTTTCTTTCTTCGTGTCAAGGGTAGAGTTTTAGGTTTCTTTTTTATAATTCGTATCGTGTCAGTTTCCGTCTTAGTATTTTTTCAGTTCAGTGTTCTTCATGTTCTTTGTGTCTTCGTGTTCGTCGTTAAAAATATATATTCGTCAAGTTCATCCATATATTCGTCCATATCCGCCATATACACCTTACCATATATTAGTTCATATCTTTCCTTATTTACCATATCCTATATAGCATCTATATCTTATTACCATATATATATATCATCCATATCTTATCTTACCATATATATATATATACCATCCTTATATATATATATATACCATCCTTATCTTCTTACCATATATATAGATATCATCCATATCCTTTCCATATCTTTCTACACACTTATCATATATACACCTATATCATCCATATCTTACAATATCTTCCATGATTACTCCAAATTTCCATCCGACCTATATTAGTGCCACAACATACGCCTCAAGAGATAATAATATGTCTCTTACATGCCCTATAATACCAAATTCCAATTTTACCTAAGTGGTCGCCAAAGGCTCATCGTTTAGAATTTCGTCCTATTCTTTACGTTTTTGAAATCCTTGTTCCGAGAGAGTTAACAAAACGAGTATAGAAATTTCCGAATTTTGCTGTGGGCAAATTTTTCCTTTTGATTCCTTGGGTCGTGTAGAGTCATTTGGAGCAGTTTCTGTGTGTACTTTTTGTGACTTTTCGGTTGAGTCTCGTAGTGATTTTCGGGTTCCTGGGTCGTGTAGAGTTGTTCTGGGTAGTTTCTGTTCAGCGTGTTTTCGGGTTTTCAGCTTCCGTTTTCTTGTAGTAGTCGTTTCTTTAGTTGTCTCGTTGGTCTGTTGGTGTTGAATTCACGAGGTAGATTGAGAGAATTCGATTTCTTGAGAGAGATTTTGAGTGGAAAAAGGCAAGAGAGGTGAGATCATTAGAGTGAAAAGAGCCATAATCGAGTGATACACGAGTGCTAAGTGATTCATTATTAAGTGAGTGCTTGTGAGGTGGTGATCTGTTTTTTTTTTTTTTTTACTAACTTTTGTTTCTCTATAAAGATGTCAAAAGATGGTAAACAGGTTTCAGATTCGGATGATCAGCCCATTGTTGATCCAAAGACGAAGTTCATGATGGAAGCACTTTCATCAGAATTAGGGAGGAGGTTGAAATCAGAGTTGGAGGTGGTATATGATAGACTTGACCAGATCGAGTAGTCGCAGGTTTGAGATACTTGTTCCAATCGTGGTCGACGCGGTAGAGGAGGATGTGGTGGTAGAGGACGTGGTAGAGAAGGACATGCTGAGTATGAGGATTATGTTGAGGATACAAAGCTCGATGAAGATGAAGAGGGCAACTGGCATAAAGGTGGTGCTCAGGATAACTACCTGGGTAATATCAAGATGAACATTCTCTCATTCCAAGGGAAAAATGACCCAGAGTTGTACCTTGAGTGGGAGAGAAAGGTGGAGCTTATGTTTGATTGCCATAACTATTCAGAGATCAAGAATGTGAAGTTAGCAGCTATTGAATTTTCAGATTATGCACTTGTTTGGTGGGATCAGTTGGTGACTTGTAGGAGGCGAAGCAATGAGCCACCTATTGAGACTTGGTGTGAGATGAACACAATGATGAGGAAGCGATTTGTGCTTAATTATTACTACCGAGAGCTTTACAACAAATTGTAGAGTTTGAAGCAGGGGAATAGAAGTGTGGATGAATACTTCAAGGAGATGGAGATAGCCATGATTCGAGCCAATGTTTTGGAGGAACGAGAGGCGACCATGGCGAGATTTTTGGCTGGTTTGCAATGGGACATTCAAGACAAGGTGGAGCTGCAACATTATGTTGAGCTGGAGGATATGGTTCTTATGGTCATAAAGATAGAGAATCAACTCAAGAGGAGGGGCAACAACAGCAGGAGTCAGAGGCCGAATCAGGCCAATTGGAGGCAATCCCAACCAGTTTCTAGTGGTTCTTCAACAAAAGGGAACCAATGGAAGAAGGATGTAGCGCCAATAGATGAAAAGAAGCCGTTCTTTAAGCCCCGAATAGAGGCTTCGAGTCTAGCCAATCCAACCAAGTCAGTGACCTCTGATAGCCGATATCGAGATAAGAAGTGTTACAAGTGTCAGGGATTTGGGCATATCATGAGTGAGTGTCCGAATAGAAGAATCATGATCTTGAGAGATGATGGTGAAGTTGTAATTGGCGATGAGGATCATGATCCGGAGATGCCAGCTTAAGAGGAGTCCGACGAAGAAGCTGAGGAGATCTTACCTCCTGTTGGGCAGTTGTTAGTTACTAGGAGGGTGTTGAGTGCCCAAACTCAACCCGATGATAGGGAGCAGCGAGAGAATCTCTTTCACACGAGGTGTCACGTTCGAGATAAAGTGTGCAGCATTATCATTGATGGGGAGAGTTGCATGAATGTGGTTAGTGCAGACATGGTTGAGAGATTGGGGCTGATTGCGGTGAAGCATCCAAGCCGTATCGATTGCAGTGGTTGAATGCGTCCGGTGTTATCAGAGTGGCGAAGCAAGTGAAGGTTCCTTTTCAGATTGGAAAGTATGAAGATGAAGTGTTGTGTGACGTGATTCTAATGCAGGCGAGCCACATCTTGTTGGGGCATCCGTGGCAGTTCGATAGGCAAGTTATTCATGATGGCTTCACCAACAGATATTCCTTTGAGTATAAGCAGAAGAAGGTATCACTTGTTCCTTTTACTCCTAAACAAGTTTACGAAGATCAAGTGCAGATGCAAAAGGAAGCGGACAAGGTGATGTCCAAGGAGTCGGCCGAACAGAAAACGAAGTGCGGGTTGGTGCATAATTCGTTTCTGGCCAAACCGAGAGATTTGAAGTGGGCCGTGAGGGAGGAGAGACCGATGTATTTGTTGCTGTACAAGGAGATTTTGCAAGCTGATAATGAATTCTTCCCCCTCCCCTCCTTCTATTAGTTCTGTTTTGCAGAAATATGATGATATCTTTCCCCACGAGATTCCACCAAGTTTACCACCAATTCGTGGGATAAAGCATCAAATTAATTTTTTTTTGGAGCTGTCCTTCATAACCGACCAATATATAGGACCAGCCCTGAGGAAATGAAGAAGCTGGATTGACAAATCGGAGATTTGATGGCGAATGGGCGTGTGAGGGAGAGTATGAGTTTGTATGCCGTGCCGGTTTTGCTCGTTCCAAAGAAGGACTCATCGTTGAGAAAATGTGTTGTGATTGTAGAGCCATCAATAATATCACGGTAAAGTATCGTTTTCATATTCCTCGTTTAGATGATATGCTTGATGAGTTGCATGGTGCTTGTGTATTTTCTAAGATTGATTTACGTAGTGGGTACCATCAGATTAGGATTAAGGAGGGTGATGAATGGAAAACTGCTTTTAAGATAAAACTTGGTTTGTTTGAATGGTTGGTTATGTCTTTTGGGTTGACCGAGTACATTTATGCGTCTTATGAACCATGTTTTGCGTGCTTTTATATGTAGATTTTTATTGTGGTTTATTTTGATGATATTCTTATTTATAGTAAGAGTCATGATGAGCATGTTGAGCATTTGAAGGCTATTTTGGATGCACTTAGAAAAGAAAAGTTATATGCTAACCTTAAGAAGTGTGTCTTTAGTACGGACAAGCTTGTGTTTCTTGGTTTTGTTGTTAGTGCACAGGGTGTACAGGTTGATGAAGAAAAGATACGAGCTATTCAAGAGTGGCCGGCACTAAAGAACATTGGAGAAGTTAGAAGTTTCCATGGACTTGCTAGCTTTTATCGGCAGTTCGTGCCTTATTTTAGCAGTGTGGCAGCACCTTTAACGGAAGTCATCAAGAAGAATGTGGAGTTTAAGTGGGGAAAAGCACAAGAAGAGGTGATTTAGCTGTTGAAGCATAAACTGACTCATTCCCCGATATTATCTCTTCTTAACTTTTCTAAGTCTTTTGAGATTGAATGTGATGCTTCTAGAGTTGGTATTTGTGCAGTTTTGATGCAATAAGGAAGGCCCGTTGCGTACTTCAGCGAGAAGCTCAGTGGACCGCTATTGAGTTATCCTACGTATGATAAGGAGTTGAACGCGTTGGTGAGAACCCTCAAAACGTGGCAACACTATTTGTGGGCTAAGGAGTTTGTCATACACACCGACCATGAGTCATTGAAGCATTTGAAGGGGCAACACAAGTTGAACAAGAGGCATGCTCATTGGATGAAGTTCATTGAGACGTTTCCATACATCATCAAATACAAGCAAGGAAAGGAGAATGTTGTGGCTGATGCACTTTCTCGGAAGTATGCTTTGATCTTTACTTTAGATGCTAAGTTGCTTGGTTTTGAGTGTATTAATAGTTTATATGAGCATGATGCTGAGTTTAGTGAGATTTATTGAGCATGTGAGCGATCTGCTAGTGGAGAGTATTTTAGGCATGATAACTATCTTTTTAGGAAGAATAAGTTGTGTGTTCCTAAGTGTTCTATACGTGATTTGTTGTTGCTTGAGTCTCATGGTGGGGGTTTCATGGGGCATTTTGGCGTTGCTAAGACTTAAGTTATTCTGCATGAGCATTTCTTTTGGCCTCATATGAAACGTGATGTTGAAAGAATTTGTGATCGTTGTGTTACTTATAAACAACTTAAGTCTAGAGTGAGTCCCCATGGTCTTTATACACCATTGCCTATTCCTACTACACCTTGGATTGATATTTCTATGGATTTTGTGTTAGGTTTGCCTAGAACTAAGCCTGGTGGTGATTCCATCTTTGTGGTTATTGATAGATTTTCTAAGATGACACATTTTATTCCATGTCATAAATCTGATGATATATCTCATATAGCTGATCTGTTCTTTAGAGAGATTGTTAGATTGCATGGCATGCCTAGAACTATTGTTTCTGATAGAGATTCAAAGTTTTTGAGCTATTTTTAGAAGGTTTTGTAGTGTAAGTTAGGTACTAAGCTTTTGTTTTTTACTAATTGTCATCCCCAAACTGATAGTCAAACCGAGGTACTAAATAGGACTTTGTCTACTTTACTTAGAGCTATAATTAAAAAGAACATTTTAAGTCTTGGGAAAAATGCTTGCCTCATGTTTAGTTTGCATATAATCGTTCTGTTCATTCTGCTACTCAGTTTTCGCCATTTGAGATTGTCTATGATTTTAATCCTTTAACTCATTTGGATTTATCACCTTTACCTGAGCATAAATACACTGATCTTAATGGCCGAAAAAGGGCTGATTTTGTGAAACAGATTCATGAGAAGGCGAGGATGAACATTGAGAGGCGCACTGAGCAGTATGCCAAACAAGCCAACAAAGGACGTCGCAAGGTGGTGTTTGAACCCGGTGATTGGGTTTGGTTGCATATGCTCAAGGAACGGTTTCCATTGCAGCGGCGGTCCAAACTACTTCCTCGTGGAGATTGTCCATTCAAAGTTTTGGAGCGTATCAATGATAATGCATACAAGTTGGACTTACCCGGTGAGTATAATGTGAGTGCTACTTTTAATGTTACTGATTTGAGTCCTTTTGATGTAGGTGATGCCTTGGATTTGAGGACAAATCCTCTTCAAGAGAAGGGGAATGATGAAGCCCAAGGGTCGTCGTTGGTGCGAGATCCGGTGCGTGTTCCCATGGGTCCAGCTACGCGAACTCGAGCCAAGAAGTTTAAGGAGGACTTGGCAGGCTTGGTCCAAGAAATCTGGGATCAAGAGTTGTTGAAGAAACCCATTGGAGACGTTGGACTTGGTGAATTGGACAGCCCAAGTTATGTTAATTTTATTATGTGCGAGTGGGCCTAAGTTTGAAGACTTGTATTTAATTAGTTTAAATGACTTTGAGTATTTAATTGTTATTTTCGTGGGTTTATTTAGGGTGGCTGAAATTGGGCCTTAGTTGAGTCAGATTTGGGTTTTAAACTTTGTTTAGACTAGGGTTTTGATTCCTTATAGGGTTAGGACTTATTTTCCATGTTTAGTTTCCTAGTAGGGTTAGGATTAACATCCTATATATAGGGACCATTGTGATGCACCAAATTCAGACTATTATTATTAATCAAAACGTGAGTTTTATATCTCTCTTGAGAGTTTTCAAGTTCTTTTTGTTCGAATCAAGTTGAATTCATTATTGGCGAATCAGCGAGCAAACCATCCCTCGTTGTGTGTCATTCATCATCCC
Source organism: Schizonepeta tenuifolia (assembly GCA_029490685.1). Classification (NCBI taxonomy): domain Eukaryota; kingdom Viridiplantae; phylum Streptophyta; class Magnoliopsida; order Lamiales; family Lamiaceae; genus Schizonepeta; species Schizonepeta tenuifolia. Next base: position 8,153,300 of record CM055958.1, read on the forward strand.
CGAGTTGTTGTATCATCTTATCGTTGGGTTTTAGGAAACAACCGTTCGCCTAATTCACTTCGAGAAACTGATTCAGAGGTTTTGGGATCTCCATCGTTTGTTTATCGAATCAAGTCTTCCGTTAGCGTCGAGGATCGTATCAACTAATTTACACTGATGTATGTGATTTGAAGTTTGTGCAAATTAGAGGTGGTAAAAGGTATTTTATTACTTTTATTGACGATTGCACAAGATATTGTTACCTTTACTTGTTAAGAAGTAAAGAGAAGGCTATTGAAGCTTTTAGAAACTTCAAGAATGAAGCCGAAAATCAACTTGGTTGCCGAATCAAGATGGTTCGAAGTGATAGAGGCGGAGAATATGTTGCTCCATTTGCTGAATTATGCAACGAAAGTGGTATAATCCATCAAACGACTACTCCTTATTCACCACAATCAAATGGCGTTGTTGAACGTAAGACTCGAACTCTTAAAGAGATGATGAATGCCTTGTTGATTAGTTCGGAATTATCCCATAACATGTGGGGGGAAACAGTTTTAACAGCGAACTATATCTTGAACAAAATTCCTCTCAAAGGGAAGGACGTGACTTCCTATAAGCTTTGGAAAGGAAGGAAACCTTCGAATAAATACCTCAAAGTGTGGGGGTGTTTAGCTAAGGTTGAAGTGCCTTTACCAAAACAAGTTACAATTGGACCTAAAATGGTAGATTGTATCTTTATTGGTTATGTACTTAATAGCAGCGCTTATCGGTTTGTAGTACACAAATCGGATATACCCGATATTCATGTGGGTACAACGATCGAATCAAGCAATACTGTATTTTTTTAGAATATTTATCCTAATAAGGATAAGATTGATCCTAGCTCTAGCAAGAGAGTTGAGGATGAAGCAACAAGTTCTAAACTTGTAGATGAGCCTATGGGTTCAGAAACCATAGATGGAAATAAAGCATCAAGTTCTAATCCGGTGTTTTATGGACCACCGAATAGAAAACAACCTAGATCTACACCTGTAAATGTAGAACCTAGACGCGGTACTAGAGTATGGAAAGTAAAGATTTATAGACTGGACTACGTCGTTTTAATGTTAAACGGTGAACCAGTATCCGTAAAATAAGCCTTATCTGGTCCGAATGCGGCTTTGTGGAAAGAAGCAATAGACATCGAGATTGAATCTATTATGCTTAATCACGCTTGGGTGTTAGTTGAACTACCACCAAGTTGTAAGGCTTTAGGATGCAAGTGGATCTTAAAGAAGAAGTACAAGTCTGATGGTTCTATTGATAAATATAAGGCCCGACTTGTAGTTCAAGACTTTAGACAAAAAGTTGTTTATGGTTTCTTTGATACCTACTCGCCCATGACAAGGCTTACTTCTATTAGGGTGTTTTTCGTTATTGCTGCTTTGCGCAATCTCGAGATTAATCAAATGGATGTTAAGACTGCATTCTTGTATGGGGAGTTAGATGATGAAATCTATATGAAGCAACCGGAAGTGATGTTATCAAATGGTTTCAAGATCAACGAGAGTGACAAGTGCGTTTACATTAAGAAAATGAGTGACGATTACGTTATCGTTTACCTTTATGTAGATGACATGTTGATTATGGGTAGTAACTCTCGTGTGATTGGTGAAACAAAGAGGATGCTAAGTATGAATTTTAGCATGAAAGATATGGGTTTAGCTGACATTATTCTTGGAATTAAGATTCTAAGAACGCCTAGCGGAATTGCATTGACGCAATCTCACTATGTTGAGAAAGTGTAAAGGAGATTCAACGCTTTTGATAAACCCATTGCTAAGACTCCTTGGGAACTAAATGTTCATCTAAGTGAGCATAAGGGTTAACCTGTGGGTCAAGATGAATATGCTGAGATCATTGGGAGTTTGATATATCTGTCAAATTGTACCCGACCTGATATAGCATGCTCGGTTCACAAGTTGAGTATCTACACCGCTAATCCAAGTAAAGAACATTGGAGGGCCCTAGAGCGCGTACTGGGTTATTTGAAATATACTCAGAACTTTGCGATTCATTATTCACGAGAGTCTGCTGTACTTGAAGGGTACAGTGATGCTAATTGGATATCTGACTCTAAAGACTCATTTTCCACGAGTGGATACATGTTCACTATTGGGGGTGGTGATGTGTCTAGGAAGTCCAAGAAACAGACTTGTATTGCAAGGTCTACCATGGAATCTGAATTCATAGCTTTGGATAAAGCTGGTGAAGAAGCTAGATGACTTAAGAATTTTCTCGAGGATATTCCATATTGGACGAGGCTTGTGCCGTCTGTGTTGATACACTGTGATAGCCAATCTGCTATTGGACGGGCACATAATATATTTTATAACGGTAAGTCTCGACATATTCATCACGACATAACACCTTGAGGCATTTGATCTTGAGTGGGGTTATCTCGATTGACTATGTGAGGTCAATAGATAATCTGGCGGATCCGCTGACAAAGAGCATTGATCGAGATCAAATGTATAAACTGTTAGAGGGAATGGGTGTTAAATCCACAATTTAAGGATGATTATAGTGGAAACCCAACCTTATAGATTGGAGGATCCCAAGAGCTTGGTACAATGGGACAACGAAGTTATAAGAATCCGTGTGTTAAACACTCAAACATACCTATTCTCTAAGAACAGTGAGTGTTTGTTTACCTACATGTGGTGAGGTTAAGTCTTATGACTTTTAATGATTCTTGGATACCTCGGAGAGGACAAGTATAGTAGGATACTTGTGAATAAGAATCACCTATATAAGTGTGAAGTGAGGGCCGCTTCAATTGATACACTTATGAATCCAAAGGGGTATCCAAGGCCGAAAAAGACACAAAACGTCATAATGGACGGAATTGAGATGATATTGTATCAATATTGTTGTCTCGGTATAGACCATGGAGGACTAGTTCAAGGTTTTCATGACCACTATGCCGCCGGTATACTCGATGATATTGACTATGGATAGATTCAAGGCCACAAGCTACCTAACCAGATGTAATATTGTCTCTTGAGGACTGAACTTTGCATTTACATACATTTGCATATGGCTTTCTCACTCATGTGGGGGATTGTTGGAATTAATGGATTTATTCATTTTAATTTGGTGGTCAAATGGTTACAAATTGTTCTACGTGTTGAGTAGAGCATAGTGTATTCATGTTCTCAAATCCATATAATGTGAGTGAGAAATGATATGTTAAAATCGTGTGTTGATGGACTTCTCTAATTCTGTTTCAAACCGTAGCCCAAACTATAGACGGTTTGATTCAAAATTCTAGAAGGCACACCCAACGTTTCTATTCTGAACTGTAGCCCAAACCGCAACCAGTTTGGTCCAGCACACAAAAGACTCTTTGTCTGCGAGTTTTTGCTGTTTCTAGTCTTTGAAACTTTCAAAAATAGAGTTTAATATTGTAACCTTTCAAATCTTTATTATGATCAAGGTGTAACTACTCAAATTGAATATGGGGATAATGGCTAGGGCTGTCTAAATGGGTAGGAGGTAATCGGGTAGTATTGTACCGACCCGAAATCCGACGGGTATTGGGCACCCGTTACCCGCATGTTCGGGTAAAAAGGTCGGGATACGGGATGAGAATTTTAAAAATTTCTGGTATCGGGTATACCTGATACCCGATCCGGGTACTCAAGTAAACTCGAATTTTTAATTTAATATATTATATTTAATTATATATATTATAAATCTATTATATTTATACAACTAAACCCTAGTTTCTCTTATATTAATATATGAAACTCTCTCTCGACTAAACATAAAGTAGGGCAGAAAAACTTTATTATGGAATTAATTATGGTTTATATTTTTTTATTAGGTTTCTTATGGAATTATGGTTTTATGTTTATCGATTAATGGTGTTGGTTTTGTTTTAATATTAAGTTTCTGGTTGCATATACATTTTATGTGATTGACGGATGTTACGTCTTTTATTAATTTTTTTTTTATCAATTGATTGTTATAGTTATTGCAATTTGTGACAATTTCGAACTAATGCTCGGGTAATTAGGGTACCCTAATATCCAACCGGGATTACCCGCTCAGGTATTTGGGTACCCAATTTTTAATATAGGGTCGGGATAGGGTATCAGAATTTTAAAAAAATTGGGATCGAGTACCCGATATTTTTGGGTAGGGTACCCTACCCGTACCATTTAGACAGCCCTAATAATGGTTATTCATGCCATAACATTTGTAACAACCATTTTGGTTGTTTATTACACTTAATTGTGTGTTGATTGCCCCATGGTGAGACTAGCCTTTAAATAGAGGCATTTCAGCATTGCATTTGACACAAGAACAAAAGGCAATCTCTGCATTCTCTCAAAGCATAACATATCATCTTCAAGTTCAGTCTTCGTTCCAGTCCAGTTCGTCGGAGCTCGGTTTTGTTTGTGGTGCTACTACAGTCGAGACGTTAAGATCGTTTTAACCTTCGGGGACGAGCCGTCTTTCCGTGAGCACTACCGGGGATTATTCTCGTCTTGCAGGCAGAAGCTCTAGTTTCGGACGATCTCTGGTTTTTCTTAAAAATTTGTTACTTCAGTTGATTGTAATCTCAATTTCTGCTGTTGTTTATTTCATCAATAAAGTTCTGAATATTCATTGATATACACGTACGAGTACCCGGTTGCTAACATGTTATCTTTCTCGTTTCTCTTTCTTCCAATCGGCTCGGCTCAATCGATAAAAAATCTTTCCATATCATTTTCTTCTCTAGAATTTATGTAGTGTCACACTATTAATTTTTATTTTTATTAATAATATTTAATGTAAATATAAAATTAATATATTATGAACTCTGATAGTATTTATTATTGAAAATTAGAGTTAAGCCGGATTTTAATTTTTTTTTAGTGTATTGTAAATATAAAAATAATCATAAATCATACTTCATTCGTCTCACTAAGCATATGTGCCACACCCCGACTGTCGAGGTGCGACTAATGACACTAACACTACTAAGCATCCATCAACTCAACTCAAATAAGAGATTCATGCTCGGGGAAAACAGGGGAATATTGACTGAAAGCGATAATAAATAGAACATACTTCCAAGTCCCAACTAAAACATCAAACAAGCATGGATAATTTACATACCAAGTCCAAATGGAATAAGGATATCAAGTTCACAAGAAACGAGAATCAACAAAAACCATAAATTGTATCGAGCACATCGCTCTTAAACAACAGAATATCAAAGTATTGATTCAGAAACATATCAACAGACATCATTATCATAGCATTGCAGTGGAAACCTCGACTCGATTCCAACAACTATATGTATGACGACATGTAATTGCCAGTCAACTTTCGACTTAAAGAAAACACACCACACCACCAAGCTGCCCACGCCATCCACATCCCTCTAACCTGCACGTTTAGAAACACATGCAGGGCTGAGCACTTCGTACTCAGTGAACACATGCCAAAAATATTTGAAAACTTGCTCTTAGAGCTATACAATTGAACTTGCCTTGCCGAAGCATCACAAGTATTTATGCAATTAAAAACGTTTGCTTGTGAATGCAAAAACATTTTCTTTTCTGAATAAACTCCACAGTCAAAACAGTATATATACTCAACAAAGGCATGTATCATCTACCACTTTAACTCTGTGCCGAGAAGTAGGCCTCCTTCTCAAACATTGTGGCCGGCTAAACTGAAGTAAAGCTCACAGTCACCTCAAACCATTCAAATACCACACGTGGATTCTTGTCTTTCACAGAGCATTCATATCTTAAGAATGTGATAAAGCATACCAAAAACTCATATAAAAACGGCAAGTCAATCGAACTTCAAAACTCACATAATAATACTCAATAATTATAATAACATTCATTGGAGATTTTGGCTTTAGAAAAGCCCACCTGACTTCCGAAGTCTAGTTAGGCGGCTTACTTTTGACTGTCCTTGCTATTTGTCCGTCCCGCTCGGTCCTTCACAATTTGACATCGATAAAAGAATATGACTCGACGCTAAAGACGTAAAGTAGATTTTGGCTTCGACTGGAGGACTTCTACTTGACTCGACTCTCTATTTTTATCTTTTCTAAATCAATTTCTTTTCTCAACTTTCTTGTTCTTGACTTGTCGGCTCTACTCGGTTATTAATTACTCGTCTCGTATTCTCGCTTATAAATTACTTCTACTTAGCACTTCTCACTAGTTAAGAAGATATTACTTTTCTCGACTACATCACTCAAATTTGTTTTTATTTGAATACTCGATTCGACTAACGTTATTCAAATCAATTACGTTGCATATATATAGCATTCTCAACAATTTGAACGATTGATTTCAAGGCATAATCATTTATTCAATCATATAAGTTCATTTAAGCATAATAACTTAACATAGAATTTCAATCAAACATACAATCTCGACATGATTCATATTTCAACTCAATTAACAATCACTTAATATTGCTCGACTCTAGTTTTAGAAAATGCTAACTTCGATCTTATAAAATAGATTCTCGTTTTTCAAATAAAGAAATCAAAAATTCAAGTAATAAGAATTTAAAACTCAAATTATCATTTAATATTTCTCGATTCAATATACGACATTATTTTCAACATACGTCGTCTTTCCTTAATTTCATCTACATGCTCGTATTCGTACTATTATTTATTCTATTACTATAATTTCTCTTTTATTATTCTCCATTAAACTCTTATTAAATCGAAATTCGTTTTCTATTTAAAACTCAACTCAATTTATTATTCTCATTCTCTATTATTTCTTATTTTATTAAGAAATTCTTTTTAAATTATTTAATTCTAACTTTACTATTTATTATTAGTTCTCGTTGTTTCTCGTTCAATCGAACAGCTTAACCTCAACTACTCGTCTCAAATTTTATACTCGATTTCCAACTCCATTCCTTTAATTCTAACTCGTCTTTTATTTTTCAACTATCATCTCTTTTAATTCTCTATTATTTATTTTACTCACTTTTCTCCTTCTCCTTCTAATTATTTAATAAAGAACTATTTTTCTTTATTTTTTTCAATTTAATAACTCATTATCAATTTAATAATTTTTCTCTTTTATTTCTATTTAATTTTATTTCCTCTATTTTCGAATTATTTTATTAATTAAATAATTAATTTTATTTTATTTCACAATTAATTTTAATGTTCTTTAAATCTTCAAAAATTACACCAAGAACACTCATTCAAAAACTCATATTTTCACCAAGAGCACCTAGAACACACACTAGGCATTCAACTCCTAATTTTCAATTTTTTTTCATGTTTTTATGCTTGAAATTTCAATTTCTTCATCTCAAAAATACTTATCGAACATCTAACACTCAAAATTTCACACAAACATACTCAAATCCTCATAACATCAAAATCATCAAAACTATTTTTCTTCCATAAACATGCATATATATCAATTTCTCCTCCATAACAACATAATGAATTAAATCATCTATAACTCACTTTTTATCTCATGCTCATAACATCAACAAATCATCAAACAAATAATCAAATCAAATTCTTCCTTCATATACTCAAAATTTTCGGTATTAACATGAAAGATAGAGCAATTATTTTCTCAAATTTCTCATGCATAATAATCATATAAATCATGCTCATACACACATATAAGTCATCAAATCATAAATAAAACATGAAAATAATTTTTTCTCTTTTTCTTCCCTATTTTCGATTTTAATCAAATTTCAGGGGTTTTTATTTTTCTTTTCTCTTTTAATCAAAGATTAATTCCCTAAGCTCGACTTCTCTATCGATTTCCTCACTCGATTCTCACCTCGAATCCCTAATTTGCCTAAGCATAAACTTAAAACATGCATCTTTCTTTCTTTTAGGGATTATAGATTACAAATATACAAGTAATCAAATAAATTAACCTACTTTTAAGAAATTAAAACCAAGCTCTCCTCTTGATTCATCTTGGACCGAAAATGAAGGGGTTTGGAGGCTCAAACTCTAGCTTGAATTTCCATGGTGGATTTCATCTTGAATCCTCAAAAAAAAGTAAAACAAGAATTAATCACCTTCTCAAGGGCATGTATGCCGAAAATCATGAAGAAAATAGGAAGATGATTTTGTTTTGATATTGAGCTCAAGAACTTGAAGGATAATTATCTCTTCCATTTGTGTTTGAAAGATTGGAGAGGATGATGATGATCTCTTGAAGATTGAAGCTTGAAAGCTTGATGATTTGAAGCTTTAATGGAGTTTTCTTCAACTTTGTGCTTGTGTGTGTGTTCGGCATTGAGGGGAGAGAGATGGAGGAAAATTTTTCTTTCTTTCTTTCTTGCTAAGTCACGAGTGAGAGAGAGAGAGAGAGAGAGAGAGAGAGAGAGTTTGAGAGAGTGATGTGAGATGGATGAATGATGAAACAAGTTTTTCTCTTTAGCTAAGTAAGAATGAAATGAATTGATTAAATGAAAGGAATATCATCATGATTATTCCATATAGGAGTTGAAAATAGGGGGTCTAGGGAGAGATTAGGGAGAGAGAGAGAGAGGAAGGTCGGTTGAGAGAGGGAGAGAGATGAGAGAGAGATTCCCATTTTATTACGGGTATAATTTTCTCCGGATGAAAAAGTTTTCTGGTAGAATATGTCCGTGTTATTTCATTTATACTGAAAACGGCTCTAAACTCTCTTCGTCTCGTTTCCGACATCGTAAATGCCTCAACTCTATCTCATATCTCACGAAATAAATCAAGGATTCCGAATATCAAATTTTTATGTCAAAATTCCAAGTAACGAAGAAAAACCTAAAAATCAATCGGCTAATTAATCCATTAAGAACTAAACTCTTAGAATTCTCTCAGGTGATCTCGGATAAGCTTCTAACATATCTCAGGGGTCTTAGAATTAAATCTAGATTCAAAATATACTAATTAGGTTAAATTCTGAGTTCATCGGTGGATAGTGTTTTCTCGGTTTTCGTTACTATTCATTGAAAAGTAAAAATTCTCAAAATTCTCTGGAATTCATACTCATGCTCAAACTCATATAAATAAACTCAATCAATGCATCACAGACTCGATTCGAATAATCAAAACGAGAAAATTCACGTCAAAGCATATAAGGGCAATTTGGTCATTTCAAGCAAATTCCTTTTCTTAAGAAAAATCTTATTATTCTAGGCATATTATGAAAATTAAAACGCACTTAAAGACTTATAAAAATTTGGGGTATTACAATATGTCTAATTTTCTTTTATGTATATTTCATCAGTAATGTCTTGTACCTAAAAATATACGCTCTTCGTCCTTCCTATCATTAGTCTTTTTTTATATTGAGCCGTTACATCCATCTTTACCCATTTATTAAAGAGAAACAATTAACTCTCGGTAGTGATACAAAAAAATAACTCTTCATCTAACCCACATTCTATCTTTTTATTTTCATGCAATATAATATGTATTTGTGCATTGGCATGGTAAAATATGAAATAGTATATGGTTTTCATTGTTTATACACAAAATATATTGTAGGTAATGTTTTTTTTTTATATATTCCACACGTAATGTGGATATATATATATATATATATATATATATATATATATATATATATATATCTCATATATATATATATAGGAGAGAGATCATATGAGAATAAATATTATCCTAAGAAATGAGAATAGATCTGTTGGGAAATTTAGTAAAGTTTTGATTGATTCCAAAACCAACTGACCCCAACCGAGTAGATGTTGCAATTTCCTAATGTTAGTATTTAGGCTTGTTGTTTGAGCAATGTTCAGATTTTATCTTTACAAGACTCCAGCTGAAGACGACAATATGGCTATACTCGGATAGAACTACAGATGGAAACTCGGATGGAACATCAGATGTAAGAAAGACAACTAAGCTTTCAAGCCAACCGTTCGGATATAGAACATCGGATGAAAGAAAACATCTGAGTAATCAACTGTTCGTCAGATGTGACAATCCACCTGATCAGATGGAACATCAGTTGCAGGACTCAATCTGATAAATCGACAACATGAAGTTCAAGGCAGCTGAGGGTTCAACTGTTCCTCTTCAGACAGAATGTCAGATGAAGGTAGCGATCAGATGGAACATCAGCTGAAGACCACTCGGATGAAGATCAAACGTCTCAACCGACTAACCAATGTTGAAAGACAAAGGTTGAAATTTGAATTTCAAAGAGGAAGTCACGTGAAGGTTTGACAATTTGTCATTACCTCATTTGGCCCAACACAAGGTTGTCTCAAAAGGAAAGCAGAAGTTCACAGTTGTCAAATCGGGAAAATCTGCAGAGATGAGAGACAAGCCATCGCTTTCATAGAACAGAGATCAACGGCTCTTCCAACGGCTAGTTGATCCCCACCGCCTATAAATAGAGGCATTCAATCATTTATCAAGACAGAAGAGACAAGAAGAGACAGAAGAGCAAAAGAACGACTATATACTGCGCACAAGCTAAACTGCAATTATTCTTTCTAAGAACATCACCAGCTGAGAGTTCATAGAGAGTTAGAATCTGTCTTGGTGTTTTTCGATCTTAGTTTGAGTCTTCATTTGTTCAAGCTTAGATCCTAGCTCACTTCTTTGATAGAGCTAGTAGTTGGAAAACCCACCCTTATACACATCCCCTAAAAAGGTTGTTAGGATCCTGCTCTTCCCGAAATTGAGTAGAAAGGTTGATAAGTACCCGCAAAGTTATCTGTACGGTTGCAAAGCCCGCGTAAGCTTTGTGGTAGCTGTCCTAAAGAATTTAGACTGAGTTGTGTGGACTCACAACTCCTCGTGGACGTAGGAGTTCTCTCCGAACCACGTAATTCTTTTGTGCATTTGTGTTTTCTGTTCAGTTACTTTCTGCATATCTAACTGTCCAACTAACCAACACTCAAAACTGCATCTTTACATTTCAACTGATTTGGTTGTTGACCGACCTTGCATCTGAGCGTGAGTTGTTTTATACGAGTTGTTTTTGTATCCACCCCATTCCGCACAGCGCCACTCTTCCAGCTGAGTTTTCTTACTCAGTTGTGATTCCAGCTGAGTCCTTTTACTCAGTTGTGGTATTTTTCAGGGGGTTGTTTTTAAAATTTCTATCTGGTGTATTCCCCCCCTCCCCCATACACCAGAACTCGTATCGGGACCATCAAGATCTCCACCATAGATCTATTGGTGATGAAGGGTCAAGATTTGACCAAGTCAAAGCGGGTCAACCCGTTGACTTCTTTTTTTCGTTTTTTTTTTTTTTTTTTTATAAACTGTCACCCAAGATGCACAACTTCACATATTCGGATGCACCACTCTATATAACTAGATGCACCACTAAGTGCATTTAGATGCACAGGATTTTCAGTTTTTTTTTTCAACTTTTTTTTTAAACTGTCACCCAAGATGCACAACTTCACATATTCGGATGCACCACTCTATATAACTAGATGCACCACTAAGTGCATTTAGATGCACAAGATTTTCAGTTTTTTTTTTCAATTTTTTTTTAAACTATCACCCAAGATGCACAACTTCACATATTCGGATGCACCACTCTATATAATTAGATGCACCACTAAGTGCATTTAGATGCACAAGATTTTCAAATTTTTTTTTTTCAATTTTTTTTTTAAACAGTCACCCAAGATGCACCACTTCACATATTCGGATGCACCACTATACATAATGAGATGTACCACTATGTGTAGTGAGATGCACCGAATTTGTAAAAAAAAAAATGAAAAAAATTGGATGCACCACAATGCGTAACTAAATGCACCACACAGTGTAACTAGATGCACCACATAGTGTAACTAGATGCACAATGTTTTACGAAAATAAAAAAACGAAAACAAAACTAGCGCATCTTAATGCACTTAGTCGTGCATCTCATTATATAGTGTGGTGCATATGAATACATGATGCGGTGTATATGACCTAACCTTAAAAAAAACGAAAAAAAAAACATAAAAAAAAAACTTAATATCTTGTGCATCTCAATACACTTAGTTGTGCATCCGAATATGTGAATTGGTGCATTTGAATATGTGAAGTTGTGCATCTTGTGTAACAGTTTATAAAAAAAAAAAAAAAAAAAGTCCCCGGGTTGACCCGGGTTTGACCCGCTTTGACCAAGCTAAATCTTAACCCTTCATGTAGATAAGATCAATGGTGAAGATTAATTCCTATTTCTCACTTTAAGGGGAGTTTGCATAGGAATCACTCTCTCTCTCTCTCTCTCTCTCTCTCTCTATATATATATATATATATATATATATATATATATATATATATATTGAAATATACATGACGTTACCTACAAACTCAAATAAGAACACAATTACACAACCCTCTAAACTAGCATATCAAAACATTGCAAAAAACGAAAATCAAGATTATGGAGACTGTAGTATCTATAGGATGAGAAATTCTTAAATGAGTGTACATATATATACTACACTCACCTCTTACATGATAATATTTTAATAATATAGTATTATTTACACATTACTATCACATACTGCTCTCTCTACCCCGCTAAACTTTTTAAGTTGTACCAGAACTTATCTAAATAAGAAAAGAATTAACCCTTAAAATTATAATGTTTGTACATGCCAACTTTCTATCTTTTTATCCTTATTCTTAATATTCGTGTTGAACAGTAACATGACATGTTCATCGGGACATTATTATTAGCGCTTTAACATCATAGTCGCTTTCATTTTCCATTTTATAAGTCGTTCATTAGGGGTAATTTTTTGAAGCTGAAATCGTATGCACTGCCTCCCCAAACATCACATCGGATTTTCTCCTCTCATTTCATATTTTATTTTCTACTTCTTCCATTGGTTGAGCGACATATGGCATTTACTAGGGTTTATTCCACCTAAATAGGGTATACAACTATCTTCAAATTGCCAAATGTCAAAAATTCGATCAATAATATAGAATATGATCACCATAGGAAGTAGAGAATCCGAGTTGCACAGACATCATTGACACATGTGTTCCATATCAAACAGATAGTAGAAACGGGCTTCAAAATTTATACATGCACTGAAAATTAATTTAGCCAAACTTAATTTACTTTTGTTCTCTCTCACTCTATTTCAGTAAAGCCGCTTCCCGAGCCAAGCTTCTACTTCGCTGGCCAAAACGAATCTTATCCCATGCATCTGGAGCTCTACTTCGCATATAAGTTGAAGTTAACAGATTTCTTAAATTTGGAGCTCGGAGATTGCCGATTATATTGTCACTAGGAAAAAAAAGGGTTGAAAATAACACAGTATATTGGAGAGTAAATTAGCCGTCTCAAGTGCCAACTGCCAATGACTACGTCCTCTTTTCATTTTTTTTAGTCAAACCCTAATTTCATCATTATCAATTTAATGGGACCATGACCTTTTCTTCACCCATTTCGTTTACTAATAATATTCAACTTTTTTCTCTCAATCTACAAGAAAAATAAAGAAAATTAAGTGGGTTTACGTGCGAAATCGGGTGGACTGTGCGATTTTTTTTCCCTTTTTAATCTAAACACGTTCTTAGTGGTCACAACCACTTCAAAGATAATGGTAGTATTGTAATTCTACATTTGTTTTGAAGGTTTTGAAATATGTTAGAAACTTGCTCAAATTGGATCCTTTCTATTTTCCATATATTTACAATTAAAGTTATTCCACTTGATTGACATTAACCCTAGATCCTTGCTCCTAAGAAATGAATTAATTAATACTTTCAATTTGAACTCCATCACGGACTATTTACAACCCCGACAAAAAACGAAGGATTCAAGTGTAACAGAACAAACAATATTGAGCCACAAGTCATTCTTAAAAGCATATGATAAATCTTAAATTATATCGGGGAAAAGACCATAATAATTAATTAATAAACACATTTATTGTAACTTGGTAGATAACTAAATATGTATGGTAATTTATAAGAAGAAAAATCAAAATGTTTTTGTAAAAATTCTTAGACACAACCATTGAAAGAAAAAGATAAATCTAAAAAGCATTTACAAACACAAATCTTTTTGGCTTTCCAAAAGAATGAGGAATGTCTCCAAGGAGACATTTAAATAGGATTACTTCAATTTATAAGCAGTAAAATTCGGTAATGACTATAGCGCACTTAAGTGCATTGCACAAGCAAGCCATTTTCATGACACATGTAAAGGTGTTTTTCATATTTAAAGTTAAAATAATAATGGTGTTAAGTTTTCCGTTAAGGTTTTCGGCTAATATACACAATGGAAAAATTCCATTTTTCTTGATTTGAAAATAATTAATTTCAATACTATTCTACGTATACGGACTTTATACCTTCTTGACCGTAATGCTATCGGATTTGTTTGCCAGAAGTTTTAGGGACCTCGTCCAACCACACGATCACAAGCGATGGTTTTCAAACGCAGACCTCTTCAACAGCACCCATCACAACCTTCGCTCGATTCCTACCCGAGGCGTAGGGTACTTCGTTGATACACAAAGAAAATATAAACACGGGAATGGATGAGCAAAAGCCTAGATTTTTATTTAGGAATTATATAAAACTTATTACAACATAAGTATATCTCCTTTAGGGAGAAGACAGACTTGTTTAGCTACCTATGGTAGCAGGATTTGAATACATCAAACTACAAAAAAGAAACTATGAGAAATTTTATTTGAAAGAAGTAGAGAGAATTTTGTAGGATTTTCTAATGTTTTTCTCGATGATCCTCTGTTTTCATCTGCCTAGGATTATATAGAGGTCTGGAGTAACCTCTTATCCTCCATTATTGCATTGGATTCCTTATCCTCTGCTTCTTTTTTCTTCACGTGAAGCGGGTCCTGTCATTATCGCTTGAGGACAGCCGACCTCCCATGAAGTTGGTCCACCATATTTTCCATTATTGTGTGAAGACAACCGACCTGTATGATTTGTGGATCGCTATTTTTCTGGTAGTGGTCCTCCTGTAGCTTTACCCACTTGTACTTTAGTGGGTAATTCCTGTTCATCCACCCACCATTGTCGTTTTCTTTTTTGTGAGTGGTTTTCTAGCTCAGAGTCACATGACTCCTTTATCATGTGTCGGGAATCTACTTTTTTTTCGGGGCCCTGGGTACTCTTACTTTCAGCAGTGCCTTGTGCTCTGCATACTCGTTGGAGCGAGCCTTCTCCTTTTCTCTTCTGGGTAGAAAGCCCTTTCCAAATTCTGGCTCCTTCTGGTTTGGACAATCCAAACATATGCGTTCAGACCAATGCCCTAAATGAGCCATGTTGCAATATTTGCGATGAGTCTCCTTGCTCCCTGCAATCCTGGTTTTCCAAAGCAAAGTCCTTTTTCTTTCGAAAGCTTTCTCTGCAAATTTGGTTGATTTTCCTTTCAAGGTGTTTAATAGGAATGATCCATTTGCTGAGTTCTGGAAGAACTTGAATGGAAACTTGACTTTGTCCATCTCCGTAAGACAGACCCATAGACCCTATGCTCTTCTGGTTGAGATAGCATAGTTGAGACTAGTGTAGTCTCTTCCTTCATTGGTGCCTTTATTCTTTCTAAGGCACTGGTATCAGGTCTCCTGAACTTTATGTAATGAAAAGCTTCATGGTTACCTTTTCCTGCTGGTTCTGGAGCTACACTGATAAAGTATAACTCCAGTATATCTCCTCGGCTAAATAATGGATTGTTAGCCCATGCATCATACACAGCTTCTTGGATCCATTTTGGTAGACCCTTGATCCCCGTGAATGATGGTGATGTAGTATAAACTGAGGCTAATGCCCCGAATTCATACCACCTCTTAACTTCGTGTAAATCAGCGCTTGACATTGTCCACACGCGCGGGTATTTCCCCGAAACATCAACTTTTTTTTTTTGGGGTTTGATATTTCTTCTGGTATTAAGTTTCTCCCAGTTGGCTTGATAAACCTGCCATGCAGAAGAAACTCGATTTTGTCAGTATTAATCTTAGAGGTGCCAGTCATTGGCCTAAGATTAATTTCTCCCTCTTTTACCCCAGAGGTGTTGGGTTGACATGAAACTTCAAGGTGTGACTCCTGAAGTTCATCTTTTCCTTGGGCCAATGGTTCCGAAGAAACCACCAAATTAGGACTTGGGCAAAGGGTATTGGAATCCCCTGCTACAGGTTTCGAGCTATGTACTCGAAATTCTTCTTTTGCCAAAGGTTCTTTGGCAGCCCGAAGGAGGGCCGATTGCATTGTTGTCCAGAGTTAATTCTGAGTCAACAAGCATGCTCGTATTCTATCGGTGACTTTCGTCCTATCGATAGATTGCAATCTCCTTGCCTGTTCAGCATGAAGAACGCACTCGTCCCATTCCCCATATAGCATTTCCAGATTTTCTCTGAAATGCCTTTTGGCCATTAAGATGGATCTTGCTTCAGCTGGCTCCATCTCTTGTTAAAAAATCTCCAACAAATATTTTGATGAGATTTTATAATGATAATATCAAAAATATAATATTGACATTCTGCCTGCCATCTAATTAATCTAGCCTTTCAGGCTTAGATTCCATCTTGTTCCTTAAGAAAGCTTTAACCTGCGTGTTATCAACTTTCAAGGTAAATTTCTTTGTTAATAAAAATAAAGGTCATTTTTTAAACGTCTCCCGCACTGCAAAATAATTTCTTCTCATTGATGTGCCACCGCACATCATCACTTTCTGAGAATAAACCACTACAATATTTGCAGGGTTCTTCTCCGTTGGGAGTGATCTTGGTTAAGACTGTTGCCTAACATTAATCACTTGCATCCGTATACAGGACCAAGTCATCTTCGTCTTGTGGTATCGAGAGTTTTGGGAGATTTATACAAACCTCTTTTAACTCCGTCATTCCCTTTTTATGTTCATCCGTCCAGATGAATGGGACATCCTTTTTCAGTAATGAACTGAAAACTTTCCTGTATTTTGCAAGGTTTTTGATAAATACACCTGCAAAATTAACAACTCTCAAGAAACTTTGAAGTTGTTTCGTCTCTTTTAGATCTTCAGGGAAAGTCTGGATCTTTTGCACAATATGATCTTGTAACACAATTCCTGATTCATCGATCTCAATGCCCAGTAATTCTATTTTTCTAGTTGCAATGATTGTCTTCTTTTCGGACAGTACAAGACCTTCCTTGTAACAAACATTTGCAAAGAGATCTAGATGCTTGATATGTTCTTCCATATTTTTTATGCTATTAAAATATTATCAATATAGACGAACATAAAAGAAAAATAATCTTTAAAAAGATTATCCATCTTTCTCTGTAATATCTGAGGTGCGTTAGCTAATTCCATTGCCATCACGATCCAAACGTAATGCCCTTGTGGAGTAGAGAAGGCTGTAAGCTTCTAACTACTCTCCTCCATGCGAATCTGGTAGAGACCTGACTTACAATAAAACTTAGAGAATACCTTAGCATTTCAAATGCAATTAATAAGGTGTTCCCTACTTGGGATAAAATATCCATCAAACTCTAGAATATCATTAATTCCTTTATAATTAATGACAAGTCTAGGTTTACCTCGTTTGATCTCACCATGATTCCTTACTAGAAATCCAAGACTGTTGTAAGGCGAGTTTCCTGGTTCGATCAATCCCAAATCAAGGTGTTCCCTGATTATTTCTTTCATATCTTGTTGATCTTTAAGATTCATCAGGATTGGTTTGTATCTGACAAACTCGTATTCCTTGCTTGGTTTCACCTTCAAGGTTGCGTTGAGTTTGTTCTTGTCCCACCATGCCAAAGGATTCTCATTGTAACTCCTTTTGATCTTCCTTTTGACATCTTCTAAGAACATCTGTGTTTCTTCCCTAATATCTTGATCTTCCTTTTGACATCTTCTAAGAACACCTGTGTTTCTTCCCTAATATCTTGATTAGATATTAAGGATACTTTAAGGATCTATATTTCTTCATTCTTGGGATCATTTTCTCTGATGTAGCTTAGTACTGCCTCATTGAATCTCCTTTGATCCTTTATTTTTTGATGTCGAAGTTTTCCTTCATCACCATGTTTGTTGCGAAATGTTAGTGGCATTTGTCAGTTATATGCCATTCGCATTCTCTGAACAATGCTCTTATGATCATAATTGGTTATGAACACCAATCGTCGATTTTCATTATCCTAAGTATATCTCTTGAACATTTGTAGGAAGTTGTTTTCTAACAGAATGTCTGAGCCTGTATCATGGAAATAGATTGGTGGAGTTTTCACCTTATACCATGGCATATCTCCGGCTTCTCCAATCAAGAATTCCGTTTCTTTTACTCCTTTTGATAAGAGTAAAAATTTTTTTGAGAAATCTCTTCCTACAATACGAGGTAGATCATCTTCTACTTCTTTTGGAAAGACTCCTCGTTTTGCTATGCAGATTCCCGCTCCTGAATCGATATACGCAACAAAATATTCTGCTTTATATTTCTCGTATAACATCCCAATAGAGATGTATATGGAGAATGGACTTGTCATTCAATCAATAATATTGTATTATTAACCGTAATAATCTCCATTCCTTCTTCCTTGTTTTTCCAGGGCTTATATTTCTCGAGAAAATCAAGCCCCAGTACCAGGGTATCTGGTTCTCTTCCAGCTTTTCCTTTGATCTTCAGCATGAATCCCCCAATTTCAAGGGTTCCTCCGTAATAGTTGATCTCTGGTTGTTGCAGATAGTATATGTTAAACATGGATTTTTACCCCTTTTAGAGTTTAAATGATGTTATTTAGTTGAGAAAAATCGTGTTTAAGGCAAGTTCGAGCTTTAATTTGTTGTTTTGGAAGAATTTGATATTTGCTCATTCTTGGTGAATTTTATAGGATTTGGAGACCAAAATAGAGAGATGGAGCTAAGAGATATAAATTTTGACTCGACACGAGTTTGTAGGAAGAAACGGCTCGAGAAACGGATCAAAATTAAAGAAGAACGAGTCGAACAAAGTTTGTGCGCGCAAGGAAGAAGAATGTGACAGGCTGCCGTATAGGGGTATGCGGCCAGCTATGCGGCCGCATAAGGGACCGCATATAGTTATATTTCAAACATTGAGGCTCTCAGATTTATGCGGCTGTGCATGCGGCCGCATAGACTCTCGGAACTTTACGCGATTTTTCCTATTGTGGCTCTACTTCTTTCCTTATTCTATTTTCTATTCCCACTGGACATTTACTTGTTTCCTAAGTATAAATAGACCTTCTAGGGCTTATTAGCAGCATCGTTTTCATACATTACAACTTTGGAGATTTGAAGCTTTCAAGGAAGACAAGAGATTTGATTTCTTCACTACGGTGTTTATAACTTTATGTTTAGAATTGAATCTTTGTTTTGTTTTGCCATGAATATGTGTGCCTAGACCTTTTCGTTATCTTATGGTTAGAAAGTAGATGGATATTTGATCCGAACTTTTATTTTAATTGATTGATCACGACCTATTCTCCTTTTCCGTATTCTTGTGCTTTATTATGCTTGATTATTTGATCACCAATTATGCATTTAGTTGTGTTAGTATGATATCGAAAGAAGAAGATTAACATTAGAACTGAGAATAGGGAACATCCTCTTCAATAAAGTCGAAAGATCTTGAGATTAGGGTGAAGATAAAGAATCTAAGGATCCTTTAGGAGTTATATGTTGATAATTGATTGGACACAATAGTTATTAGCGTATAATCAACGGTTTAATTGTCGTGAAAATGAGTCTAAATTAATTGTGTGATCATCTTAGGGAGAATCGAGTCTTTCATGTGATTAATTAATTAAAATAAGTTTGAGTTTATTTATTCATTGAAATCGAAACCATAAGAAAATCTCTTCTCTGTTTGATCTCGAATTTACTTTCGTTGTGCTGTTAGATTTAATTGCATTTTTATTATTTTTGTTAATTAGATTAAAAAATCCTTTTAACTAAGCGTCTAAATAGTGAAAGTTAATTGAAAGCAGTATTTGTGAATCTTAAATTCAATCTTTGTGGATTGGACCTTGTTTACTACAATTTAACTGTGCACTTGCAGTGTTAATAAAATAGCGAATAGTATAAGACATTACAAGGAAAATTAGTTTCCCACCTCGTAGTGTCAAATCTAACTCTAATTCCTCTCCATCCTTCAGGGCATTGCAGATTAATTGCCACCTTTGTGCTACGAGATGTCTGAGGCTAAGAATCTTGGATTAGATTTCTCCCAAGTGGTTGTGACATAATTCGGTCATCTTGGAAAGATAATCTTCCTGCATCTAGTCTGAGACTTTGGTCGTATCTCATGACTTACTTATCTCTTATTTGAATGTCGATCTCTCTTAATTGAGGAATCTCCATTCTATTGGGACAAACCGTCATTGTCACCTTCTTGAATAGATCTCGTATCTCGATGAACTACTTTCCCAGAAATAACTCAGTATGATGTGAGTTGGAAAGCGCATATGACACCTGATATGTAATAGAATAAGGTCTATTTCCATCTTCTAATAGATCATTACGCTTGAAATCTTGATACAAAGTCAGGGCCTTGTTGAAACTGGCGCCATTAAAATTATATGCAATTTTTGGATATATAATCCCTACAACCTGCCCAGCACAAAGATTCCCTGCAATTGTCCCTATAACGGAATCTTTTAGACTTCTAACTCGTCTATAGCATATTGCAATATCGATTGGTGCATCCACTCCTAGAAATAGAGTAGATTTGAGCACCAACTGGATCGCTCCCATGTGAATCCAGTTCATCTTTTTAGCAATTTCTGGCTTCATTTTAGCCAAATTTGCTCTAATGTCAGCGACTGGAATCAACTGCATTTTTACTTGATTTCCAGTTAGCTCGATTGGCAGAGACATTTCTCGTCTAGTAATGTCGTAGACGGTGTGCTGTCTCCTACTTCTTAGACTGAAGTTCTTTAGAATTTGGTCTAAAGATCCCGCTGTAAAGCCTTGATACTTTTGTATATTCAGGCTTCTCTTCATAATTTTAACCATCATTTTTGGCGAGATAAGTGTCTGGCTTGAAAAGCCATTTCTATCTTCGCTCTTTTGATGAATAACCTCAGCGTCAGTCGGATTCAGATTGTGAAGATCCATCCGACCAATCAGAATCTTCTTCACTGAAGATTTCTTCTTGCTCGTATATACTCTCGTCTGAGGGTATATCTTCGAACTGATATACTTGTATCAGCTCCTGAAAGTAGATGGCATCCTCGATGTCAGGAGTTGACTCGAATCTTCGTATACCCTTCTTTCATTATCGGGACAATTTGCTGAAATATGTCCCTTTGCACCGCATGTCCAGCAGTTGCAATCTTTAAAACTTTCATTAACTCTAGTGTGAATTCGTCTAAAAGTCTTCTTGGCTGGTGTTCATCCTTGAGATCTGTTTGAACCAGATCCTTGGGATAAAAGCCAGTTTGGCCCGCTTCTCTGGCCTGATAAAAGCCAGATCCTTGGGATACTAGGGCTGAAATCTATTCTTCTTACTCCTTTTTAGCCGTCTTGGTGGTTCTCTGATGCGTCTTCGACTTTTGGGTTTTTTTGCCCCATTTTTCACTTCTTTTGTGTTTGTATGAGTCGTATAAGGAAGAAAACAGGTATTTTGGAGGAAGAAGCTTGGAAATGGGCATATGGACGAAATATGGTCAGAATGGGCATTATTGAGACAAATTAACCCCGCTGCCGAATAATGATTCCCCTAGGAAGAGAGCTCAATAATGGACCACTTAGAACATCTCTGAGCGGTGATGATCCCTGAAGAATTCCAGCCGGTGTGAGGCTTACCGAAGAAAGCAACCAGTATGACCATGACCGCCAGCAACAGACAGCACCAAGAGCTAAATAAAGAAAGACGCGTGAAGGAGATTTGCAGAAGATTCTGGCGATTCCCAGCGATGGAATGATCTTTAAAAAGGTGGAGTCAACCCAATCAATCACTAATTTATGGCCAATCACCAATCGGATCAATCAAGGATCAAGCTAAATATGGAAGGTGATCACTCATGTCGGTAAGGCCATGACAGACTGTCCCAGTCAGCACATATGGGCTATTTATGGAAAAATGTGTGAAAGATCAAGGATGGAAGGTTCTAACAAATCTGGGATATCAACAGTAAGAAAGAGATAAAGTCAATCATCCTTATCAATCAAATCAATCACGACAATCTACTTATGGAAAGTCAGTCATGGGGATACTGTCAGACAGCTGCGGTTAGGGTTAGACTGACGTCTCTCAACTATATAAATTCAGCAAGTGTGGCTTACATAAGGCGGGCTCCTCATCGTATTCTACTACGTTTTCAGTCCAAGATACACTTTAGGTTTAGTATTTTTCTTTACATTTTCGTACCAAACAATTTGCTCGCCTTCATTTTCAATTCCGTTGTGAAGAACAAATCCAAGGCAGTTTGCCTTAGGTATTATCTTAATTTCAACACTTCGTATTTTATGTTATTGATGTGTTTATGTACTTTCATTAATATGCATTTCAATATATGTGAGTAGTTCCCTTTGGTGAGATTTGGGTGGGGGAAATGGTTAAATGTTGATATGTGAAATATTCGTGAGGCATTTGTGCCTTTGGTTGGATCCAGTGGTTCTGGAGATATTTGAGCAGAATTCATGGGCAGTCCGGACCAAGCGGGTGATCTCCGTTCGGTTAGATTTGTACCATGCAAAGCAAAGGCAGGGCATGATGGACAGCAAGGTTCAGTATACCCATGACCGAATAGTTGAGCATCATCTTCAATGGTGTTGTAGATCTGGATGGCGAGGAACAGGCAAGGGAATACTGCGTCCTTTTTCGGTCTTGGGCTTCTCTAATGACTACCCATCAACTGTGACGAGGCATCAAGCCATGGTTATTGACCATGGGACTCACCTTGCGTATCGTATATATATCGATGACCGGTTGGACGCGTTACCGGAAATGTATATCCTACGAGTTATGTCTACTCTATAGGTGCGGAGCTGGGAAGCTTGGAAGAGAAGGTTGGTGAGGGTCATACTTGGAGAGATCGAGTATGACTACTATCTAATAAGGAGTGAAGCATGGCCTTGTGACCGGGGTGAAGTGTGACCTTCGGACCAAGTGACCACAAGGGATTCAACCATCCCAAGTGTGAAGTATAGACTCTTAAAACGCCCCAGTATCTTTGGGCCACACCTTGAGTTTATACGAAACATGGACGGATCTTAGTATGCCTAGGACCGAATATACATATCAACAACAATCATGACCTATCCCCAAATCTTACCCCTTTTATATTTGATTGTCTTTCAAGTTTATTTGTGCGGATAAACAGGTTGAGACAGTGACAACTCAATTTGTGCACCGAAGAGTAAAGTAGTTCCTCACTCTCCGTGGGATCGACCCTAGCTTACCGCTAAAATAAACCAGTTTGGTTGTGGGCATAGGAGCGTATAATGTCCGTCTGGGGCATACACAAGTATTTTGATCGTACCATACGACGGGTACGTGTCAAAATTAGCGCCGTTGCCGGGGAGTGACGCGCAACAATTTTACTCTTCACAATCTATCATCCGCTTACTGCTTGATGCGGTACGGCGAGTTGTGGGATGGCAGCCATTGCCCCATAGACCATTCGTCAATTATCGTACCCAGCTGACCTGAATCTGAAGCCCAGCGGTATAACGTTACCGACCATCGAAGGCCGGTATGAGCTGAGCCCAGAACTGCTCCGAGTCATGCCTAAATTCCATGGCGTGTCTGAAGATGACCCAGTTACACATCTTTAAAACTTTGAAATGATATGCTCTAATGAGAGGGACCAGGCATCCATATCAGGTTGCTCATATTCCCCTTCACACTACATGATGGCGCGAGGGAATGGTATTACGGGCTAACCACTGGCAGTGTGACCACATGGGCTCACATGCAACAAATGTTTCTGGAAGAGTATTACCCAGTAACAAAGGTGCGGAGTATGAGAAGGGCGATACGGAGCATCAAACAAGGAGGGCTCGAATCATTCTATGAATATTGGAGCCGATTCAAAATATTGCAATTTAAATGTTCACAACACCAAATTTCTGATAAGGAATTGGTGGAATGCTTCACATCATGACTCAAAAGTACGAGCGAAGGCTTGTTATTGCTGCATGTGGAGGATCGATACGAGACAAAACTCCGGATGATGTTCTTCAACTTTTTGGAAACATGGCCAAAGAGTCACGGGAAGATGAAGACAGTATGGAAACGCCAAAAAAGGTAGGGGATTGGAACATCACCGAGTTGAGTAAGGAACTTAAGCAGCTCAAGCAACTCGTAATAACCTTAGTTTTGCCAGAGCAGGTTCGTCAGTATGACCAATACGACATGACTGGATGTCAAACTCACAAAAATCCCACCTTATTAAGAGGCGAAACAATGGAAGTCTATGCTATGGGAGAATGTCATGATCAACAGCTGAAGGCTGATCAACTCACCAACTCCTATAATATTAGATGGCACGGTAATCCATGTTTTCAGTAGCAAGAAGATGAATGGCATGATCAACAATTGCCACCAGAACAAGTCATACTGGAAAGAGTACAACAGATACCACCATACTAGCCACCACATCGGTGCGAGACCAATTGGCAGGAGGTACTAGAGAATTTGGACAAGGATAACAAACAGTTCAAAGATGAGACCCGAGCTACGATCATTCAACTTAGCCAACAGCTTACTCAATTGGCCAACGTCATGGCAAGAATAGAGGAAAACCAAGGGAAATTATCGGTGGATGGACTTAATCCAAGAGAGAAAGCTGATGTAGAGATATTTCAGAAAGAAGAAACCCTACCAATTCATTCCATCATAGTGCAAAAACCCCTTGAGGAAAATAAGTCGGAGCCAGATGAAGTTATCAGTGTAGGGCATACTCTCATAGTACGCTAGTAAGGCCAAGCACTTCAGATATGCAACTCCATGCTAAACCGTCTTCCATAGGCATATTGGAGAAAGAAGATAAGGTTATGAGTCCACTTAATGAACGCGAGAAGTATGAAAATCCGCAACATATGGAACGACAACCACCTCGGTATGCCAAACTACAAGAATATGAAAGGATGGTCGTATGAGAGAACGCTGTAGTGGTCATACCGAGAAGGGTACCAGAAAAGTGCAAAGATCCGGGTATGTTCTTTATTTCATGCGTTGTTGGTGGTAAAAGAATAGAGCATGCTATGTTAGATCTAGGATCTGCAATTAATGTGATGCCACTATCGATCTATAGAAAACTCAACCTCGGTCCTCTCAAGCCAACGGAAGTGATCATACAGTTGGCAGATCAGTCGAATGCCTATCCCGAAGGGGTATTGGAAGATGTTTTTTTTTAAGGTAGATGAACTCATATTCCTAGCTAACTTCTATGTGTTGGATATGGGATATGAAATTCAAAAAGGTTCTAGGGTGATATTAGGTCGGTCTTTCATGAAAAAGGCTCGAATCAAAATAGATGTGGACAAAAGAACCTTAAGTTGTGAGTGTGAAGGAGAGATCATTAGCTTTGACATCTGCGAGCTTAAGAAAGACATTGGAGATCATGGATCCAAACCTCATGTGGACATGTTCGAACTGTTTATTGATAAGTTCCATCAAGATACAACTGCACATGGCATACTGAGGATGGGATATCTAAAAGGGCTTACGGACAGAGAAGCTACAAAGTTAAAAGAGCTTACGAAAGCAAGTATGGAGCCTGGTTTGTGGCAAGTACAATACCATAAATGTCGTGGAAATGAGGTTTCTCCATCTCGACTAGGCGCTCAAGTTGAAAGGAAAATTAAGCTACATAAGCAAGACGAATGCAGAGTCAAGGCATACGGTAGTGTTGGGATGTACATAGAGTTGGGCAAGAAGATCTACGATCCAGGCATATCAAAGATGGAGAAATATTTTCCCGTAGATCCTTGTTTTGCATGAAGGAAAAGATTGTGTCGAGCTCAAGACAATAAACAAGAGCACTGATTGGGAGGCAACCCAGAATAAGGTCGCTGGTATGACTATTACTACTTTGATTTTATGTTCCTTTTTATTTTCTAGTATTTTGTGTTTCTTGGAGGTTTAACCTTGTAGATGAGATGAGTTGGATCCTATGCATCGAAGATCAAAACCCACTTTGCAAAGCAAAGTGTGTAGGTGGGGCCGGTGGAGACACTACAAGGTGGTTAAAGGATTACCGCATCAGCAGTATGACATGTGGTCAGGGTCTACCTTAACTGGCGAGGCCTTTGCATTTTGAAGCAGCGGAAAATTCATTATTCCACTCTCCACCACTCCATAACTGCTACACATGATCTCTAATCCGCACATGGTCAAGGCATGAACTATGGACATTCAGGATGCATTTCACCGAGTGAAGATCCAATCTCTTGAGACCAAGCCCTCACTCTCCAAACAATAAGTTCTCTCCCTTTTGTTGTAGTTTCTTGTTTCCTTTTTCTTTTGTGTCTTGAGTCTTTCTGCACTTTTACTTAATTTGGGATGCAAGCATGTTGGTTTGACTGGTACGATAGGTTGAATGAGCTTTGAAATACATGGATTCATGATAACAATATGATCATACGGGACTAAACATACCTGTAAGACTTGAACTGAAATTTTTTTTATTTCTGGTGTGAGCATGTTATATCTTTATTCTCTAAAACTTGCGGTAAGATTCATGCCAATTTGTTGGTGCTTGTTCGCGTGATTAGGGCAAATTTTCTTCTCTTTAGAGCCCTAGATTTATTTTGTTCAAAAATTAAAATCCTTTTGCTAGCCACTATTGGGCCAAAATTAATTCTTTCATAAACCATTGTAATGAAATTTTTAATTTGTGTGCCTTCCACACTTTACAAAAGAAGAGGAATATATTTGTTCTTAGTGAAAAATATGAAAAAGAAAAAGAAAAGAAGGGGGTCTGGGAACATAAGTGAAAGATGAATTCGTTGAGAAGAGAAAGAAACAAAAAGAAAAAAGAAAAAAAAAACCTTTATGAAATGTGAATCTTTAGAAAGGGTGAAAAATGTGATGGGAATGCTCTTACTGAGACGTATAGGCTCGTATGCCTGAAACTGGAAAGTTTGCCACTTACCCAAAAAATTCTTACCTTATCACCGTACGCCCCATTACTAACATAAAAGACCCTTTGATGACTTCACCAACATGTCCATAATATGATATGAATCTATACGCAAATCCATAGAGGAATCGATAATAGCATTGCATGAGAGTATACACTTTGCCATACACTTGAGTGGTCGAGCGTGTGAGGAAAACACTTTCTTTATAGATTGCATGTGACTGTTTGAGATTCATGCTATTTTAATGCTCATACGAGTTTGTGGATTGACCACAACGGAGGATGCATGCCTGTTTGACCAGCTGTTTGTAAATTGTGCAGATTTCGTATCTTGAGTCTTTATTTCTTTTCTTTCTTTTACTTTCATCGGTGTCTTTGTGAATCCACCTGCATACTTGAGGGCAAGTATGGTTTAAGTGTATAAGTATGATGCGTCTTCGACTTTTGAGTTTTTTGGCCCCATTTTTCTCTTCTTTTGTGTCTGTATGAGTCGTATAGGGGAGAAAATAGGTATTTTGGAGGAGGAAGCTCGGAAATGGGCATATGGACGAAATATGGTCAGAATGGGCATTATCGAGACAAATTAACCCCGCTGTCGAATAATGATTCTCCCAGGAAGAGAGCTCAACAATGGACCACTCAGAACATCTTTGAGCGGTCATGATCCCTGAAGAATTCCAGCCGATGTGAGGCTTACCGAAGAAAGCAACTAGTATGACCATGACCGCCAGCAGCAGACAGCACCAAGAGCTAAATAAGGAAAGACGCGTGAAGGAGATTTGCAGAAGATTCTGGCGATTCCCAGCGATGGAAGGATCTTTAAAAATATGGAGTCAACCCAATCAATTACTAATTGATGGCCAATCACCAATCGAATCAATCAAGGATCAAGCTAAATATAGAAGGTGATCACTCATGTCGATAAGGCCATGACAGACTGTCCCAGTCAGCACATATGGGCTATTTATGGAAAAATGTGTGAATGACCAAGGATGGAAGGTTCTAGCGAATCTGAGATATCAACAGCAAGAGAGAGATAAAGTCAACTCAATCCATTAAAGTCAATCATCCCCATCAATCAAATCAATCACGACAATCTACTTATGGAAAGTCAGTCACGGGGATATTGTCAGATAGCTGCGGTTAGGGTTAGACTGACGTCTCTCAACTATATAAATTCAGCAAGTGTGGCTGACATAAGGCGGGCTCCTCATCGTATTCTACTACGTTTTCAGTCCAAGATACACTTTAGGTTTAGTATTTTCCTTTACATTTTCGTACCAAACAATTTACTCGCCTTCATTTTCAATTCCGTTGTGAAGAACAAATCCAAGGCAGTTTGCCTTAGGTATTATCTTAATTTCAACACTTCGTATTTTATGTTATTGATGTGTTTATTTACTTTCATTAATATACATTTCAATATGTGTGAGTAGTTCCCTTTGGTGAGATTTGGGTAGGGGAAATGGTTAAATGTTGATATGTGAAATATTCGTGGGGTATTTGTGCCTTCGGTTGGATCCAGTGGTTCTGGAGAGATCTGAGCAGAATTCATGGGCAGTCCTGACCAAGCAGGTGATCTCCATTCGGTTAGATCTGTACCATGCAAAGCAAAGGCAGGGCATGATGGACAGCAAGGTTCAGTTTTCCCATGACCGAGTAGCTGAGCAACACCTTCAATAGTGTTGTAGATCTGGATGGCGAGGAACGAGCAATGGGATTTTGCATCCTTTCTCGATCTTGGGCTTCTTTAATAACGACTCATCAACTGTGACGAGGCATCAAGCCATGGTTATTGACCAAGGGACTCACCTTGCGTATCGTAGATATATCGATGACCGGTTGGACGCGTTACCAGAAATGTATATCCCGCGAGTTATGTCTACTTTGTAGGTGCGGAGCTAGGAAGCTTGGAAGAGAAGGTTGGTGAGGGTCATACTTGGAGAGATCGGGTATGAGTACTATCTAAGGAGGAGTGAAGCACGGCTTTGTGACCGAGGTGAAGCGTGACCTTCGGACTAAGTGACCACAAAGGATTCAACCATCCCAAGTGTGGAGTATAGACTCTTGAAACGCCCCAATGTCTTTGGGTCACGCCTTGAGTTTATACGAAATATGGACGGATCTTCAGTATGCCTATGATCGAATACACATATCAACAACAATCATGACCTATCCCCAAATCTTACCCCTTTTATATTTGATTGTCTTTCAAGTTTATTTGTGCAGATAAACAGGTTGAGACCGTGACAACTCAATTTGTGCACCGAAGAGTAAAGTAGTTCCTCACTCTCCGTGGGATCGACCCTAGCTTACCGCTAAGACTAGCCACTCCGATTGTGGGCATAGGAGTGTATAGTCCGTCTGGGGCATACACAAGTATTTTGATCGTACCATACGACGGGTGCGTGTCATTCTCCCATTGGTAAATCATTGTCGTCACATCCTAGAGGAGCTGCTTTGTTGATTCTCCTCAACTTCTTCATATTTCTCAGAGCTGTAGCTTGTTGGCACCACTCTGAGAGCTTTTGATGCACGTATGACATCTTCTTTGCCACGTTATCGAGATCTCTTGGTTTGTAATCTCGAATAAAAATCTCCTTCCATGGACTTGAAAATTTCAGAAGAAAATTTCCATTGCGATTCAATCATCAACTTTTGATTGATGCTTATAAATAGTGAAGAGTTGTAAAAACTTGTTGAGCTTTTTTTGATCCAAGACTGCAAGTCTTAAATTATACTCCATTAAGTATTTCTTCCTCTTCTCCTCGTCGAATTTCTCGAAATATCCTTCTCCAAGGAAATGATTTTTGATAAGCATTGCCATCTTCTTGATCATTTCGGTGAAGGAATCAATATTGGCGAAGCATAGACTTTTGGTCTCTCTTGGAATACATTCCCACGCTATCTTCACCACTCCTGCGAGGCTTGTTTCAAGGATTTTAATAAATCCATCTTTATCGAGATCGAGCGTTGCTGCTGCAATCCTCATTGTTGAGGCCCATTCATCTATCTTTGTTTCCCGATCTATGAAGTTAACTTCATCCATATCGAGCATGACTCCGTATGGATGAATAGGGTCCAAGGTGGCTTTTCCTACAGGTGTATCCTATAGTCTGGTTGCCTTCTTCTTGTTCTTCTGACCGTCATGTGGACATCATCTGGTACAATTGCATCAAACCTTGCTCTAGCGTGATAGTCACGAGCATCTCTCATATGCTCTTCATGAGTTTGCTGCCTCTCGGGGAACGCCATCTGTGGTCCTTGTTGTCCCTGAGCTGCAACCAACGCCTAGTGGTCATGCTGGTTCATCTTTAGATCAACCACTTTTAAGTTAGCAAAACATTCTGCTAACTCCTGCAAATCTTCAAGATTGAGTCTTTCAGGGTGACTCATAGTTTTTCGCCTCGAAACATCCTTGCAAGAGCTTCACTTCGTGGATCCTTCTTTACTTCTTCCACCAGTAATGGATAGGAGGGTTCGTTGACAAAAGGATTTCTCCTTACTTGTCCGGAACGAGGTTGTTGTTTCCATCCGAGTCTGGATATCCGAGAGGATGGTTTTGATTTCCTCCTGCATTTTGGATATCTTATACAGATCTCGTGGTACTCCATACAGGCCATTGCCGTAATGTTGTATCGTCTTCTGTATTTCCCGTAGATCCTCTGATATTTTAGAGGTATCTGGGGTAATATCTCGAAAATCGAGAACATTGGCTATTCCCTTATCCTTCTGATATATTTGCTCCATCAATTATGATTAAGTTGATGGTCTTCGATTATTTTTTGTGTTAATGCTTCTTTGAGGAAAGCATTAACTACAAAGCATCGTTGATGCTTTTCCTTCATTTGATAATTCCAGATAATATTTTCGGAATCTCCTTCTGCAACGCTTCGGTTGAAATGTTCCTCCCAGTAGGTAACATTCCTCTGTTGGTCTTGTTTTTCCATCTCGAAATAGTCGAGATAGAACCTGTAACACTCGCATCTCAAACATTTATTTGGATCCATATTTTCTTAATGTCTCCTCCATTAGGAAATAATCCTTACATTTAATAATAAGTTAAATATAATTTCTAAATAAGCTTAGGCTCTGATACCATTTTTGAAAAAAGCCCTGTCCTTAATTAATTATTCTCCGATTTTGAAAACTTTAACAGAAAACTTCATAGCGTTATTATCATAAATGTTATTGTAGGAGAATTCTTCCATTTGTCCTATAATGGGTCCTACTCGTGCACTACACTACACCTTAGTGCACCGTAGTCAAAATCGTAAAATCTAGGTTTTAAAATTCACCCTCTCCATTTTCTAGATTAACCAAAAAATAAAAGAACGAGGAATCTAAAAAGCCAATCCCAATCCCAATCCTAAAAGAAGTAATGAGGAATCAAAGACAAAAACTAAAAGCAAAAGCATTCAATATAATAACAGGTATATATAGAGAGAGAGAATCCTCCACTCACGCAGGCACAAACACACCAAATCCACCATGACTTATTCTTTCTATCAACGATTGTTTATTTTTCTATATTATATTTAAATTTGGTATTTACTTGTGATATGAACTACCATAAAGTACAGAACATCCCAAATTAAAATAAAAAAAGAAACAAATTTATATAGCTTACGAATATTATGATACACGAATTCATGCAAAAATTCATATTTCTGAAGAAGAAAAAAACAAGGAATAAAATGTTGTGGCACGTACAAAAGCGACTCGAGTAACATCTCCTTCGAGATAGTGTGAACCCAATTAGTGTCTAGCCCTATAATAAAAAGCTTGGAGATTGATTGATTAATTACATAATTAAGCAGCAGCTAATGAATAGTGTATAATAAAATTAAGAAGATTCTAAGATCATGCTACTGTGTGTTTCTGCAATGGGGAGAGTGTGAGTGTGGTCTCCTTCGTAGGTGACGACGAGCATAGTAGGATCTTCCGCAGCTCTCTCTACGTGTTTCCGAGCCGGACATCCTCGTACACTACTGCACTTGTAGTAACCCCTGCACTTCCACAACTCCACATTATAGTATATAATTTTCTCCATATAATTATAAAATACTTATGATAGATATATACTCCATTCATTAATTATGTGTAAGTTTCACTGCTGTAATAAGGCCTATGTTCGGTACCCAGACCGAGGAAGCATGCTATTCCTCCGTCGTTGAACAAGCGCCGAAATTAGTAATATATACTACTACCTCCGGTTCCCAAGTCTCTTCCTAGGGGGAATTGGCACGGGTATTAAGGAAAAGGTTGTTGAGTTAGTTATGAGTAAGAAAAAGTGATTGAATTTGTTGTGAGTGGAGAAAGGGTCCCAAATTGAGGGTAGTGATATATTAATTAATTGAGATAGTGGTGGACCGTATGTGGTATTTTAGGTAAATAAGATGATAAAGTAAGGGTAAGAGATAATAATTGTTGTGATAATAATTTGTTGTGAGCTAGTATCCAAAAGTAGCAAGGAAGAAACTTGGGGACTATCTCAAAAAGGAAAGATAGGAAAAGACTTGGGACCAGAGTTAGTACTAAGCAAGTGAATAGACTTATTCGCATGAAAAAATCATAATTAGTACTGGAAAAATAAACAATACTAATGAAAATGATCATCATTAAGAGAAGCCGATATAATAATTGAACACATACCAATCAATAACCATACCAACCGCATGGTACGGTTAGTCATAGTCGGGGGTAAATTAAAGGGACTCGGGAATAGTAAAATTTAAGGGATGAAGTTCCGATAAATAGAATTAATTAAACATTAAGTAATTAAATAACATAAAATAAAACTCGGTAGACCTTGTGGTCTACCTTACTAAACCGTTTCTCCAAATATAACTATGGAGTACAATTATTTTAGTAAATCAAGTTGAATTTGACCGTTGAAAATCATACTATGATCTACTCCTAACATTCTACACTCGACATACATATATTGTTTCTCTATACAAACAAACCAGCAGGCAGCAGCATTTGATAAATTAATCAACATCCTACTGTTTAATGAATTTTTGGAATTCGGTATTACTGCTTATTAATATCTTTTCTAAATAATGAATAATTAATTAATTACCTAGGATGTGGGGAGCCTTTGATCGGCTTCTGGCCGTATTTTCTCCACGAGTAATCATCAGGTGGGATGTCGGACATTTTCATGCTGATCGCCGGAACCATAACCACCCTCTTCACCCTCAATTTCCTAACAAATTCAATACCATTTACCGGAATTAAACATAATTTAATCTTCTCCAAATCTGTAAATGTTATTGCTACTGACAATCAAACCAATGTTAATCAATTCACCTCCTCTTCGAACAGTGGCAGCGGCTGGAGGAGCCGCTGCACTTGCCGGAGTTGCCGTTCTCCGACGAAGCGCACCTCCTCTTGAACGAAGAAGAAGAAGAAGAAAGCGGCGGCTTTCCGCCGGCCGAGCTCGCGCTCATCATCTGGAACGCAGAGGAAGAAGACGGCTGCTGCTGCTGCTTGCTCTCGGCGTCGCCGCCGGTCAGCGACGAGACAAATGAGGCGGCGCGTGAAATCGCGGGCGAGTACGAGAAGCTGATGGTCTTCGAATTGAAATTCTCCGCCGCCTTAAGATGGTAATCCGGCGGAGGAATTTGCTGAATTGGAGTAGGGCAGTAGATCTTACCATAGCTGCGATCTTCGGGCCGGGTCGGGTCGGAGACGATATTCCGGAGCACCGAATTCGGAGATGAGGCGGGGGGATTGGCGGTTACGGGGGCTCTCCTGAACCGGGCGTGACCGGTTCGGGTCCGGTCGAGAAGAGAAATCACTCTCTTAAATTTATTCACCGCCACGCCGGCCACCGCCGCGTAGTCCGTCCCCGCCTCCGCGGCGGGAATCGGAGATAACTGCTTCTGATTCTGGGAAGAGAACAGTCTGATGAGCTTTTCGACACTCTGGAGGCCGGAAGCAGCTTCTTCGGCGGCGGTTTCTTCCGATTGCGAAACGAAGCTGCTGTTTCTGTAGTTCATCATGAGCTCCACGGCCATGGCCGATGGACTTGTGTTTCTTTTTTTTGGTTTGTTTTTTATTTTTTATGGTTGCATGAGAGGAATGGAGATTGGAGAAGAAAAGAGGAAAATGTGGGGGGCGAGAGAAGTGATGATATATAATGGGGAGAAAGAGAGAGAGTCAACAAAATGATGAAGCGAAGCGATTGGAATAAAGATAAGAAAATGGGGGAGTTTGGGTTTGGGGTTAAAGAGAAAAAGAGCAGAGCAAAGTAAACAGTAGGTGACTGACCAGTCACTTTAGTCTAAACATGTCTGCCTCATCAAATTTAGGTGCGAATAAGATTGGTCCACCATCTGCACCTGCATCTGCATTTGGTGTCTCATGTGTATTTTGCACTCGCCAAACCCCATGCCATATTACTAATTTACTATTATTAACCCGTCCGACTTTTATCGTTACAGCTCGCATGCTAACATAAATGGCAAATTCTTCTTTGAGCCGCGCTTGTAGTGTACGAGTCCTTTTTTTTTTTTTTTTACAATAAACTCATATGCACACTACTTTATATTTATATGCACTTCATTTTATGTTCATATACTTATCGAAGAGTATATGTAAATCCGGTCAAATTCGATTTCGGTTGCGAACCGAAACGGAACCGACGGTTCTCAGTTCTACTTTGGAGGAACCTGAACCGAACTGCCTACCTCTTCGGTTTCGGTTTCAAATCGGAACCGGCAATTTCAGTTTCAGTTCGGTTCTTTGGTTCCCGGTTCTAATTTGGAACCGAAGTTTTAATTATACGTATTTTTTTCATTTTTTGCTACTTTTTTCTTCTATAAATGTATATTTATGCATTCTAATAATAGTATTTGGGTGATATAATATGAATTATGATATAAATATAAATAAAAATAAAATAAAAAATATAGGGAACCGTCTGTTCGGAACCGAAACCGTAACCAAACCGCCTCAACGGCGGTTCTCGGTTCCAAAACCGGAACCACCGGTTTCGGTTCGGTTCTGGTTCGATTCCACCGGTTCCGCTTATTTTGGCCACCTCTATTGATATGCACCAACTTTTTTTTAGTTTTTTTTCCGATTTTTGTTTTTGAAATTCCCAAACTTATTTTGCACTCTTTTTTTTTGTTTGTCTCTTCGTTGTTTTATTTGTCACTTCTTCTTTGGTCAAAATTCGAGCGAGGGGAGCCGAAAAATCTAAATTGTTGCTCGACAATTATCCTTATATTAGTAATTGGAGCGAAGACGGAGCCGTAAAATCGGAGTTGAAGGCGGAGCCGAAAAAAAAAAAAAAAAAAACTGTAAATAAAAAAAGAGCTGGAAAAAGAAAATTGAAATTTGGTGCATATCAATACTCTTTGGTGTCCATATCAACATAAAGTGCATTGATATGAATATATGGTGGTGTGCATATGGATTTATTGCAAACTAAAAAAAATCAAAAAAGAAAAAAATAGGACGAGTGCACTGCACGCGCCCCACGTGAGAAGCGTGCGCGTGCAGTGCACGCGCCACGCGCGGTCTCACTCACGTTGTGAGACGCGTTGCATGAGAGGCTAACTCATAATAAATTTAGTTATTCCGTACAAATATTCGAAAAGTATAATGAGGATAAACTTTAACATTATTTTTCTTCAAGAATAATGAATTGAAATGACACATCGGACGCTTATCAGGAAATATAGAGTATTTCTAATACGAATCGTGTTATTGAGTTCGATTTATAGTTAATTAAATATATTATTGGTATTAAATGAATAGTCTCAACATTTACTTTATTTTTATGTCGGACAGAACCACATATTACTAAATCACGAATTATAAATATGGATAGAATAAGAATATTGTACTTACACACAAGGTGAATGTCTCAATTACAAGGACGAGAAATATCTCGCAATCCTAACAATTCGATGTCACAAAATTGGCTTGACCACGATTATGAGGATTACAAAAATCCTTGATTCTAGTTTGACATAATGTTATATATATGGGGTGATCTCCTGTGCAATCGGGTCAAGTGAAACCGGATCCATGCGACCGGATCCGGGCCGAGTCGACCCGGTCAATTCGGGTTTGACCCGTTGATCGGTCAATTTTTTTTTTTTTTTTTTTTCAGTTTTTTTCATTTTTTTTTTAATTTCAGTTTTTTTTTTTTCGTCTTCACCTTCGGCTTCGATTTTACGGCTCCGCCTTCGCTCCGATTACAAATATAAGGATAATCGGCGGGCAACATTTTGGACTTTTTCGGCTCGCTCCGAGGCCTTCGGCTCCCCTCGCTCGAATCTTGACCAAAGAAGAAGCGGCAAACAAAAAAATGAAACGGCAAACAAAAAAACGAAGAGGCAAACAAAAAAAAATGAAATAAAATCTGAAAAAAAAAATAAAAAAAAATGAAAACTGAAAAACTGGAAAAATCGGAAAATTAAAAAAAAAAAATCGGAAAAAAAAAAAACAGCGCGTGGGTGAGGCGCGTGCGGCCCACGCGCCACACGCGCGGTCGCATGGTGGCGGCAGATCGCATGCGAGTTTTTGTGTGTGTATATATATATATATATGGATGAGTTACTATAAAAATATTTCTTGATGTGAGAACGTGAGAATATGATTAAATTAATATGTAATTATATCTAAATTTATAGATTGTTATGCTTAATAAGATTCATGCTTTTTATATAAACGTTAATTAAGGCTAACCTACCAATATGGAACTATAGTCAAACTCAAACCAATGAAGGCTAACCTACCAATATCAGTACGCCCTAATTAACTTTCCAAAAACGAGAGCGATATCTCATTTGATTTCTTATGCTTCAGTAATAAAATTTTCTTTTGCTAGTAAAGGAACTCATGCGACCAATCTCTATCAATCTACGGCGTTAATTTATAATAGAGAGAAGGTCGCAAATTTCAAACTAGGCACTTTAAACAGACAAAACTATGGCCAGGCAGCCAGCTCTTCCCAAAAGAAAAGGAAAAATAAATAAACAAAAAAATTAAATGTATGGCCAGCTTCCCAGAATAAAAAAGTGCTATAGATAATATATAATATTTCAGAATTTTGACATTTGTGGTTCAGCTTTTGAAAATATGCGAAATAGTTTGACCATTTAATCCAATCTTGAAGGGTACAGTTTTTAGTGGATCCATCTTCAACATTTGTGTTCAATAGATTAACTATCATAATTTTATAATCATACTATTTAGTTTATATATATATATATATATATATATATATATATATATATAATATTATATATGAGCTCTGCAGTAACTAAGGAATTATGCTTCTTTGTTGTGTTTTTATATAAGGATAATCAAAATCACACAAAATCAATAATTCAGATTAATCTCTAATAGAATTTATAATAAAGAAATGATACTGAGCGGATGACGCGACTGATATGATATAGTCATAAAGTACTTATATAAAATGTTGGTGAATTCTGAATTTGAGACATTTAATCATTAATATACTAACTCAATTGTCTCAAATAAACTCATCAAATAATATGAAATGATATTATTTCATGTGTGGCTTCGTACATAAAACAATATTACTTATTGACAAAAACTCTGGTGCAACTGTTGCATCGTAGAATACTCGTCCGTTTGATCCGATCTGACCCGTTTGACTCGGATTTGACCCGGGTCAACCCCCTTTGACCTTTTTTTTTTTTAATTTTTCAGTTTTTTTTTCCAATTTTTCTTTTATTGTTTGCCGCTTCTTCTACGGTCAAGATTCTAGCGAGGGGAGCCTAAGGGCTCGGAGCGAGCCGAAAAATCCAAATTGTTGCCTGCCGATTATTCTTATTTTAGTAATCGGAGCGAAAGAGGAGCTGTAAAATCGGAGCCGAAGGCTCCGTCGAAAAAAAAAAAATTGGCGCTTGAACCTCACACTCAGATCGGTTAGAGCGCGTGGACAGATCAGGTCGGGTCGGGCACTGTTCCATGGCGCATAATTCTGCACCGGAGTCCAGCTCTACTATATTTTAGTTATTATAATTACATAAGTACTAGGTAATTTTACTTTCACTTTAAAATAGTACTGCATATTATTGAAAACCCAATTATCACGCCCGACAATTTCAGCCGTTTTTTTTTTCTTTTTTTTTTTTCCGTCTAAGGCGAAAGTAGGCCAAAGTTTGGGGAAGAAATTAAATGACAGTTGATGACTTATTGCAAATTCCGACAATTAGTCAACAAAGTTGCGTAATTCACTTTGCTTTTTCAACTTATAATTCTTGCCCCAATTCTTAAACAAACATAGCACATTCTTTAATGGGGAAAATTCGAGAAAAAAGAAAAGGAAGTTAGAACAAACGAGATTCTTTATTATTGTAGAACAAAACTAAAGGCAAGAACATAAAGTATACATACCATCGGTTTGCTATAGGGATGACCAAGAATTGTACTAACCCAGAAATTCGAACTGCGGTTTGGTTTGTCTGGACACTATGGTACGGTATACGTATATTTCACTTGGATATTATATTATGAATTCAAATTTTCTTATACGTGTTAATATAGTAAGGCTGTGGGCAGCGGGGCGCTCGAGCGCGTGCACGCTGCCCCAGCGAGCACATTAGTCTAGCTCGCCCATCACTGCCGAGCGCCGCACTCCCGCGCTCAAGCTCGGTAGAGCGAGCATGCGCTCTCCCGCGCTCGAGGACACGTGGTGGCCGTTGGTTGGTCGCCGGCATAGCCGTTGCGATCGCCAACGGTCACCATTCAAATATTTTTTTTTAATTCCAATTACCACACTATATATATTCCCTCCCACCCACAAATCACACACTACACTCTCTATTCTCTCTTCTCCACACTCTTTTCTCTCAAATTTGCTCCCCAAACCGGCGGTCACCTTCTCCGGCCAAGCCCTCCGGCGATCACCTTCTCCGTTAAAAAAATGGATCTAAACGTCAATTTCAACTCCAATTGACCATTCGCCGAAGATTCGCCAAGCCCCAACCCGTCTCGTCCATCCCCTCGACAAATTTTGTATTCGCAAATACCCCAACGAGATTTATTCTCGTCGCCTCCAGCCTTTGCTCCACAATTTTTCACGGCGGGTGCCTACATTCCTCACTTTTCGGCGGGTGCCTTTGCACCGTTTCAAGGCTTTGGAGCCGTCGGAGCCGCCAATGCCACCCCCTCGAGCACCGGCTACCCCACGCACCCCGCGTCGTCGCCCGAAGATTTCAACTCGGCGGTGAATTTGGACGCCGACGGTGACGAGGTCCAAGTCACGTCGCCGGCAAAGAGGAAGGGGAAGAAGGCGGAAGCCTTTGGCAGTGGTCGTTGTGGTGTCCGTCGTGGAGGTGGTAGGGCGGCTGCGGTGGAGTTGGTGGATTCATCTTCCGAAGACGAGGACGGGCCGGCGGGATACACTGAGGCCGAGACAGAGGTCTTGGCTCGGTGTTGGATCGACATCTCCCAAGACCCCATCGTCGCCAACGGCCAAAAGATAGATTCGTATTGGCGCCGTATTTTGCAGCGTTACCGCGAGCTCCGTCCCAAAAACTCATCGAAAAGGAACCCGTCAAAGCTCCGCAACCATTGGGATCGAGTGAAGATCGTCTTAATGGAATTCCAACAAGTTTACAAAGAGTGCGAGATGGCAAGTTGGAGCGGTGAGAACAGTGAGGACATTTTGTCCAACGCTCTCAATGCATGGCAAGAGGCGAAGAAAGCTTCTTTCAAGCACTTGCCGACGTGGCGGGTAGTCAAAGATACGCCGAAATTTGCCATGGTCTACTCCGCAAAATACACGATCGAAACGGCGGCAAAGAGAACAAAGACGGGCGAAGATGGGAGCTACACCACTTCGGCGCAGGATTCGGCGGTAGGGAGCAATTTGAGCGGGAGCACTCCGCAGTCCTCCACTCCACTTTTCGGCAGCGAATTTGGATCAGAGCACTCTAGTTGGATGGAACGCCCGATGGGTAGAGACAAGACAAAGGCGGCGACAAGAGGGAAGGGGAAGGCCAGATCGAGCTCGGGTAGCGGTTCGGTATCGAGAAGTATACGGGAGAAATTTGTTTAAGCGGCCACGAGAATGTCGCAGCAAATGAAAGAATTTACGAGGCAACAAGACTATCATATCATCACCAGGAGCACCGTCGGTATGGCTCCGGGCCAGAAGGAGTTCCACGATCGATGGGTTAGGGATCTTAAAATAAAATATGAGTGGCCCGTTGATGATGAATAATTTTTTTATTTTAAGCTCTTGTTTAATGTAGTATTTTAATTTTATTAATGTAGTTTAATATCATATTCTAATTTTAAGTGGAATGAAACGATTTTTTTTTTAATTTCATTTTGTTTGAATAAAAAAAAAGATAAAATGGCGAGCTTGACGAGCTCGTCACTGCACTTCATTTGGTGCGCGCGTCATGGGTCCACCAAAAGGGCAAGCGAGCGAGCTCGCCGAGCTCGCCACTGCTAAAGGCCTAAGACCGTCTCTCACTTGTGATTTTTTGTTACACGTCGATGAAGTTTTGAAGTTTGTGATTTGATGACCCAAGCCCAAGGTCTAAAGCCCTAACAAATAGATACAGCATTAGTAGAAAAAGTGTTTTCCTGTATCTATTTGAGCTTAACAATGGTCCATAAAACTAAAACAATGCAGTCACCGTGATATAATATATTGGGCTTAACAAAAATTTTGTTATCTTTTATCAGCAATCGAGTTTTCTGAGAGTATGACCCATAGTGTGTGCTTTGTTTGATACAATTATTAAATAAAGTATTACATTTTGATTTTGCAAACATTTTTTGGCATTATTTAGGTAGTTTTTAATTCCGTGCAATCTATTTGATAAAAAAGGCGTGCAATTTATATGTTGTGATCATATATGTTTTTTTATGTGATCATCTATGTTAATTTATTTTTTCTTTATTAATTTTAGCAACTTATAAGAATATTTATGGAATTTGGATTTTGTTTCTATTAATATAATAGGTGGGCTTTTAATGAAATATGGGCCAAAAATGTTATCAGATTCATATTGGGCCGAGCAATTTCTATATTTTTCCATTATTTTATTTAGTAAACTTTTAAATTACACATCATATCATACGAGTATCTTTTATTTTGAGGAAATATGACTTTAATTATCTTCAATTTTGTAAGCAGTGGGATATAGGGTTCAAATTCCACGTCCTCCTTACCCAAGTCAAAATTTTTTATCTAATAATCGCATTTGCTTTATTGTTGATAAAAAGTAATGTTTGAAATATATCTAGCCCGTCACAATTAAATAGTCATATAAAATGGGTTTTGAGCATGTACTAATACTACTATGGCTTGAATTTTGATCATTTTTATATCATATACTATCATATGGAGTGGCCATCAAGTTACTATCATATTAGATCATTTTTATATCATATATCATGTACCATGTAAAAATAGAAATATTGATAATTATATTATCATTCAAAACGGTAACGTTGCAATGATGCTATAAGATGACTGCTCCAAGCCTCCAACTGGGGTATAAATATAATTTGATTTCGTTTGGTGAGCCTAACCTAATGTGTTTCATCTAAAATAATTCAAATTCTCTCTAAATCAACTCAAAATAATTATATTACATGATTTAATTAGCATTTATTTCTTGCCGAACTCTTACCTAAATTCTTGAGAGTTTTCCACTTTAGTCCATTCCACCAATAATTTGATATATGTTGATATAAGCTAGTAATTAATTAGTAGTATATGCTAATTAGGAAAATATTTACTGTCATGCAAATAAAATCTGACTGTTCCCCTTTTGGGATGATTGTCCGTCAGCTATGATTTGTAGTAACTGTAAGAATCTAATCAAGATTAAGCACTTCATGTTTAGCAATATATATCAATCGATAATTAATATGGAATGGATCACAATCGATGACAATATATTATCAGGTTATAATTTTTCAAAATTAATTGAAAAGATCAAGGACAATTATATATTTGAGCTATCATAAAATCTTACTAGTAAACAGGAATGACGCAAATATAAAAATAAGAATAAAGACATTTGGATAACAGTTGTCCGAACAACCAATGTTTTAAAAATCGGCCCGACAAGCAAATCGGTCAGTTAATCAGGTTACTAGATCACCGATTCGACCGGTTGAACCGTTCTGAAAAACCCGGACAACCCGTTATATATATATATAGATACTAAATAAAAAAACTACTAAATGATAAAAGTTAATTGAAAACAAAAAGTTATAGTTATATCATAGTAATCCAAACTACAAAAGTAAATATAATATCCGAAAACTTTTCATTTAATCAAGGCTAATGCAAATATATCACAGAATCTAATAAGCAAAACTTTTTGTTGTGTTCCATATCCGAAAATTAGTGAAAACATTGTCATACCTTTGTTTATCTTGTAAGGCTTGAAGAATTGGGGGATGAGTTTAATTGAAAAGTGAAAATTGAAATTAAAGTCTTAAATGTGAAACGGGGAAGAGTGAAGACTCGGAAGTCGGAACGTCAATTTCAGAATTTCTAAACTTTTTTTTATTTTTTAATTGTCCGGTTTTTTCGGGTTATCGGGTCACCGGGTCGCTGGTTTTTACCGGTTTTTACCGGTTCGCTTCGGGTTGGGTTACAATTTAATTTCGATCTAAACCGGCCCGGACACATGACCGGTTCGCGGGTTTTCCGGTCCGACCGTCCGGTCCGGGCCGGGTTTAAAAACATTGCGAACAACAGTGTAATATTCGTAATTAAATAGTTTTTTTAATTTTTTTAATAATTATATAATTAATGTTTTGTCTATAATACTATTTCCCACCTAATTATATGTTAATCTTTAGATTTAATTAATATTTTGAATTTTCAAAAATTTGTGCATGATATTAATTTTTTTTAATTAATATTAGAAATTAGCATACAATTAAGTGGAAAATGGTGTTATAGACAAAACACTAATTATATTAATTATTGGAAAAAATTTAAAAAATATTTAATTACGAATACGTCACCGTTGTCCGGACAACTGTTGTCCAAATATCCATACTCAATAATTAATTAGAATGGTCCATCAGTTACGCGCACAAATGAACACACATGCACACAAGGGACGAGAATTTATTCAGTGTGCACCAAAAAAGCGGTTGTGGGTTCCCACGTATAGATATGCTGCGCAAACTATTTGTGACTAAGTGAACACCATTATAATTCATGCCCACATATTAATTAATTTATTTTGATTTAATTTCTTATAGCTTCCCTCTTTCACTTCTTGTTCGCAATATTGTTTTTGACGTTTGTTTCTTTCAAAGTAAAGGATTGTCGAATGATTATTAATAGTGTATAAAATTCATGAAGGAGAAAGAAAACGAGACTTTAGACATGAAAATTGCGAAAAAAGAGTAGAATTAAGAGAAAATGTATTTAAATATATAGAGAGAGAGAGGTTGGATCAAATAAAAACCAACCTCTAGGTAAAAACTGCAAACCACTTTTAGACCATAGATTTATAGCAATTAAGGGATGAGATTCATTTGCCAATTTTCCCTTCATTTAGTAACCCTATGGAGGAATAAGGATTATATGGTCTTTTTATTTTTTATTTTAACTATCAATTCCTAAATTTTTGCTAACTCATTATCAATTAGGTATTAATGATCAGACTAATGTTTTTCTCTTTTTTACTCACAATTTATTGCCTTAACGGAATTTAGATAGCTTTCTGCAAAACTTAAGGTACTGTTTTTTGAATACTTTGGGAGGCATTCAAATTTAAGCAAAAGGAATATAGATCTATATGGTGAAGCTGTGGAAGAAGAACAAGTAGCTAGAGCTAGAAGAAGAAGCAGAAGAGAAGGAGAAGAAAATGGAGGCGGAGGCAAAGATGAAGAGGAATAATAGTATTGAAGAATCTACATAGGGAAGCAGAGAGGGTTACTCTTGAGTTTCATAATCATATGCAGCACAAGCAATTTCTCGGAAGACTTTCTACGGATTATTGATGTATCTTGTTGCTGTGTTTTTTTGACTCGAGTTCCTTCAGTTTAGTCTTTAAGTTTTGTTGTTTTTAGTGACTAGCAATAGCATGTTGCAGGTTAATTTGAACTTCCTCAATTCTTTATATTATGCATCATATTTACCATCTTTGATCTAAAAGTAAAATTTAAAAGCTGATGATTAAATACAAATATACAAAGCGTCAACCTGACTCTCAACTCATAAATTCGCAAAGTCACTAATTCACATTTCATTAACCAACATTTAATTACAGTGTGTACAACACTATTGTAGTATTCAAAAAGCATTATTATATACCTTCATATACAAATCCTCAATACAAAAATTAACTAAAAATAACATTTTTAATTACATTCAATCTCCATAGCCTGAATATATTTTGTGGTCGCATGTAAAGTAAAAAATAAAACTACTTCTCAATCATATATATCAAAAAAATTAGTGCAACTACTATTATACACCATTAATTTAATGCTTTATACCCAGTGTTATATTGTCTCAACATCATTAATATAATGTTCTTCAATCTTAATATATAATGTAGAGTAACAATGCACGAAATTGAAATGAGTAATTGCAGTTTTGGCCTTGAAAACTCTAATTAAGATATATCATGCATAATTTAATTGAAGGTTGTGGTAATTCATATCTCCACTTGGACATTTTTACAAACAGTTGGTATGA
Organism: Schizonepeta tenuifolia; assembly: GCA_029490685.1. Classification (NCBI taxonomy): domain Eukaryota; kingdom Viridiplantae; phylum Streptophyta; class Magnoliopsida; order Lamiales; family Lamiaceae; genus Schizonepeta; species Schizonepeta tenuifolia. The sequence goes on from CM055958.1 coordinate 8,198,017, forward strand.
ATCTAATAATCAGCAATTTCATTGCTATAGCAATAGATTGCCATATCTCTGGGCAAAGAACTCCAAGCTCAGAGCTGCCGTACCAAAAGGATTAAGTTCCATGGTTCTTTGATAAAGGGCAAAGGCAGAAATTTCCCAAGCCTAATTCGAACTAAACTAACAAGCGAGGCATCCGAGCAATCTGTAGCCTCACGAGTGATCCCTGGGCCTATAAGAAAAGGGATCACGAAGTGCAGGCGGCTAATCCAGCTTTTAAGGCGTAATTATGATCTAAGGCAGGAAGTGCATGACTGGAAGACTAGCCGCAATGAGATACGTCAAATGGAAGAAAGCAGTAATAGATGCCACCCTCGGTACTCTATTTCCTCATCGAATTCGGAAATAGCGAGGGATGGTTTAGTAGCTGCAGATCGGATGGCGTCCTCTATTTCATTGGCTTCGTAAAAGACCAATGGGAGGAGCGCATATCCGGGAAGGACGGGAACAAGCCAATTACTTATTAGCGTAGGCGAGCGAAGCACCTTTTTCCTCAAGCAATGGTGTAACTCGAAATAAATGAACTTTCACAGCTAGGTGACTAGTAAAAAGAATCAAGTGAGTTACTCGTCCCGGATTCGAACTGCTCTTTCTTTGGATCTGTGGGAAATACCAAAAGCTCCATCATAATAATCCGAGACCTGCTGTGAGAATAAGTATCGAAGCAGTCTGTTGGAGCCTTTGTCTCTCCGCCTGCTATTACTTTAGAACAAGGACCTATAGAAGAAGAGGCCTTACTTTTTGTAGGATATGAGGAAGAGTTAACCCAACGGTCTTTCCTTCCCCCCTTCCTAACTAGGTGTTGGATGCTCCATCGCCCACCATTTTAAAAGGCAGGTCTGGTAAAACCCTTCGAAATAGAAGGAGCTTGAGCCACGTTCGGAGACCTCTTCGACTGCACTTGGAATAACAACGCGGAAAAAGCTCTTTTAGAGGCCTTTCCGTCGAAGTTTTCCCGTTCTGCGTCCTGAATTGCTTCGGTCGGTCGTTTCAGCTTGAGAACAGAAGGATGTCTAGTCCTTTCTGCCCTCGTTGGGAGCCTAGCGCGGGGTTTTCCGTTCGCACACTTTCCCAACAATGACTGCCTTCTTGTCTCATGTCCGGTTTTTGATAGAGCCACTTGCAGACAACCCCGCTCAACCGATGGTTATCAAATCACAACATGAGCCTAAAGAAGCTAGGGCAAGGCCTAATTGAAAATGAAGTGAATTGTTGATTGTATCATAAAGACCCTTATGCTCCGTTTTTTTCCGTTGCATAAAAGAGATCCCTTCCCCCCACTTTCAAAAATGGGAATATTACTTTCGTTTTTTTTTCATTATCAAAGACAGTTTATGGCCTTTTTAACCATAGCCCAAAATTGGTATTACACTAGATTATGTTTAAAAGGAAGAATACGACAAAACATTGTTCAATATAAAGTTATACTTGAGTTTGAAAGAATAATGTTCAAATATACAAGCATATACCTTCATCTTCAGCAGCATCGTTTCTCGTCGGAACACCGTTGACATCGTTCTTCCTTTCTCTAAGCACTATGACATACCGCTGGTGAGAGAAGATTTTTCCTTTTTTTTAGAGCAGACTTGTTTCCACTGGTTATAGAAGATAATTCTATTTATGATATTGATGATATGGTAACAACATTAATTCTGCAAGATTAGGATCTGTGATATTTGATGAGTGAATCACGGAACTATTAAAAATAGTAATTGTACAAGACCTAAAATACCCCTAACAACATTATTGGCGGTTGATTGAAAAAAAAAAACTGCTTACTCTTGTTCATTGATAAAATCAAGATTAATGGTACAGATTTGGTTTCTAGTTTTCATATAAGGGGTGGTTTTCACCTAACCCCAACCATATATATATATATATATATAGCCGATATATGCTACTCGTCTTCCGTGAGCGCCGCTCGTGAGCACCACTCCCGATTGTCCATATTAATATTATTTTATCTTTTATATTGCATTTTAATCTAATACCTTAAAAAGTATTATTGAGAGCATTAAATTGAAAAACTACATACAAATCAATGGCCGATTTGTTTATTTATTCATTTATTTGAAGTTAAAGGGGAAAACAACAAATCAAGCATTGATTTTTATGTAATGCTTCAATTTAGTGATTTCAATAGCATTTTTTAAGGTATTAGATTAAAATAAAATATAAAAAATAAAATAAAATATTGTTAAGATGGACAAATCGGAAGTGGTGCTCACGAATAGTGCTCACGGGAGGTAAGTAGCATATCAGCTCTCTCTCTCTCTCTCTCTCTCTCTCTCTCTCTCTCTCTCTCTCTCTCTCTCTCTCTCTCTCTCTCTCTCTCTCTCTCTCTCTCTCTCTCTCTCTCTCTCTCTCTCTCTCTCTCTCTCTCTCTCTCTCTCTCTCTCCCCATATATATATATATATATATATATATAAAGTATTAATCATTATAGGTATTCATAAATGGTAGGGTTAATTGTCTATAAAGACACAATCTTTTTACAAATTTGTAATTTTAACATGATCTTTTTTCATTGACAATTCAAGGCATGATCTTTCAACTAATTGCAATTCAGAGCATATTTTCAATTTCCGGTAATCGGAAAGATCACCTGTAATTTTTTAGTGACGTGACATTTAACTATTTTTGATGTGCATTTGACTCATTGTTGACGTGACATTTTTATTTATACTATTTACTAAATATTTTTTTTCTTATATTATACCCTTTTATCAATAATCCAAATTTAAACTCAATTTGAATGCCACATCAAAAATAATTAAATGACACGTCACAAAAAAAATTACACGTCATCTTTACGATCACCGGAAGTTGAAATATGCTCTAAATTGTAATGAGTTGAAAGATCATGCCTTGAATTGCCAATAAAAAAGGTCATGCTAAAATTGCAAAATTGTGATAAGGTTGTGCCTTTATAGGCAATTAACCCTAAATGGTATGCGGTGTTTTTTTTTTTGAATAAGTGGGAACCGTAGCCGCTACCTTTTGGTGAGCACTGGATAAACCCTTTTTTGTGCGCATTGGGTAAACACTCATCTTTGTGCAATAACTTTAAATCACACAAGGTAAGTAACTACATCTTCCAATTACATGTGTGACAGACTCGACCTATAAAAGCGTTAGTGGGGATTGAACTTGAGCCCTCTCAGTCTCTGGTAGCTCACTCTACCACTAACTCATCCCCAAGGGAACTGGTATGCAGCGTATTCATTATATATAATAGTAGTACTTTAGAAAGTAAAAGAATAAAGATTTTTTCTTAAATTATACTCCCTCTGTTTTTTTATAAGTGTCCTCAGCCGTCAAAACACACAAACCAAGGAAATTAATATATTACTATTTTCATCTATAATTATTGCATAGGAAATTTAAAATGTAAATAATTAGCATTTATTACTTAGGTAAAATAGAATGTTTTGCATCATTTTTCTCAAAAGTTGCATCATTTTTTTCAAAATTTATGAAATATGACACTTATTAAAAAACAAATTAAATTTCATAATAGAACACTTAATAAAAAGCAGAGGGAGTATACTTCAATTTATTTATTTTTAATTTTATACTATAGTACTATGTAAAGTTTATATGAACATTGAACCCAACACATCTCCTCCCTATGGGAAGTTAACTACATGAATGTATCTTAAATAGCCGTTACATATTCACAAGTTATTCATAAAAAAATAAATCTAAGAAAAGCATTAAATACCATTTGATTAGGATAATATTTATGGTAGGAAGTTTGAACATGAATGATAAAACGATCCTTTCCTCTTCTAAACATCATCAAATCGAATTCAACCGTTAGTATTAACATTAAACTATGCTCGCCTTTTAATGAAAAAGTGTCCAAGTCCAAACTACTATCTATTTTCCATCACATTTTTCTAGAATGTTGTTAATACTTATTTTGCGTAGAAAATAGTATGCTTTAATTTCCCTCCATAAATATTCATAAATTATGCATAATTTATGCAACAAATCTGACGTCTCAACTCCAATGATGACTGACAATTAACCTAATAAAAGCAACGCTCCCATAATTACTCAAACATCAATTAACATTGTATTAATATTGCACTAACTTCAAATCCCAAAAATACCCTTCCTCGCTACTAATTTGACTCTGGAGTTTCTCCGTCGTGTCCGAAAAAATTCACATTTTTCAGATAAAACAATCTATTTAAGGAAAAGAAAATAAAAACAAACTATAAATAAAAGAAGAAATTTGAAGCTGCTGAAATGGAAATGGCAGCTGACAGTAAAGCTAACAATTGAGTCGTGAATTTAAAGTATCTTCTCAATTAAACTCCCTTCTCACCCAACCCCATTTCTTCGAAGCCACTCACAAATCCATTTTCAGTTATTTTCTCTCTCTTCTTTCTCTCTCTTAACTTCACCTTCAGTTTTTGTGAAGATAGTTTCGCAGTTGTTTTCTGGAAGGGGTAAAAATGAAGCAGCTCACGGCTTTGCAGCAGCAAGGCCGCCGGAGCAACAGCTTCCGGAACGCGTCTTCGCCGCTCGACGCCACCGTCGACGGCGCGATCAAGTCACCGGCTACGATTTTCTGGCTGCTCCTCCACGGTATCTGCTGCTTGATTAGCTTAGTCCTCGGATTCCGATTCTCGCGGCTCGTGTTCTTCCTCCTCTTCTCCACTTCTCCATCGCCGTCCACCACCGCCATATACTCCGCCCTGCGGACGACATTGCCGACCTCGACGGCCTCCTCGCCGCCGGAGAAGAACGTTTCGGCCAGCGGCGGTGGGAGTCGAGTTGTGGTGGGAAGGCACGGGATACTGATTAGGCCGTGGCCGCATCCGGATCCGGGGGAGGTGATGAAAGCGCACAGGATAATTGAGAGGGTTCAGGCGGAGCAGAGGTCGCAATACGGCGTTAAGAGCCCCAAAACTGTGATTGCTATCACGCCGACTTATGTTCGGACTTTCCAGACGCTGCATCTCACCGGCGTGATGCATTCGTTGATGAATGTTCGCTACGATCTCGTTTGGATCGTGGTTGAAGCCGGTGGAACGACCAACGAAACCGCCTCGCTGATTGCCAAGTCAGGATTGAAAACTATTCACATTGGATTTGATGGGAAAATGCCTCTTCTGTGGGAGGATCGGCATAAGCTCGAATCGATGATGAGACTCCATGCTTTAAGGTATCGTAATAACAATTCTAGTTTTGTAACAGTTTGATTTTGCTAGTGCAGAAGTTTTATGTTTGTCAGTTGTTTATATGTGCAGAATAGTTAGAGAGAAGAAATTAGATGGGATTGTGATGTTTGCGGATGATAGTAACATGCATAGTTTGGAGTTGTTTGATGAGATCCAGAATGTGAAATGGGTAGGTGCAGTTTCTGTTGGAATTCTTGCACATTCCGGAGGTTCTGAAGAAGGAGGTCTGCTGATGGGAGAAACTGATGGTGACGAGAAGAAATCACAAATCCCAGTGCAAGGTCCGGCTTGTAATGCTTCAAGCAATTTGGTGGGGTGGCACACGTTTGATACGCGGCCTTTTGTAGAGCAGAGTGCGCGATATGTAGGAGATAGGGCAGTTGTGCTGCCGAGGAAGCTGGAGTGGGCTGGATTTGTATTGAATTCAAGGCTGGTTTGGGAGGATACAGAGGAGAAGCCTGTTTGGGTTAAGGAGTTGGATGAGATTGGTAAGGATGGAGAGGATGTTGAAAGCCCATTATCATTGTTGAAGGATACTTCAGTAATCGAGCCTCTTGGTAGCTGTGGTCGCAAAGTCTTGCTTTGGTGGCTCCGTGTAGAGGCAAGGGCAGACAGCAAATTTCCTGCTAGGTTAGTCTTCTGACATTTACCTTAAGTCTAAGAATTGTGGTTTTTTCTGGTGCCATTTGTTTTCCAATAATTGTTTCATTGTTCTTTTTCTTTATGGCTGAAGTCTGGACGTATCCAGTTTTGATTTTTGCTCGTAATGCATAATCTTGTGGAAGTAAAGATCATTTTCTCATCCGACACTCAGCCACATATTGTTTTGGATATCTAGGTAGCTTTATGTTTTAAGTTAGCTAATAGATGTGCTCCTTCATTTGACCTTTAACTGAAAGGATGAACAAGTTACACTTGACAAGGAGTTTTCTGGTCCAAATGTTTCGTGTTGAAGTTATAAAGTATGTTTCTTAAGTTACTTTTATGTGTACTGGCTAATATTGTCCATCTTTGCTGGTGTATTTCCCGTTGGTGCTCCTGTAACCTAGGAACTTAGATGTCACATTTGCTGAAATTTGTGGGATACTTGCTGGATGTAAATCCATCATTGACCTGTACAATTCAGTTAGGAGGATAAGACTCTTCAGTCACGCACTAACCATTTTTAGTAAATTACCTTCATTCAGCTGGAAAAATTATGTTTATCTCAGATATTTTGTGGTAACGGAGTATGGGTATTATAGGCGGATAAGTGTCTGAGCATTGAAATTACGAATTGCTTGCTGATATTGAATGAAGATCGAACTACGATAGGTATGGTTCAATAGAAGTTCATCTTAAGTATGAGAGGCTCAATACAACTAATACTTATGTATGATTTGAGACATCATGTGAACACGGTTAATTGTAACAATAAATTAAATTTTATTTATTTTCTGTAATCATTGTAAGATAGCTAAAATCTGTTTGCCTACTCTCTTATCTCTTTGACCAAGCATTGTTGGTCTTAAGTGTCACCTTTTCTAACAGGTTGCTGGAACTTCTACCTTTTCATCCACAATCGTTATGAAACTTCTCTCTGTTTATATATGTAGGAAGTTTGAAATACTGTCATAGCTATATCTGTTTCAGCATCATTTATGCAATTGCATGTTTTAATTCACGTACTGTGACTGTTGACATAAAGAAGGGAATGGAGGCTTCACAATATCTAGGTTCTGTGCCCATGCAGTTGTGCTGCGGGTTATTACTAATTATATGTGCTTTGTTGGAAGCTTTCAGGTCTCTGGTGAGATTGATATAAGATTAGCTAGTATATGTAGAAACCACTGTGTGCAACAGAGTGACTTTGCTCAAAAAGATTACAGTATTTCTGTTGGATTTCTTGATGCCTGCTTAGAACTAGCAGTTTGTGTTTATCTAATCCATGCCAAACCACTAATTTACACCAAGTGTATATTTAACAATGACATGTTACACATTAATTTGTATTGGGTGCTGGGGATAAGGAGTGAATAAGAACACTGTATATGATAGAGAAATCTGTTGTAGAATTAAAGGCTTGAGTTGCTTTAAATTAAACATCATTGCCATGCCTTTGGTTGGTTTGCCTGAACTATTGCTTTGATGCACAAGTAAAAATCTGCATGTCCTTTGCCTGCAAAGAGTTGCATGCTTTAACCCCGTCTCTCCTAGTCTGAGTGAAATGCTGTTAATCGAGTATTTACCAACTAGAGAACATCCTAAATATACTAATTAGTTAAAAGTTAAGCCTATAAACTTTTGATGTTTATATGATTAAAGATGTGAACAACTCCAGTAAGTCTGGCTTACTATTCATTGCCTATTACCGTATATATATATAAGCTCAAACCTTGATATCATGATGGACATTATGTTCCCTCAAGCAAAACTTGCATATGACATGTTTATTGAAGCTACTGATGCTAAATGTTCAAGTTCTTAAATATAATTAGGTCTTACTACTATTTTCTCAAAATCTCAATGATAAGATTCCGACTTTGCCTCCTCCTATGACAATTATACTGAGTTATGTACCTCTAATTTCTATCATTTGTGCCATTTAATGTACGAGGGGAAGAGCAAAAATAGAATCCGGTGCTTTACATTCTAATGAGCACTGTGAATTAAGAAGGTTGCAACTTGATATGTTGCTATGTTGAAGATCAAAAGAATTATTCACGATAGAACATTAGTTGAGGAAAAATCATTACATATTCTTTTTATGTAAGTGTGTGCTTACTTTGATGGAAAAGGGTGGAGGAATACAAATGTTTTCACCCTTTTTCCAACATTTTCACATGTTTACTACGGTATTCAATATTTTCCATCCTTTTCACTTTACCTGTGGAAAATATTAACATAAGGTATATAGGTGTTTAATATTTTCCAATGGGACAAAAGGCATAAAAATGGGGAGGGGGTGGGGTGATGATAATTTCTTTTCCATCGTAGTAAACATGTGATAAAAAAAGTTGAAAATGATAAAAAAAAAATTCTTACTTTTTTCCCCCCTTCATTTTCCAATGAGAAATTCACAACCAAAGTAAACACACCATGAAAGTATGAAAGTGCACGTAGAGCTCTAGTACGCTAGAACTGCATCATCTCATATACTTATTTTCAGAATCCATTTCTTCCGTTAGATAGTTCAATCTAAGTTTTGCAACAGAATTAGTTGTTCATAGTAGAACTTTTAATCAGGTCTCGGTAGCATCTATGTTCTCACATGCTCTCTTAGGCTGCCTCTTCGAGTGCCATTTTCAAAAATGAGGTTTTGGTAATCTTCACAAGTTCACTTTTATCATATAGCCATGTTTGGAAATGATCGCATGCAATAACCTCTCTCTCTCTCTCTCTCTCTCACACACACACACACACACACACACACACACACACACACACAGAGCTGTGATCACTGATCACTGATTAATTTTGTACGGATATGTTGGCTGAAAGCACAACTTCCTCACATCCATATTGGTGCATGCCAACCAAAACTGTTTTCTGCATTATGTTTTATCTGTAAGTTTATATTTGTATACTTTTGAGCTTCCCTAAACAGATTTTCTTTGTGCTGTACAGATGGATAATCGACCCTCCATTAGACATCACGATCCCTGCAAAACGCACTCCATGGCCTGATACTCCTCCAGAACTCCCAACTTCTGCTGAGAAAGTGATCCCTATACCAGAGAACACTGAAAAACGCCCAACCAAGAGTGGGTCAAAGAGAAAACGTAGCTCAAGAAGCAAGAGAAAGCACAGCCCAAAAGTGTTGGATGAACGTGTCTCCACAAAGCATGCGGGAGAGAATTAGGAAGAGTTAAAAGTCCATGGTATCACCACTCTGTGAATTCGTTGTGACTACGAGCAAGCCTTCAGCATCAGAAAAACTCAAAGCCATGGAGACGAGACGAGGCCTCTGACGATCCGTCGATGAATGCAGGAAGAAGGCATGTGTTGCGTATACTAGCCAGTTGAGGCATACTTGAGAATTTTGCCCCATATCCTGATTTCTCTGTCTTGCTCTATCAAGTATTATCCCTCATTCATTTTTTTTCTTTTTTCTTTCTTTCTTGAAATTACGGTACCTAGTGTTGTTGTGGTGTGGTAGAGTTCTGTCACTGATTTGGTGGTTGACAGAATGTGTATTTTCTCTCTCCCAAGTTATACATAGTTTCCAGCAATAGAAGTTCTACAAATATATTTCTGCTATATATCCCTACAGTTACTGCAGGGATTTTCTTTAAATTTCTAATACAGTATTTACAGCCACGTTTGAGGAAAAATATAAAAGCAAAAACTCATGTTCTTGTAATCTCTTCTCTATTTTGGTTTTTTTTGTTTCCTTCACTCTTTTTATTTTTATATCTATATTTTTTATTTTTGTGGGCGTAGGGGGGAGGGGGAGGGGGAGGGGTGCAACATATACCTGCACTAGGAAATTTGGAATCCAGTGTCCTTTATACCACTTGCAGTTTTTCTATTTTCTTTTTTTAATTTTTCTTTTATCTCTTCTTTCAATTATTATTATTATTATTATTATTATTATTATTATTATTATTATTATTATTATTCTATTTATCTATCTATCTATCTATGTCAATTAATAATAGGAAAATAAACGGTGCTATTTCTTCGGTACTCCGTTTAATTTTTCTTTATTTTTGTATTTTTTGCATTATTAATTCAAAATAGTATATCATTATTTTATATATTCATAATTATCTTAAATCCTATTTCTATTCATTTTAAAATTCGTATCTGTACTATATTCATTCATAATTATCTTATGTTTTTGTGTATTCTTAATTCAAATATTCTAATCTATATCAAATTTTTATTTTACACATTCTTTTCTTTATATTAAACATCAATATTTCAACAAATAAAACTTAATATTCATTTTATGCGAGTATCCTTGAAATCTTCTAAAATATGACATAATTATAAGAAAAATGATAAAATTACTAAACACAAACAATAAAAGAAAAACATATACTTCAATACTCGAACGAAAAATTGATAAAAAAAAAAATTATATTCTCCAAAAATTAAATAAAAAATCCTAAAAAATTAAACATAGGAAATACACATTGATTTTTAGTCAATGTTATGAGATAAAATTTGATCCTAAATATCCTTAATTTTATAAATTTAAATATCTTATATATATATATATATATATATATATATATATATATAAAGTTGTTTTGCCAGTACTGAATTGGCCCATCTGCGTGCACAATTCTTGATTTTCTGCCAATTATTCGGCGTTTTCCAACGGAGACGGTTAATCGAATAATTTGAGGCATCACTAATTACAATGATAAATTATGCAAAGTTGGGTATCGTCATCTATAAATTGATTTTTATGTTCTTTGTAGTTGGGTTTTCAACTTGACATAATTTATCAAAGCTATTGGAGCCAAGTTTTTGTTATTCCTAAAAAGGTGATCAAGCTCATTCAGGTGGCTTGTAAAATTTTTTTATGGGCAAGAAAATCAGGAACTTCTAAAAGGGCTTTTGTGGCTTGGGAGAAAATCTGCTTATCTAAGAAGGCAGGTGGACGGAATATAATTGATCTACATGTCTGGAATAGAGCTGTCATTTGTAAACTATTATGGAATGTAGCTCAGAATAAGGATAAAATTTGGATAAGATGGGTTCATGACTGTTACATCAAGAACAAAGACCTATGGAGTATGAGCAGCCCCATGCAAGCTGCATGGATAATCAGGAAGATCTTTGGAGCCCGAGCTTACTTGGAGCAGACCACTATTGGTATGGATTTCTTAAACCAACCTAAATTTTCTGTTAGCAAGGTATATAAGGAAATGAAGGGCAGTGCTCCCCCAATAGCTTGGAAGAAGCTTCTGTGCAATAATATTGCTCCGCCCAAAACAATTTTTATTGTATGGTTGACTATGCTTGATCGCTTATCTACTTGTGAGAATCTGATGAGAATTGGAATGAATATTGATCCGAGATGTTGTTTGTGTGGAAAAGAGAATGAGACAGTGAATCACCTTTTCTTCAAATGTGATTATGTTGGCCCTATCTGAGAAGCTGTAACACATGCATGTGGAGTTCAGAGGGAAAGGCTGTAATGGGAACAAGAAAAAGAGTTTGTGTTGAGTCAATGCCATGCAAAGAAAGGAAAACAACATCTTTATCGAGTGGTTTTGTCAGTGGTAATATACTGGATTTGGAAAGAAAGGAATTTTAGGAAATTTCAGCAAGTTGAGAAGGAGTCTCAAGAAATCCAAAGGCATTGCATCATTCAGATTGCACTAACTTGTGGCAAGGATAGGAAAATAGCTAATCATCTTCCTCTTTGTTAGTTGGCTTGTTTTTTCAATGGTAAGTTTGTAAGCATGGATGCTTTGTATTGTCTATTTTGGTTAAATAAAAATCTATTTACCAAAAAAAAAAAAAGTAAATATCACAATACAGTTAAGTCGAGAACGAATAATATAATTTTTTTTTAAGTTTTGGGTCTATATAAATTCTAAACGAATTTTATAAATTACGAATGTGATTATTGTAATCACTTTATTTGTTGTTTGATTTTTATTTTTGGTATAAATTATTTCCTTGCTCACTTTGGTGAAATAATATTGTTTATATTATTTTTTAAAGTATATTTTATATAATTTTAGTTGGGTTATTTTCTATTTTAATATTCATTTTATGTAGAATTACTTTTTATTTGAATTGATTTTCTATATATTATTAAAACGAAAACGACTCTACTTAATAAAATCCTACGTGGCACCTCTCAAATACCTTCATTTCTATTTATCTCAATTCTCAAATTTTCTGAATTAAAATCAAATTTTATCATATTTTGTTTATATTCTACAAATATTGAACCCCATAAAATTAGTGTCAAATTTAGTTTCCAAGTATAATAGATCTAACAGATTTAGTTTCCACATTAATAGGGAATAATATACTAATACTATGATAGTTCAAAGATTTGGTAGAAACTACGACAATGCGTGTTACTATTATTATTTTCTAAACTTGTATTTTAGCTAAAACAATTATATTTTATCAAATTAAATAAGAAAACAACTTTGGTTGGACAATATATAATTCTCTATCCCAAATCACTTTTTAATAAGAATCAACTCTTGAATGAGCTATATTAATACTCAAGATCATTGTGTATTTTTCATCCTGCAATTGGTTTGCACAATCAATTTTATTTGATCAATTAATTAGTTGGCCAAATAAAATGAATAATTTTATTCTATTCAAATATTTTTGATAATTTATTAAATTTAGTTTCCACAATAATAATGAATAATATACTAATACCTAATGATAGTTCAATAAGAGTTGGTTGAAAATATGACACTATTACTATTAGAGGAAATGCCCCCATATGTCATTAGCTGAAATGTAATATCAAAAAGGGTCACTGGTTCAAATTTTATCAAATTTTGTCATATGTTTACTTTTTAGACATTTATACCCTTATATTTTATACCTTATTCCATCCTACTACACTCTCTCTCCTACTTTTTAACTTTATTTTTCTCTATCTTTTTTCTCTCTCTTCCTCTCTTTCCCTCACCTCACGTCTGTCTTCCCTCTCGTTTCTTTTTTTCAGTTTCTTCTTCTTCAAGCTTAATTTATCTAGTGATTTCTCCATTGTCGTTCCCTCTCCGTCGTCGCCGTCGCCATCGCCATCGACGTCGTCGTCGCCGTTGCCGCTGAGATGCCGTCGTTGATTAACCGCTCTCTATCATCGATGTTTTGTTCCGCGGCGGTGGACCTTGTTCGCCGTCGCCGTGTCTTCTGATTTTGTGGTGGCAATTAGCTTCGTCGTCGCCGGAGATTTATGTGTTTTTGCTGTGATTTTTGCAGCAATTTTATGGTGTTGTGTTGATAATTTTTTGTGTTTTGTTTTTTTTTTTATTCAGCAATTTTGGTTGCGATTTTGCTGTGGTTGTTGCTTTAATTTTTGTTTAGAAAGTGTTATGGTGTATCAATTGTAATTTTCCGGCGAAATTTGGTTGTGGTGTCAAAGCTATGGAGATAAATTTCCGGCGACTGTATTTTCTGGTTCAGGTTGGTACGTTTTCTCTGAATTGCGTACTGGTGCATACCAAGTTTACCTGGTACGCAGTATGTATTGATAAATACGTACCGCGTACCTTAATTTGTAAATGCGTACCAAGTGTACCTCATGTAACTTGGTACGCATGTACGCTTTGATCAATGCGTACCTGGTTAGGAAGTTCCGATGTGGTACACTTGGTACGTAATTACAATTACGTACCAAGTTTGCTCATCAGAACTTGGTACGCCGGAACGCTTTTGAGAAAAACATACCGGCGTACCAAGATCGGATGAGCAAACTTGGTACGCATTTACAATTGCGTACCAAGTTTGCTTACGCGAACTTGGTACGCTGGTACGCATTACCTAATGCATACCATGTTTTCCTTTGACGAAGTTTTAATTTTTTACACGTTTTTAGGTTTAAGAAGGAATCCCCACTGTTATATGTTCATGAATATTATTCTACTGCGACGTGGCGTGAGATTTATGATGAAGATGTGATGCCTATTCCGGATAAAGATTCGTGGAGTGTGCCGCCACATGTTACTTCAAGGATTGTTCTTACACCTAAGGAACCTAAGCAAGCTGGACGGCCGCGTACAAAGAGGATTTGGTTGATAATTGGAGATTTATTGAATTCTATTAGATGTGCACTGTTTGTCATGGTTTTTGTTTGAAATTTTTGACGTTTTTATTAATATTGTGTCAAATATTATTGTAACTATTGGTACGTCTTGTTTAATTGCTTACCTTGCGTACTAGAAAAACTGTTACGAACTTGACTAAAAACGTACTGTCATACCAAGTTCGGATGTGGTACACCTGGTACGCATTTACAATTGCGTACCAAGTTTGCTTATCAGAAATTGGTACGCCGGTACGCATTACACATTGCGTACCAAGTGTTCAAGTTAATCTTGGTACGTTTTGTTTAATTGCTTACCTTGCGTACTAGAAAAACTGTAACGAAATTATATTTGTGTACCGTTCGTACCATAATGCAAGTACATAGTTATCTTATGCATAATACCAATAAAGATAAAAAATATACATAGCATCAGTAGCATATGCTAATAGTTATCCAAAATACACATTCAAAATATACTAATGTTTATGAATTCAGAAAATACTATCCATCATGGACAAAATATTAACACCAATTCACTGTTCATTCTTGACTCCATTGAAATCTATGACTTCCGGTGTCACATCCTCCGTGCTATGGTCATAAATGGGCAGGACTGCTTCAGCTTCTCCAAGGTTGAGTTGCCACTTGCAACGAGGCATGCTCGAATGTCTAAAATAAGTGATTCATAACCATGAGCCATGACCTTGTTTTTCAAGGTGGCAAGCTCCAACCGCTTGTATGTCCATTTGTGCTGCAATAAGACAGAAAACAATTCAATAACAAATACATATTTACTGTTTAGTCATAATATGATTGGTAAAAGCGGTAAACTTTTACAAATACGTACTAAAATTCCTCGGTACACTCGGTACGTTTTTGACAATGCGTACCAAGTGTACCAGTAAACTAGGTACGCTTTTGCAAATACGTACTTGAAAATAATGAAATACTGGTACACTCGGTACGTTTTTCACAATGCGTACCAAGTGTACCAGTAAAGTAGGTACGCTTTTGTAAATACGTACCTACAATTCAATGAAATACTGGTACACTCGGTACGTTTTTCACAATGCGTACCAAGTGTACCAGTAAAGTTTGTACGCTTTTGTAAATACGTACCTACATTTCAATAAAATACTGGTACACTCGGTACGTTTTTCACAATGCGTACCGAGTGTACTAGAAACACACTAGTTTTCTTGGTACGTATTTGCAAAAATCTTACCAATTTTAAGCATACAATGCCATATTCAAATGAACCGAATGGAAAATACATCATGCATAAACAAATTCAGAAATTCAACAAGAAGCTATCCACAATTCCAGAAATTACAGATCTGGAATTACCGGTACGTATTTCACAAAATGTACCCGGTGTACCACTACAATTTCCCCCCAAATCTGCAAATCGTACCCTAATTTCCATTCTACTCAACAAACTGGGTACGCAATCTACATTCAAAACATAGTAAACCCGCGAAATCGAAGAAATCAAGTGATAATCAAACATAGTACCTGTATTTTACTTGATAACTCTGTACGTATTTACAAAAACGTAACAAGTTTATTAGGTACGCAGTACGCATTTACAAATACGTACTGCGTACCAAGTACACTTGGTATGTACTGGTAAATACGTACTGCGTACCAGGTAAACTTGGTACGCACCAGTACGCAATTACGAAAACGTACCAACCTGAACCAGTAACAACAGTTCTGCTCGGAAATCAGAAATCAGAAATTAGAAATCTACCCAAATACATCGAAATCGCTCGGAATTCAACCCCAATACACTAGAAATCATCAGAAACTCAACGAAAAACCTATAAATGAGTAAAAACAAGGCTAAAAAATCATTAATTGAAAAAAAAATCAAATAAACTCATTACCCCAATTTTAGATCTATGACTTTCCGGCGAGATCTGTGTAGTCGGGCTTTAGGAGGTGCTTGGCGGTGGAGAGAGATGGAGACGCGGAGGAGGAGAGGTGGTTGGCGGTGGAGAGAGATGGAGACACGAGGAGAAGAGGTGGTTGGCGGTGGAGAGAGATGGAGACGCGGAGGAGGAGAGGTGGTTGGCGGTGGACAGAGATGGAGACGCGGAGGAGGAGAAATGGAAGAGAGAGAAAACGGGGAGAGAGAATGAGAGGGTACAATTTTAACCATATACACCCCAATACCCTATAAGGGTATTTGAGTCAAATTGGGTACAATTTTATCCAATTTTTGTCAAAAGTGAACTTTTGACAAAATTTGTTATTACCATGTAGGGTAATGACATACTACCATTTGCCTCTTACTATTATAATTTTCTAAACTTATTTGAGGTAAATCAATTATATTTCATCAAATTAAATAAGAAAACTACTTTAGTTCATCAAATTAAATTAGAAAACTACTTTGATTGGACAATATATAATGCTCTATCCCACAATACTTTTTAATAAGACTCAACTCTTGGAAGAGCTATATAAATACTCAACGTCATTGTATATTTTTCATGATGCAGTTGTTTTGCACAATCAATTTAATTTGACCTGTTAATTAGTTATCCAAATGAATAGTTTTAATCTATCAAAAAATAATTTGAACATGTATTAAGTTGTCAATAATAATTTATGATGTTTGCTATCAAATTGATTCACCTCAACTCTCATACAAAATTGATGTTAGACAATCTTTTTAAGAGTTAAATATGTTTTTGTCCCACATCGACATAAAGAAGAAAAGAGCTTTGAAAATTATCTATAAAAATGGAGGTAAATTAGATTTATATTTTTAATGGGTATTACTATATGAGCTTGGAAATAGTACATGTAGTAAAATTAATTTTTTATTGAATTAGAGATATGTTCAATATATATAAATTCTTAAAGAGATTAGTGAAATTACTTTTCAATCGAATTTTAGATATACTCAAATACATCAAAAAATTCTAAATAAATTTAGTTTATTATATAACCGAATGGTTGAACCCTATCCAAATATTATTCTTATAAATTATGCTTTAGGATAAAAAAAATTAGAGATAATTGACTATAAATCCCAAACTTTTTTCAATTTTTGAAATTGCACCCGAGCTTTTTTTTCGCTCAGGAAACATAACCTTTGTTTTCTTTTGATTTTGCTCCCGAGGTCGGATTCCCCCAATTTAGACCCAACGTGGCAACTCCAAATGACATGCTGAACACACCAGACGGCCACAACGTACGACGTCGTCGAAATAACACAAAAACGACACCGTTTTGTGCCCTATAACCTCATTCTTTTTCCCCATTTCTATTTCATTTCAGCAATGTGTGTGTGTGTGTGTGTGTGAGAGAGAGAGAGAGAGAGAGAGAGAGAGAGAGAACACGAGATCAGAAAATGTCGACTCAATCAAATGCGTCTTCAAGCTCGAGAGATGCAAGCACTAAATAATATTATGTGGGCATGAAATTCTTGCAATTGTGGACACCTCTCGTACACCAAAAAATCCAGAGAGGAGGTTTTACTGTCTCTCTTGTATAAATGTAAAAATTTCAATTACTTTTTAAATTTTGCTTTTTTTTTTCATGTAGTTAGTCTTTGTTTCTCAAATTGGTTGATTTTCATTGTGGGACAATTGCAGTTTTTCGCTATGGATAGATCCTGAACTTGATTCATACTTATTGGAAAATTAGTAAAGGTTTTGATTTATCCCAAAACCCAACTGACCCCAACTGAGTAGATGAAGCCATCAGTCTAAACTTAAATAGTGCTCACTGTTTGAGGGTAAGGATTTTTATCTTTACAAGTTTCAAGCAGAAGAAGACAGTCGGACTGAGAAGGCAAGTTGGCAAGTCGAACTGAAGCTTAGTTCACTCCACAGTTGATCCATGCAGCTCATTCATGTCGAGAAGGTTTGTTGAAGTTAGACGTCACAAAGTCAAGAAGAGAAGACCTTGAACACGAAGAAAATAGATGAGTTGAAGTTCAAAATTCAAATCTATTCAGAAGTTCAAGTCAGCTAGGAAACTTACCATAAATGGACCAACCAAGAGGACGTGCATAAAGCACGGGTCGCAATTATCATTTTAGGAAATGTTTGTAGAAGAGCAGGTAGAGTGTCATACTTTTGGCAGAGGTCAAATGGCTACTTTCAACGGCTAGTTTACCTCCCTCTGAATAAATAGAGGTCTCCCCATTTCAAGAAAGAAAGAGAGAGTAGACAAGAGAGCACACACGCAAAGAAGCAGAAGCAGATTATCTCTCACGCAAGAACCCGTCGAGCTGAAGAAACAACAGAAGTAGAGTGTCAAGTCCTCTTTCTATTCTTCCCATCTAGCCTCTCAAAAAGCCCATTCTTTGATCGAGTCTAGATTTGTAATAGGTTCTTGCATAGTTTATATTATAGCATAAAATCTCTCAGGTCTCATGGAGACCTGAGTCTTCGACCTGAAGGTAATCACACCTAAAGAGAGGTGCTGCCGATGTCTTTTGGTTAGACTTCAAATAGATTTTAGAACAGGTGCATGTATCAGGTACCATCTCAGGTGCCCTGGGGACATCTCAGATCAGAACATGGAGAAAGGACTATAATCAGGTCTCCCCCTCTTTAATGAATCTAACACCTGCAGAACGCTTTACCCAGGCGAGCTGGGAATTGTCGGACGGTACATCCATTTCATAGCGAATGACAATAGGACGCGTGTAAAGGTAGTAGCAGCAAGAATCAAGAAAGGACAACTTCATTTCCAAGTAATCTCACGAGTATATAAGTCGAAGGATACCCATTTCACAGGGGGTTCACCATTTTTTCTTCTCACCTACTTCTGCGTTTTCTTCTTCTTCATCAACAAACCCAGAAAACTAACTTTGAGCGTCTGGTTCGCCGGGGAACACTCCCGACCCTCCTTTTTTCCTGCAGAATTCAGTTACAAGAAGCTTAGGCGGACTGGACATCATCCGTACAGAGGAGAAGAAGAGCGATGTTTAGGTAAATATCGAGTTCATTCCCTTTCGTTATTATCATTCATCATGATGCATTATTTCTGGATGCATCATCTGGCGCCGTCTGTGGAAATGGAATCTTATCTTGGAATTTCGACCTAAAACTCTTTTTATGTGTCCTTCTTTCAACGACGTCAAGTTCGAACCTAAACTCGAAAGCGAGAGAAAAAATATTAAGAAACTGGGTTTGGATATTTTAGTCGATGCGTGCTACTCCTTTCGAAAACTTTTGCTATCTTTAAAGGGGTGAGTTAAGTGATCTTGGAACTTCTATGTTTTTAACCTCTTTACGAATTCTGGTGTAATCTTTTAAACTTGCTTATTTCCTGTATATTCGTAAAACTCCTCATTTTGTAGTGCGGTTCAGAGCCGTTGGTGGGGTAAAAAGATAAACAGAATTTTTTGCTATGTGGGAAAATGGCTCGAAAATAGGTGATTCTGAGAAATGAATTTTGGAAATCCTCGCAACATGAGGGGCCAGAATTGGCAGAGGCGTGAAGACTTCAGAGCAAGTCTCACGCAATCCCAACAGAGATTGGGAATGAGTGTGTAGGGAAGGGGGATATGGTACATTGTATCCCTTGAATTCCTTAAAATGCCCCTTTGAGACCTGATAGTGGTCCTCTGAGAAGGGTAGTGTAGACCTGATAATGGTCCTTTGAGACCTGAAAATGGTCCTAATGCTGTCCTTTGACTAATAGCTGAAGATTTTGAAATGCAGACGCAATCAATGGAAGGTATATCGGTCTGAGACCGAGAATCCCCACCTGAAGGAGTGGTACGTGATGATAGCTCCTCGGAGGAACGTACTGAGGAGGAGAATCAAAATATGCTGAAAGAAGCTCCATCAAAGATAACTACGCCCCAGAAGAAAGGGGCCTCCAAGTCGACCAGCCCTCAGAAGGAGGGAGGTCATAAGGGTTCGGAAGTCACGAGAGATGAACCCCAAGCGCCTGTGCAGCAAAGTGTCACCTATGCGGTGTCCATGGATCAGCTCGATGCCTTGGTAAAGAAAGTGGTATTCAAAGCCCTGGCCCCGCTGGAGGGTCAAGCTAAGAAGTTTGGCAGCACAACAAGAGACAAGGCCAAGAAGGTACGAATGGGTCTCATGAGATCCTGATTGTGATGAGATCCTGACTGTGATGAGATACTAATAAAATGGTTCGAACCACGTTAATACGAGGATAAATATTCATGATCTGAATATGCCTATTTTTCTTGACAGGGAGAACTTGAGCAGGAAGTTCAGTATGAAAGCGACGGGTATGAGAGCCCCCAAACTGAATCAGAAAATGATCAGTGAATAAATAGAGAAAGTAGATATTAGCGATATTTCTAAAAGTGACTTACTCGCTAACGAAATCATGATTATTTATTTTGCAATGAAATTTGCAGAAGACAAAGCACGGATTGTGAGACCTCAAGATGAGGGAGCTGCTGCTGAGATCGCAACCCTCAAACAGCAATTGAAAGATCTCCAGAGGAAGGCCTCTTCACCTAGGAAATCTCCTAAGAAGCCTGTTAAAACAGGTGACAGTCAGTCTCCTTTTTCAAAGGACATCAGAGAAGATCAGCTACCTTCGAATTTCAAAATACTGACGTTGGAGTACAATGGGTCCACAGATCCATATGAGCATATGATGAGATTTGAAAATGGTGCAATGTTGCATCAATATACAGAAGGAGTTAAGTGCAGAGTTTTCCTTACGACTCTATCGAAGGTAGCTCAACAATGGTTCTCTCAGTTACCTCCCAACAGTAAGTTCATTCCTCGAGTTCAAGTCTATGTTCCTTCACCAATTTGCTAGTGCGAGGAGGTACATAAAGACGTCCTCCTCACTCATGGTAATGAGGCAAGGATCCTCAGAGAGCTTGCGGGAGTATGTGACTCGCTTTAACGCTGAAGTGTTACAAGTCCCTCTGGCTTCGGACGATGTGAAGGTGCAGGCGCTCATACAGGGCTTAGCATCGGGCTTGTTCTTTAATTCGCTGAATAAGAGAGCCCCCCTATTCTTTGAAGAGTTGCTGCAGAGAGCTGAAAAATATGTTAACCTCGAGGAGGCTCAGGAGGCTAGAAAGATACAGGAACAACTCCCTGTTCCCAAAAGGGAGACCTCAGAGAAAAGGCCATCCTCAGCGTCAAGAGCTGAGAAAGATAAGGGAGGGCAGAAGCCTAAGAGAGCTCCAGAAAGATTTGACCATTATACCCCCCTCAATGCATCTCTGGTGGAGGTCATGGAAGCTGCTGCCAGGTCTCCTCACTTCAGGTTTCCGAGTACCCATAAGGAAGCTCCACGCAACCCGCGATCTGAGTTGTACTGCAAGTATCATAATGATTATGGTCATGACACAAACTCTTGTAGGCACCTGAAAGATGCTATTGAGCGACTACTGAAAAAGGATGATACCTTACTCCAATTTGTCAAAAAAGAGAGAAAAGTTATAAGAGAAAAGACCCGGAGCAGAAGAGGCCTGACCAAGGGGAGAGAACTCCCCTTAGGCGAGAGGATCCTCCCCCGAAAAGAGGAAATATCAACATGATTATGGGAGGAAATATTAACGGAGACTCAGGCTGAGCTCGTAAAGCTTATGTGAGAGCTGCTAAAGCCCAAGTGAATAAAGAGATCCAGGAGTTGGCAGAGACAATAGGCATGGAGATTGACGTGGTAGACTCATTCCCGGGAGAAGAGACAAATCCAAAAGCGTGTGTAAGCTTTGGCCCCAATGACTTGATGAGCGCAACGCCCCATAACGATGCACTGATGATCAGTGCTGAAGTAGCCAACTGGCGAGTGGCACGAATCTTCGTGGACACTGGAAGTGCGGTAAATCTGCTCTTCTGGGATTGCTTCCAGAAGATGAAAATCAACGCTTATTCAATGCCAGTAAGCACGACATTATACGGTTTTGTTGGAGGAGAAATACAGCCCAAAGTGGAGGTGACCCTTCAGATAACACTCGGTAGTGGTGAGACCTCGAATACTCGGATGGTGAAGTTTCTAATAGTAGATACGCCTTCAGGGTATAACATAATATTGGGAAAACCTGCTCTGAATGATTTCCAGGTGGTGGTCTCCACCTACCACATGAAAATGAAATTCCTAGCTCTTAAGGAGGGGTTGGTAGGTGAGGTCTCTGGAGACCAAGAAACATCGAAAGAATCTTATGTGAAATCCATAAAGCATGCCAAACAGAAGATGAAGGGAGCCTTAGGGGCAGAATGCCCACTACAGGATAAAGATACAAAAACGAGAGGTGTAGAGGAAGACCTATAATGTAACCAGAAATAATACATCATAATAAATAAGAATAATAACTGGAATGGGCTCAGCATCTACCTAAACAATACTCTCCTTCTTCACACCAGGGATATTCTTCTCAGGCTGGAGCACTCGCTACTGGACTCCTGCAAGAGAAATGGAGGGCCGGGAGTGTTCTCCGGCGAACCACCTCCGACGGTCAAGTTAGATTTCTGGGTTTTCGATGGTGAAGAAGAAGTGAATGTAATAGTAGGTAGAAGAAAAGGATAGTGAACCCCCTTATCAGATGGATCTTCAGTGATATATATACTTCTGAAGTTACTTGAGAGTGAAGTCGCTTATTTCTGATTCTCGCCGTTGTTACCTTTACACGTGCCTTCATACTATTCGTTATCGAGTGCGCGTACCAGCCGACAATTCCCAGTCCGACTGGATAAAGCGCTCTACTTATGTCAGGCTCATTAAATATCAGGAGACCTGCCTCAGGTCTCTCCTGCAGGTTTCAACTTGAGGTGCTGGTAGGATACCTGAAGGGGTATCTGATACATGTATCTGTTCTGAGATCTCCAGGAGGCACCCAGAATGCTTTTCACTTAATATAATTTGGTTCAGGTATGAGACCCAGGTCTCCATGAGACCTGGTAGATATTATGCCATAACATCTACTCCCCCTACTCTAAATTTGCAGTATTACTTTTAGCAAATATAGAGTAGCGCTTTCCTTCTCTCACCCTGTTGAGCTGGATTCTTCCCTTTTGAGTTCTCGCGAGGGATCTGGCTCATCAGACCTCCATCTAAGCTCTCAGAAAGAGACCTGGCTTATTTGAATTTTTAAAATAAGTTACTTTATGGGGAAACGGGAGGGGACTCTGCAACTTCCCCTACTTTTTCCCAATCGTTTTCCTTCCTTCGGTGTATTAGGGATTTTGTTATTTTTCCTCCCTTCATTTCTTCCCTTCCATATTTCGCTGCTACCAATCATTCTCACCTTCTCCCATGGCCCATTCTACTTCTGATTCTGAGGAAGACACCTTTTCCGACAACCCTCGTCTTCAGGTTTCCGACGCGGATCCGTCTTCCCCTCTTCACGGAGACTCTCATTCAGAAACTTCTTCACGCGTTCCTAAGAAGGGGAAAAAACTTTCTACTCGACGCTCTCGTCACCTAGCCGTCAAGGTCCCTTCAGAGTCAGCCACTTCCGCTAACCCCAAGGAGGTGATAGACCTAGTTGACGGATCTTCTCTTTCCGGCCAAGAGGCGATGGAAACTGACTCTCCCACTCGTCCTGCTCGAGTCTCTCCTCTGGCACAGGACTCTTCTGTTCGCGTCTTTTCCCCTGACACAATATCAGGTGAATCTACTCTAACCCTTTCGGAACTAGAAGTAGTAAAGTCATGGTTAAATTGTGATGATCTTTTCGATTTTCGGCTACCTTATGCATACGAACGCCCCCATCTTTTGACCTATCCGTCGGTAGCTTTCTGGTTTAATCAAATAGAATTAGGTTTACGGTTTCCTCTTCCTGATTTTGTGGCGAAAGTGTGTGACCTTTATAATCTATGGCCTAATCAATTTCACCCCTCCACTATCAAAACCATTCTTGCCTTCTTTATCCTACTCCGCAGCAATGGGGGTTTCCCTTCTCCCTCCTTGTTTCAAACTGTATACGATGTAAAACCTATGGGTGCTTTCTGCTATGCCAGTGCCCGTCCGAGGGGGCCTGCCCAAAATTTATGCCCCTCTTGCACTTTGGGCAAGGAATGGCGGGAGAAATATTTCGTGGTGACTCCGAAACAGGGTGATTGGCCTTTTAGCCGCCGCCCTTGGCAAAAGCTTTCACTAAGGCAGCCTCGCCCTACCCTCATTACCATTGCCCCTATTAACCTCAAGGTGCTATCCATGCTGACAGCCAAGGCTCAAACTGAGGCTTTCCCGCTTAATTCCCTCCTGTCTAACCCTTGCGTGCTTTCTTTTTTCAGGCTGCCCCCTCGCGGAGATCATTCATTTTCCCTCGAGGGTGGGTTTCCTCCACTCTTTGTATTTACTACTTATCTTTACTTTTTGAGTTGATCTGATCCTTCTTTCTTTATTCCTTCTTTTGCAGAAATAAGTTGGGTTCAAGATGTGAAGCTGCCTGATTACAGTGAATTCGACTTTGCCGTTCTTCTAGAAGAGCAAGCCCGTCAAGATGCTGAGGGCGTTGATCTCTCACAACCTCTCAATCCTGCTCCCCCTGCCCTTTCGTTGTCCTCACGGCCATCACAGGTCACTGCTTCCTCTTCGACAAGCGCTGTTATCAAGCCTACTGCCACTAAGTCTCTGAACTATGGTATCTCTGCTAAGACTTCCAGCAAAGGAAAAACAATCTCTGATGCCCCGCTTCCTCCGCTCCCTCAGGAGAAAACTAGAGCTGACACATCTGTTCACACAAAGAGGCCTCCCATCTCTCATATTTCCTCAGGTGCTACTAAGAAAACCAAGCATACTCCCTTTCTAGGGAGTTCACCCCCCTCCCCCTGTGGTGTTGATTCAGCGGGGTACGTTTTTAGGGGTCAAACCTCCAGCCCTCTTGGCCAGCTACCCCTTTCAGAATGCCTCTCCCTACTGCAAGCTCTCCCTCTCTCCGAAGGGGAAGCAAGGGCTAGCCCTCCTTCTCGGAAACAACTCCAAGAAAGAAGTGCTCATTGCTTAATACAGGTACTGCTCCTTCGATTCTCGCAACATTTCATCATTTTCATTTAATTATATTCTTTTCCCTTCCTTATCTTTGCAGCTGATGTGCGCACATGGGCAACTGCTGCAATTCCAAGATGATTCTCACGAGAAGGAAGTAGAGAGGTTGAGGGATGCTCTGGTGGCTTGCTGGGTACAACTTCAAGAGTTGACTAAGGCACACGAGGATTTGCGACATCAGAATCAGGACATTCTTGACGCTAGCAGCCAGCTTTCTTTGGCTAATTATGATTTAAAAAGGAGGAATCAAGAGCTTCTGAGTTCTCAGGAGAAACTGTCCTCACTATCGGAAGAAAATGCTTCTCTCAGTTCAGTCAACGCAGACCTAAGCCAGCACCTCAACCAAGTCAGCCGAGAGCTCGAACACACCAAGAATCTCCTTCAAGCCACAAATCTTTCCTACCAATCAGGCTATACAGAAAGAGTTCATTGGTGTCGGAGTTTCCTCCTGCGGACCACGCTGGGTCAAAGAGCATTGCAAATCCTCCACGAAGGTCTTCTAGAGGCCTACAAAGCTTCTCCTGAGTATCTGATGAGCATCAGAAATGATATTGCTTTTCTGGCTAAGAGGTGTGCTATGATTATGCTAGCAAAGGTTCAGGTGCTAGGCTTTAAGGAAAACGTGGATGTGGATACTATAGTGAAGCGTTTGCCACCATCTCCTTCATTCAAAGGCGATCCCTCCTCCGCTCCTGGACCGGCATGGTGGCTTCCCATAATGCAACAGGCTTTTGAGGCTCTCACTGCTCCTTGTGATCTGGAAGCAGTCTTCTCTGATCCTTCTCCGCCCATCTATGACTTTTTTCCTGAGGACTTCCTTCGTGCTACTAAGTCCCAAGGTATATCATCATCAACATCTATATTTTGCTGCTGTTATGATTTTCTAACACTTTCCTCTGCTAAATTCGCTTTCAGGCAGAGAAGCTTCTCACGCCACTGCTGTTGAGCAAGGGGAACCAGAGACTATGCTTGGAGATGATCCTGCCAACTCCCCAGAGCCGGCCGGGAATGAAGATGTTGTCCACCCTTAGCCTAGCTTTTGATTCTGTCTCCCATCGAACAGTTTCTATGTAACTTGATGTTTGAACAACTTTTATATTTCTGTTTGCTTTGTTAAGGCTTTGCCTTCTTCACTCTATCCCTGATCAGAACATGACCGCTTTATTTATGTATTTTTGTTGGTGCTGCATTAGCAGCTTAACTTTTCATGTTTATTTTGTTACCGTGTTCTCATCGTTCTGCACGCTTTATTTTGTTCTTGTTTATTCGTTTTTTGTATTTTCATGAGGTATTGTGATACCCCCTTAGGGGTGTAAGGTACACCCCTACTCCCCCCTACTCTAGATGGTTTTGTTTTGTCATCAAACCATTTAGAGTAAATACTTCGATTTACTTTACTGGGTATCTCATTTCGCTATCATGCCTTAGCTTTATTGTATTATTGGTCAACACACGTCAAAATGCTAACAAACACAAAAATTTGCAAATAACTTTCCAGCCTTTATTCATTTACAGCAAGCTCTCTTCGTGCCATTACAGGAATACTTGCCTAGCTGAACAAGTATTCTACAAAAATAAGCGGGCATGAGACCTGGCACGTAGACCTCAGCTCACTAAAAACAAAATTTCTCCTAAAAGATGCTTCTACGCATAGTACTTCTTCAGGTTACTTATGTTCCATGGTCTGGGTTCTGCATATCCCTCGTGGCTCGTGAGCTCATACGCTCCGCCAGGGAGTACTTTGGTCACCACAAACGGCCCTTCCCAATTTGGCTCAAATTTTCTCATCGGATGCATGGCATCAGCTCTCTTAAGCACCAGATCCTCTTCTTGAAACTTCCTGATTTTTACTTTCGCGTCATAAGCTGCCTTAATGCGAGCTTTGTAAGCTAGGGCTCGTTGAAGTGCCTCTTCTCTCACCTCATCAATTAGGTCTAGGTTTTCAGCTCTCAGGCTTCCATTCAGGTCCTCATCATAAGCTAAAACTCGATGTGTTGGAACTTTTACCTCCATCGGCATAACGGCATCAGCACCATACACCAAACAGAACGGGGACTGTCCTGTAGCCGTTTTCCGTCCAGTTCTATGCGCCCATAGCACTGAGTCCAGCTCTTCAACCCATTGAGATCTCTCTTTCTCCAACCCGGCTTTAATGCCGTTCACTATGGTTCGGTTGGTGACTTCCACCTGGCCACAAGTTTCTGGGTGAGCCACGGCAGCGAACCTTTGCTCTATGTCTCTAGCCTTGCACCAGGCCTGCGTCCTTTTCCCAAAAAATTGTGTCCCATTATCGGATACCAATACCCTGGGGAGACCATACCTACAGCAGATGTTCTTCCACAGGAATTTTATGATACTTTCTTCTGTTATCGAAGATAAGGGTTCTGCCTCCACCCACTTGCTGAAATAATCCACTGCCACTATGATGTGACACTTCCTTCCCACTGCCATAGGGAGCTTACCAACCAGATCTATGCCCCACTTATCAAATGGGCATTCTGCATACTGGGTCCCGAGCCTTTCGGCAGGTCTATGAATCAGTGGCCCATGCCTTTGGCAACTGGAACATCTTTTTACAAAAACTTCAGCATCCTTCTTCAAAGAAGGCCAGTAGTACCCAGGTCTTAGGACTCGCCGGATCAGGTCTCTGAACCCCGTATGACATCCTGCTATCCCTTGATGTGCTTCCTTGATTATCCGTAAGCCTTCCACCTCCGTTACACACCTCAGTAACGGCTGCGAATGAGCTCTCTTGAACAGATATCCTCCAATCAAACAATACTTAGCGTAGATTTTCTTCTTCCCAGCTCTCTCCCCTTCTGGTAGATCTCCTATTTTCAAGAAATGTAAAGTAGGTGCTCTCCAGTCACTGCTCTCCCCTATTTCGTGGACGATTTTCTCTATTCGGCTATTTGTTGCTTTCAGCAATGTTACTTTCTCAGGTATCATTTCATTCACCGAGCTAGCCAGCTTAGCAAGACAATCTGCCTGGGCATTGAGGTCTCTGGGTATTTGCTCTATCTTCAGGTGCTGGAAACTCTTACTCAGGTCTCTGACCTGCTCCACATACCTGACCATCCGCTCTTCTTTGATCTCGTAATTTCCTGAGACCTGCTGAACGACCAGCTGGGAATCAGAGTAAATAACAACTTTTTGAGCTCCCAGCTCACCTACCATTTCCAGCCCCCTCACGAATGCTTCGTATTCAGCTTCATTATTGGAGACTCTAAACTCAAGTTTCAGCGCAAACCTGAGTTCATTCTGATTTGGTGCTATTATAACGATTTCGACTCCACACCCTTCTACGGTCATCGATCCGTCTACGAAGACTTTCCACTCAGGCCATTGCATGGGCTGAGTAGTTTCTTGGATGAAGTCCGCCAGAGCCTGTACTTTGATAGCTTTTCGTGGCTCAAAATCCACGTCATACTCCCCTAACTCTACACTCCATTTCACCATTCTCCCTGAGAGATCTGGTTTGCTCAGCACTTGCTTAAAGGGGAGATTAGTTCTCACTACCACCTTGTGAGCTAAGAAATACAATCTCAGCCTCCTCGCTGCTGTCATTACTGCCAAAGCAGCTTTTTCTACATCAGAATATCTACATTCAGCTCCTTGCAGGGCTTTGCTGACGTAATAAATGGGCTTCTGTGCAGAGCCCTCCTCTTTTATAAGTACTGCTCCCAAAGAATGGTTTCCAACAGATATGTATAAGTACAAGGTCTCCCCTGCGGCTGGTTTAGTCAGCACTGGCAAGCTCGCCAGATGAGATTTCAAGTCCTCAAATGCTCTCTGACAGCTCTCATCCTATTCAAATTTACTAGCTTTCTTCAGCACTTTAAAGAATGGTAAACTCCTTTCTGCTGAGGTAGATATGAACCGACTGAGGGCGGTAATTCTTCCATTCAATCGTTGTACCTCCTTTATACTGGTAGGGGCTGTCATTTCCAGCACCGCTCGAACCTTCTCCTGATTTACTTCAATTCCTCTTGGGGTCACCATATACCCCATGAATTTTCCTGATCTAACCCCAAATGTGCATTTCGCTGGGTTCAATCGCAGATCATACCTCCTTACGACCTCCAGGACCTCCTCCAGGTCTCTGGCGTGATGTTCTACTTTCAAACTTTTCACAAGTATGTCATCTACATATACTTCCAGGATTCTCCCTATTTGGTTTTCAAATACTGCATCCATCATTCTCTGATAGGTAGCCCCAGTATTTTTCAAGCCAAAAGGCATTCTTACATACGCAAACGTACCGCACACAGTTACGAAGGCCGTTTTGATCACATCCTCAGGAGCCAGCTGTATCTGGTGATAACTCTGGTAAGCATCCAGCATAGATAACAGTTCACACCCTGATGTTGAGTCAACCAGCTGGTCAATGCAAGCTAGTGGGTAATGATCCTTCAGGCATGCTTTATTCAGGTCCCTGAAGTCTATGCACATCCGCCAGCTACCATTGCTCTTAGCTACCATCACCACATTCGACAGCCATTCAGAGTACTGGATTCTAACGATGTGACCAGCATCTAGCAGACGCCTGATTTCTTCTCTGATCACCTTTTCCTTCTCAGGTCCAAAGGACTTTTTCTTCTGCTTTACTGGTTTTTGCCCTAGGATCTACATTGAGATAATGTAGGGCTACCGATGGGTCTACCCCTTTCATGTCTTCCGGAGTAAATGCAAATAGATCTGAGTTCTTCCACAAGCACTGGACTATCGCCTCTTTCTGTTCTTCAGTCATTTGTTTTCCCATCTTCGTGACGAACCCCGTTTTTCTCGGGAATAGCTCTACCATCATCAAATCCTCATCTGCCGGCTGCATTCTTGGCTCTAGGTCTTCGTCAACCTCTCCTATTTTTACATTTCTGTCCCGCGGTAAGTGTTCTGCCACTGAGGCTCCTCTCACCTTTTGCTTAGCATGCTTTACAGATTTCACATAAGACTCTTTTGACACCTCTTGGTCACCTGAGACCTCACCCACCAGGCCTTCTCTGAGAGCTGGAAACTTCATTTTCATGTGGTTGGTGGAGACCACCACCTGGAAATCATTTAAAGCAGGTCTTCCTAGTATTACGTTGTATGCTGAAGGTGTATCTACTATTAGAAACTTCACCATCCGAGTATTTGAGGTCTCGCCATTACCCAGTGTTACCTGAAGGGTCACCTCCCCTTTAGGTTGTATTTCTCCTCCTGCAAAACCATATAAAGCTGTGTTCACTGGTTCTAAATCGGCGTTGATTTTCATCTTCTGAAAGCAGTCCCAGAAGAGCACGTTCACTGCACTCCCAGTGTCTACAAAGATCCGTGCCACCCTCCAATTGGCAATATCTGCACTAATTACCAGCGCATCATTATGAGGTGCTGCACTCATCAGGTATTCAGGACCAAAACTCACACACACTTTTGGACTCGTCTCCTCTCCGGGGAACGAATCTACCACATCGATCTCCATGCCTATTGTCCCCGCTAACTCCTGGACCTCTTTGCTCACTTGAGCTTTCGCAGCCCTTACATGAGCTTTGCGAGCCCGACCTGAATCTCCGTTGGCATTTCCTCCCATAATCATATTAATATTTCCTCTTTTTGGAGGAGGATCCTCTCGCCTTGGAGGGGTTTTTTCTCTCTGCTCAGGCCTCTTCTACTCCGGCTCTTTCCTCTTGTAGCCCTTCTCTCTTTTTTTCTTAACGAACTGGAGCAAGGTATCATCCTTCTTCAATAGTCGCTCAATAGCATCTTTCAGATGTCTACAAGAGTTCGTGTCATGCCCATAATCATTATGGTATTTGCAATATAATTCAGATCGTGGGTTACGCGGAGCTTCTTTATAAGTGCTAGGATACTTGAAATGAGGAGACCTGGCAGCTGCTTCCATGACCTCCCCCAAAGGTGCATTAAGGGGCGTGTATTGATCAAACCTCTCAGGGGCTCTTTTAGGCCTCTGCCCCCTCTATCTTTTTCAGCTTTCGCCGCCAAGGACGACCTCCTTTCTGAGGTCTCCTGTTTGGGTTTAAGAGACTCCTCTTTAGCCTTCCTAGCTTCTTGGGCCTCCTCCAGATTAACATATTTGTCAGCTCTCTGCTGTAGCTCCTCAAAATATAACGGAGGCCTTTTGTTCAACGAATCAAAGAACGGTCCTGGGGCTAAGCCCTGTATCAATTCTTGCACCTTCACATCATCAGAGGCTAGGGGTACTTGCAGCGCTTCAGCATTAAAGCGTCCCACATATTGGCGCAGGCTTTCTAAGGGTTTTTGCCTTAACGCCATGAGTGAGGAGGAGGTCTTTACATGTCTTCTGGCACTAGCAAATTGATGCAAGAACATGGACTTAAATTCATTAAACGAGCTTATGCTGTTAGGAGGCAGCTAGGAGAACCACTGCTGAGCTATCTTTGATAAGGTTGTGAGAAAAACCCTGCATTTCACGCCCTCCGTATACTGGTGAAGCATCGCCCCATTTTCAAATCTCATTATATGCTCATATGGATCTGTAGAGCCATCGTATTCTAGCGTCAATATCTTGAAATTTGGAGGTAACTGATCCTCTCTAATATCCCTTAAGAAAGGAGATTGACTGTTACTGGCTTTAACAGACTTCTTAGGAGATTTCTTAGGTGAAGGAATCTTGCGTTGGAGGTCTCTTAGCTGCTGTTTGAGAGATGCAATCTCAGCAGCAGCTCCCTCATCTTGAGGTTTTGTAGCACGTGCTTCATCCTCTGCAAATTTCATTGCAAAAATGAGTAACCATAACTTTGTTGATAAATAAGTTACTTCAGGAATGTCACAAATATCTACTTTCTTTTATCCATTCACTAACCATTTTCTGATTCAGTTTGAGGGGCTCTCATACCCATCGCTCTCATACTGACCCTCCTCCACAGGCTCTCCCTGTCAAAATAGGGACATTTAGATCACGAACATTTATTCTCATATTCATGAGGTTCTAACTATTTCATTGGTATCTTTATTACCACCAAGATCTCACAGGACCTATTCGTACCTTCTTGGCTTTGCCTTTTGCCATGCTGCCAAACTTTTTGGTTTGACTTTCTAGTGGCGCTAGGGCCTTGGATACAACTTGCTTTACCATAGCGTTGAGCTGATCCATGGATACCGCATAGGTAACACCTTGCTGTGTAGGTATCTGGGGTTCATCTCTTGTAACTTCCGAGCCTTTATGACCTGCTTTCTGAGGGCTAGTCGACTTGGAGGCCCCTTCTTTCTGAGGCGTAGTTATCTTTGGTGGAGCTTCCTTTACCACGTTTTGATTCTCCTCCTCGACATGCTCTTCTAAGGAGCTGTCGTCCCGAGCCACCCCTTCAGGTGTAGGTTCTCGGACAGGTGCATTTTCCATGATTAAATCTGTATTTCAAGATTTTCAACTATCAATGTCAGGACCATTATCAAGTCTCACAAGGACCATTATCAGGTCTACGTCACCCTTCTCACAGGACCATCATCAGGTCTCGAAAAGGGGAACATCAGGGAATTCAATGAATGTGATGCATCATACCTCCCTTCCCTACACATATGTTTCCCATCTCTGTGGGGACTGAGTGAGACTTACTCTGAAGTCTCTGTATTCTCTGCCAATTCTGGCTCCTCAGCTCATGAGGATTTCCGAATTTTACTTCTCGGAATCACCTATTTTTAACCATTCCTCCACTCAACATGGAATTCTATTAAATTTCTACTCCACCAACGGCTCCATACCATACTATGAAATGTAACACTCTTTCGAAAATACCAAAAATAAGCAAGTTTAAGAGATTACACCAAGATTCGCAAATAGATTCAAAATACAGGGATGCCCAAAGTCGCTTAACCCACTTTTTTAAGGAAAAATAGCAAAAACCTTTGAAAGTAGAAGCACAAATCAACTAAAATGCACAGATCCAGTTTCTTAATGCTTTTCCTCTCAAGCTTAAGTTCAACATCCGACATTATTCAAAAAAGGACACATAAATAAGAGTTTCAGAACGAAATTCTCAGGCGAAATTCTGTTCCCACAGACGGCGCCAGATAATGTAACCAAAAATAATACATCATAATAAATAAGAATAATAACTGGAATGGGCTCAGCATCTACCTAAACAATACTCTCCTTCTTCACACCAGGGATATTCTTCTTAGGCTGGAGCACTCGCTACTGGACTCCTGCAAGAGAAATGGAGGGCCGAAAGTGTTCTCCGGCGAACCACCTCCGACGGTCAAGTTAGATTTCTGGGTTTTCGATGGTGAAGAAGAAGTGAATGTAATAGTAGGTAGAAGAAAAGGATAGTGAACCCCTTTATCAGATGGATCTTCTGTGATATATATACTCCTGAAGTTACTTGAGAGTGAAGTCGCTTATTTCTGATTCTCGCCTTTGTTACCTTTACACGTGCCTTCATACTATTCGTTATCGAGTGCGCATACCAGCCGACAATTCCCAGTCCGACTGGATAAAGTGCTCTGCCTATGTCAGGCTCATTAAATATCAAGAGACCTGCCTCAGGTCTTTCCTGCAGGTTTCAACTTGAGGTGCTGGTAGGATACCTGAAGGGGTATCTGATACATGTATATGTTCTGAGATCTCCAGGAGGCACCCATAATGCTTTTCACTTAATATAATTTGGTTCAGGTATGAGACCCAGGTCTCATGGAGACCTGGTAGATATTATGCCATAACAACCTAGAACCAAGAATGCAGCCAGCAGAAGAGGATTTAATGATGGTAGAACTGTTCCCGGGAAAAACGGGTTTCACCACAAAGGTAGGAAAGCAAATGACGGAAGAGCAAAGAGAGGCGATAATTCGATGATTGTAGAAGAATGCGGATTTATTCGAATTCAGCCCGGAGGACATGAAAGGGGTAGACTCGTCTGTAGCTCTACATCATCTGAATGTGGACCCCAGAGTGAAGCCAGACAGGCAAAAGAAGAGATCTTTTGGGCCAGAGAAAGAAAAGGTGATCAAGGAAGAGATCAGGCGGCTGCTAGATGCTGGTCATATTGTTAGAATTCAGTATTCCGAGTGGTTATCGAATGCAGTGATGGTAGCTAAGAGTAATGGCAACGGGCGAATGTGTATAGATTTTAGAGAGTTGAACAGAGCATGTCCGAAAGACCATTACCCATTGCCCTGTATCGATCAGCTGGTGGATTCAACTTCGGGATGTGAGCTATTATCTATGCTTGACGCCTATCAGGGGTACCATCAGATACAGTTGGCCCCTGAGGATGTGATCAAGACAGCCTTTGTAACTATATGTGGCACGTTTGCCTATGTAAGAATGTCTTTCGGCCTGAAAAAATGCTGGAGCTACCTATCAGAGAATGATGGATGCGATATTTGAAGACCAGATAGGAAGGATTCTGGAGGTGTATATAGACGACATACTCGTGAAGAGTGTGAAAGCAGAGCATCATGCCAGAGACCTGGAGGAAGTCTTGGGGGTGATAAGAAAGTATAATTTGCGGTTGAACCCAGCGAAATGCACGTTTGGGGTCAGGTCAGGAAAGTTCCTGGGATATATGGTGACCCCGAGAGGAATTGAAGTAAATCAAGAAAAGGTTCGAGCAGTGCTAGAAATGGCAGTTCCCACCAGTATAAGGGAGGTACAATTACTGAATGGAAGAATTACTGCACTTAGTCGATTCTATCTCAGCAGAGAGGAGTTACCATTCTTTAAGGTGCTGAAAAAGGCTAGTAAATTCGAATGGGATAAGAGCTGTCAGAAAGCATTTGAGGACCTGAAGTCTCATCTGGCGAGCTTGCCAGTGCTAACTAAACCAACCGCAGGAGAAACCCTGTACTTATACATATCTATTGGAGATTATTCTTTGGGAGCGGTGCTCATAAAGGAAGAAGGCTCTATGCAGAAGCCCATTTATTACATCAGTAAGGCCCTATAAGGAGCTGAGTGTAGGTATTCTGATGTGGAAAAAGCTGCTTTAGCTATGATGACGGCAGCAAGAAGGTTGAGATTGTATTTCTTAGCTCACAAAGTGGTGGTGAGAACTAATTTCCCCTTTAAGCAAGTACTAAGCAAGCCAGATCTCTGAGGAAGGATGGTGAAATGGAGTGTAGAGCTGGGGGAGTATGACATGGAATTCGAGCCACGCACAGCTATCAAGGAGCAGGCCCTGGCGGATTTTATCCAAGAAACTACTCAGCCCTTGCAATGGCCTGAGTGTAAAGTCTTTGTCAATGGATCGGTGACAATAGAGGGATGTGGAGCCGAAATCGTTATAGTAACACCAGACCAGAATGAGCTCAAGTTTGCGCTAAAATTCGAGTTCAGAGTCTCTAATAATGAAGCTGAGTATGAAGCATTTGTCAGAGGGCTGGAAATGGTAGCTGAGCTGGGAGCTCAGAGAGTTGTCATTTACTCTGATTCCCAGCTAGTAGTCCAGCAGGTCTCAGGAAATTATGAGATCAAGGAAGAACGGATGGTCAGGTATGTGGAGCAAGTCAGGAACTTGAGTGAGAGCTTCCAGCACCTGAAGGTAGAACAGATACCTAGAGACCTCAATGCTCAGGCAGATTGCCTTGCTAAACTGGCTAGTTCGTTGAATGGGATGATACCTGAAAAAGTGACATTGTTGAAAATGGCGAGCAGTCGAATAGAGAAAAGCGTTCATGAAATAGAAGAGAAAAGTGATTGGAGAGCACCTATCTTACACTTCCTGAAAACGGGAGACCTGCCAGAAGGAGAAAGAGCTGGAAAAAAGAAAATCTATGCTAAGTATTGTCTGGTTGGAGGACATCTGTTTAAGAGAGCTTACTCGCAGCCGTTACTGAGATGTATAACAGAAGTAGAGGGCTTGCGGATAGTTAAGGAAGTACATCAGGGAATAGTAGGATGCCATACGGGATTTAGGGACCTGATCCGTCGAGTGCTGAGAGCTGGGTACTACTGGCCTTCTTTGAAGAAGGATGCTGAAGTTTTTGTAAGGAGATGTCCCAGTTGCCAAAAGTATGGACCGTTGATTCATAGGCCTGCTGAAGAGCTTGGAACCCAATACGCAGAATGCCCATTTGACAAATAGGGCATAGATCTAATCGGTAAGCTTCCCATGGCAGTGGGAAGGAAATGCCATATTATAGTGGCAATGGATTATTTTAGTAAGTGGGTAGAGGTAGAACCCTTATCTTCGATAACGGAAGAGAACATCGTAAAGTTCTTGTGGAAGAATATTTGCTGCTGATATGGCTTGCCCAGGGTGCTGGTATCTGACAACGGAATGCAGTTCTTTGGAAAAAGAACGCGAGCTTGGTGTAAAGCTAGAGGAATAGAGCAGAGGTTCGCTGCTGTCGCTTACCCGGAGACTTGCGGCCAGGTAGAAGTTACAAACCGGACCATAGTAAATGGAATCAAAACGAGGCTGGAAAAAGAGAGGTCTCAGTGGGTGGAAGAGCTGGACTCAGTATTGTGGGCATATAGAACTGAACAGAAAACAGCCACAGGACAATCCTCTTTCTGTTTGGTGTATGGCGCTGATGCTGTCATGCCAATGCAGGTAAAATTTCCAACACACAGAATTCTGGCCTACAATGAGGAACTGAATAGAGACCTGAGAGCTGAAAGCTTAGACCTGATTGATGAGGTGAGAGAAGAGGCGCATCAGCGAGCCCTAGCTTACAAAGCTCGTATCAAGGCAGCTTATGATGCGAGGGTAAAGATCAGGAAGTTTCAGGAGGGAGACCTTGTGCTCAAAAAGGCTGATACAATGCACTCGGTGAGAAAATTTGAGCCGAATTGGGAGGGACCTTTTGTGGTAACCAAAGTGCTTCCTGGCGGAGCATATGAGCTTACGAGCCATGAAGGGTATGTTGAACCAAGGCCATGGAACATAAGCAATTTGAAGAAATATTATGTCTAGAAGTATGTTATGGAAAATTTTGTGTTAGTGGGAGGAGGCCTACGTGCCAGACAAGTATTCCTGTAATGGCATGAAGAGAGCTTGTCGTGAATAAATAAAGGCTGAGAAGTTATTTATGTATTTTTGTCTTTATTTACATTTCTGTTGCGAAATAAGGAACAACATTAAAGAGCAAAGATAAGACAGTGAACACGATGTTTAGAAAAAAAAAGAGTGTGAAAGATTTACTCTAAATGGTTTGACAACGGGGTAAAATCATTCAGAGTAGGGGGGAGTAGGGGTGTACCTTACACCCCTAAGGGGGTCCCGCAATACCTCATGAAAATGCAAAAAAAAAAAAAAACTAACTAAAAGAGAAGAAATGCACAAGCAAATAAGAGCATAATGGCAAAGCAGATATAGTAAAGGAAGTTGCTGAATAAGAAGTGCAACACCAACAAGAATATAGTAGCAAAATGGTCATGCTGGATAAGTAGCAAAATAAGGGACGCAGCCCTAGCAAAACAAGCAGAGAAAAGGAAATTGTTTAAGTACTGGAATACATAAAGATTGTTCAAAAATAGGAAATAGCAAAAACTAGGCTAGGGATCAGCAGCATCTTCATTCCCAGTGGTCTCGAGGGTGTCAGCGGGGTCATCTTCAGGTTCATCCCCTGATGCTCCCTGCTTAGCAGTAGCAGCTTGAGATGCCTCTCCACCTAAGGGCACATTTAGCAAAAGAAATGAAAAAGGGTTAAGGTGAGATAAAAAGAAAGAAACAGCGAAGCATAAATACTAATAAAATACCTCGAGGCTTAGCAGCATGAAGGAAATCTTCTGGAAAGAAGTCATAGATAGGTGGAGGAGGATCAGAGAAGACTGCCTCTGGGTTGCAGGGGGCAGTGAGAGCTTCAAAAGCCTGTTGCATTACGGGGAGCCACCATGCTTGCCCAAGAGCAGAAGAGGGATTGCCCTGGAATGAAGGAGGTAGTGGTAGATGCTTCACTATGGGATCCACATCCACGGTTTCCTTAAAGCCTAGCGCCTGGACCTTTGCTAGCACAGTCATAGCACATCTCTTAGCTAGGAAAGCAATGTCATTGCGGATGGTCATTAGATACTCGGGAGAGGCCTTGTAGGCCCCCAGAAGACCTTCATGGAGGATTTGCAACGCCTTCTGACCTAGAGTGGTCCGTAGAAGAAAGCTTCGACACCAGTGAACTTCCTCTGTATAGCCCGACTGATAAGGACGGTGGCTGAAGGGCCAAATGCTCCCCCTAAGACTTCTAGCAGAGGGAAAACAACCCTGGATGCTCCGCCTCCTCCACCTTCTCAGGAGAAAACTAGAGCGGATGCCCCTGTTCACACCAAGAGGCCCCCTCTCTCACATATTTCTTCAGGGGCTGCTAAGAAAACCAAGCATACCCCCTTAGCAGCCCCCGAAGAAATATGTTAGAGAGGGGGCCTCTTGGTGTGAACAGGGGCATCCGCTATAGTTTTCTCCTGAGAAGGTGGAGGAGGCGGAGCATCCAGGGTTGTTTTCCCTCTGCTGGAAGTCTTAGGGGGAGCACCATAGTTCCGAGATTTGGTGGCAGTGGGCTTGATAATCGCACTCGCTGAAGAAGGGGCAGTGACTGGCAGTGGTCGTGAAGGCAATGAGGCCGCAGAAGGAGCAGGATTGAAAGGGGGTTGGGAGTCAACACCTTCAGCATCTTGACGGGCTTGCTCTTCCAGCAGAATAGCAAAATCAAATTCATTATCATCAGGCAATTTTACATCCTGAACCCAACTCATTTCTGCAAAAGAAAGAATAAGGAAAAAGGATTAGATTAACCCAAAGGGTAAAGTTGAGTAGTAAACACAAAGAGGGGAAAAACCCCACCCTCAGGGGAAAATGAATGATCTCCGCGAGGGGCCAGTCCGAAAAAAGGAAAGCACGCAAGGATTAGACAAGAGGGAATTAAGCGGAAAAGCTTCAGTTTGAGCTTTGGCCGTCAGCAGGGACAGTACCTTGAGATTAATGGGGGCGATGGAAAAGAGAGTTGGGCGAGGTTGCCTTAGTAAAAGCTTTTGCCATGGGTTTCACATCATAAACAGTTTGGAATAAGGAGGGAGAAGGAAAACCTCCATTACCACGGAGCAAGATAAAGAAAGTGAGAATGGTTTTAATGGCGGAAGGGTGGAACTGATTAGGCCATAAGTTGTAAAGGTCACACACTTTCACCACAAAATCAGGAAGCGGAAATCGTAAACCTAATTCTATCTGATTGAACCAGAAAGCTACTGAAGGGTAAGTCAGGAGATGAGGGCGCTCATAAGCATGAGGTAGCCGAAAATCGAAAAGATTATCACAGTTTAACCACGACTTTACTACTTCTAATTCGGGAAGGGTTAGAGTGGATTCACCTGCTATATCGTCAGGGGAAAAGACGCGGACAGAAGAGTCCGGAGCGGGAGGAGAGACTCGAGCAGAATGAGTAGGGGAGTCAGCCTCCATCGCATCCTGGCCGGAAAAGGAAGATCCGTCTGCTAAATTTATCACCTCCTTAGGATTAGTAGAGGTGGCTGACCCTGAAGGAGCCTTGACGGATAGGCGACGGGAACGCCGAGTAGAAAGTTTTTTCTCTTTCTTGGGAGCGCGGGAAGAAATTTCTGACTGGGAATCTCCGTGAGGAGGAGAAGGAGGATTCGCATCGGAAGCTTGAAGATGAGGGTTGTCAGAAAAGGTATCTTCCTCTGGATGGGAAGTAGAACGAACCATGAGAAAATATGGAAATGATTAGCAGCAGTAAAATGAAGAAGGGAAAAATGATGAAATCCCTAATATGTCGAAGGAGGGATAACAGTTAGGAAAAAGTAGGGGAGTTGCAGATTCCCCTCCCATTTCCCCGTAAAGTAGCTTATTTTAAAAATTCAAATAAGTCAGGTCTCTTTCTGAGAACTCAGATGGAGGTCCAGTTCAACGGAGCGAGAGAAGGAAAGCACTACTCTATATTTGCTGAAAATAATGCTGCAAATTTAGAGTAGGGGGGAGTAGATGTTATGACATAATATCTACCAGGTCTCATGGAGACCTGAATCTCACACCTGAACTTAATGGTACTCAATAAGAAGCATTCTGGATACCTCCTCGTCTGACCTAAGGGAGATTTCATAATAGGTACGTATATCAGATACCTGATCAGGTATCTGACCAGTGTCTCAAGCTAGGACCTGCAAAAGAGAGCTGGGGCAGGTCTCGCCATCTTTAATGAGTCTGACATCTGTAGAACACTTTACTCAGTCGAACTGAGAGTTGTCGGACAGTACAAGCACTCAATGACGAATGATGCGAGAACACGTGTAAAGGCAATATCGGCAAAGAATCAAGGATACACAACTTCATTTCCAAGTAATCCAAGGAGTATATATACTGATAGGCATCCGTTCCACAGACAGGTTCACTATTTTGTTTCTATCCACTATTACATCCATCTCTCTCTCTTCACCACCGAAACCCAGAAAACTAACTTGACCGTCGGAGGTGGTTCACCGGAGAACACTCCCGGCCCTCCTTTTTCCCTTGCAGGAGTCTAGTAGCTTATGGTCTGATTTGAGGGGATATCTCCTGCGCAAAGAAGGAGAGTGTTGTTTAGGTAGATATTGAGCCTGCCCATCTTTATCATTCTCATTTATTATGATGTATATTTTCTGGTTACATTAGAAAGAATAGCAAAATTCCTAATATAGTGAAGAGAGAGAGAACAATTGGGAAAAAGTGGGGGAAGTTGCAGAGCCCCCCCCCCCCCCCCCCCCCCCTTTTTTCCTTAAAGTAGCTTATTTCGGAAAATTCAAAAAATGCAGGTCTCCCTTTGAGGATTCAAATGGAGGTCTTAAAAAAAAAATTCCTCGTGCAAGAAACCAGTGGTTAATCTTAGCAGAGCAAAAGAAAAAGTGCTACTCTATATTTGCTGAAAGATAAGGCCGCAAATTTAGAGAAGGGGGGAGTAGATATTATAGCATAAAATCTCTCAGGTCTCATGGAGACCTGAGTCTTCGACCTGAAGGTAATCACACCTAAAGAGAGGTGCTGCCGATGTCTTTTGGTTAGACTTCAAATAGATTTTAGAACAAGTGCATGTATCAGGTACCATCTCAGGTGCCCTGGGGACATCTCAGATCAGAACATGGAGAAAGGACTATAATCAGGTCTCCCCCTCTTTAATGAATCTAACACCTGCAGAACGCTTTACCCAGGCGAGCTGGGAATTGTCGGACGGTACATCCGTTTCATAGCGAATGACAATAGGACGCGTGTAAAGGTAGTAGCAGCAAGAATCAAGAAAGGACAACTTCATTTCCAAGTAATCTCACGAGTATATAAGTCGAAGGATACCCATTTCACAGGGGGTTCACCATTTTTTCTTCTCACCTACTTCTGCGTTTTCTTCTTCTTCATCAACAAACCCAGAAAACTAACTTTGAGCGTCGGAGGTGGTTCGCCGGGGAACACTCCCGGCCCTCCTTTTTTCCTGCAGAATTCAGTTACAAGAAGCTTAGGCGGACTGGACATCATCTGCATAGAGGAGAAGAAGAGCGATGTTTAGGTAAATATCGAGTTCATTCCCTTTCGTTATTATCATTCATCATGATGCATTATTTCTTGATGCATCAGTTTATAAGCAGACTCTCTTGCATATTGAGTCTCTAAGCCTTAGGAAGGAACCTCCACTGTTCTCAGTGTAGCAAGCTTCATAGTTGGAAACCCCTAAACCCCTATACCCCAGGTCTTTCTTTGAACCCGTAATCAAATAAACTAGGTCCCTTAGAACCCGTAATCTAAGACCCATGCATTGCTCTTGCCCGTAAAAGAGTTGTAGGCTTTGTTCTTGCCCGCAAAAGAACTGTAGGTTGTGCTCTTGCCCGTAAAAGTGTTATTAGGTTTGGTTCGAATCCGTAAACCAAGTGGTATGTTTGATAAGCACGCGTAATCTTATCTAGTGGATTGCTTCTCTGAAAAGAAAGTCATGGACGTAGGAGATTGATCTCCGAACCACGTTAAAATAATGTGTCATTTACTTTCAAACTTTAACTTTCTGTTAATCTAACTAACTAACTTGCATACAAACTTTTATCTTGCACTAAAACGGTTTTAGGAAACTTGACCTTCCCTCCAAAATGTTTTCAGTTTACGTAACGAGTTTAAACCACCAACTTCTGCAAAGTAATAACTCTGATAAAACCTCAGTTGGTGTTACACAGTTGATCCTCAGTCAAAGAAGTCAGATGTGCACCCAACTGTATGAATCCTCCAACTGTCTTTTACACTTGTTGAGTCAATTGAACTGTCCAATTTTCTTGAAGAATCGTTAACTCGATTTTTTATTTATTTAAAATCCCTACTGGTATATTCTCCCTCCCCCCATACACTAGTTACTCGTTACCAGGATCATCAATACTATAGTTTGTGTATGACCAAGATAAAGCTTGAAAGAGATCACGCACTTGAGCAGCTTAAGTCCTACAGATTCATGGATGAAAAAAATATAAGAGAAATGAAAAATGGAGGCTAAATACGAGGGATTGATTATTTTGAGTGTCTGAATCCAAGCCAAATTTTAAATTATATTTTTTGATTTTTACTTATTAAATTACGTAAATAATTTTTCTTTGAAAACTCAAAAGTCAGAAAAATAATTAGCGAACAACATCTTTCGTAATCTATCACATATTACATCTAATAATTTTATTAAATAATAATTTCGAGTCGATTTTTGACAGGTTGCACACTAGTTATTATTAAAAAAAATGATTCTTGCTTTGAGAAAATCCTACGTGGCACCCCTCTTAATTCTCTATTCCTATTTATCTAAATTCTCAAATTTTTGAATTTTTAAATCTAAATAATAGATTTTAAATTTAAATATCTACTAAAATCTTGTGTCCCACATCTGTTTTTCAATAAAACTTCATCTATCGAAAAGTTTATAAATACCTAGAATCAATGTATATTTTCTCATCGTTTGCTCCACCAGTTTTATTTGGCCAATGTATTTATTAGTCGGTCGAATAAATAACTATATTTTTAAATTTTATTTTAATATTTTAATTTAATTTGACCAATTTATTAGTTGACCAAATAAATGGTTCCAAAATTTATTTCCATTAATTACATTACAAGTGTGAAGAGCTCGCTTTCCGTACAAGCCAAGATTTCTCTCGGCGCATGTTAGCAAAATCGTGTTAATGTACGCTTTCCAATGGAGGCCAGGAAGTGAGGCAAACTTAGGAAGATTCTGACGCCCAATCCAGTGGTTCAACTTACTCCTCCTGGATCGATGGTAGTGAAGGAGAATTCCCAGCTCCTAGCTGTAAATATGAGTAATAACTCGTCTTTTCAAGCTCAAAGCAATGTAACAGTGCTTCCAAATGTTGATGAAGCATCAGAGTCTTCGACAAGTGCTGCAGCTCGTGGACCTGCTCAACGACGTTTGGAAATGGAGAAGATTCAGAAAAATCCTTCAGATTCAGAGACTCCTCCTCGTCAATCTAACCGAGGTATGAAACTGGACTATATTGCACCTACTATCAAAGATGGAGTTCGTGTTGCCTGCTTAGAACGTGATGATATTGAATCTGAAGCATAAAATGGGAAAATGTTGTTATTTAATAGTATGTGATTGGAACTACTCCGACTATTAAGTATCTGATTACCTATTTGGAAAAACAATGTTTAGTGAAAACCCTTGAGATATTCTATCATGTTGAATGCTATTTTGTAGTT
This sequence comes from Schizonepeta tenuifolia, assembly GCA_029490685.1. NCBI lineage: Eukaryota > Viridiplantae > Streptophyta > Magnoliopsida > Lamiales > Lamiaceae > Schizonepeta > Schizonepeta tenuifolia. The sequence goes on from CM055958.1 coordinate 8,241,553, forward strand.
CGTTTCCAAAGCATGTATGATAGAAACTTTGTGTTGTATGCAACCTCTCACATCATAGCGAATAGGCCGGCTGTGGTTAAGGCATGGGAATCAAACTTTTGCTTTGAAAAGGAAGTTCTATGAGATATCCCTCTTTGGATCCAGCTCCCTAATTTGTCACTTAACTGTTGGGGGTTAAAGTCTCTGAGTCAAATTGGTAGTCTTCTAGGGAAGCCTATCTGTACTGATGAGTTTACTACAAATCAACAGAGCTAGAATACTAGTTGAAGTAGATATTTCTCAACCGCTACAACATGTGATTCATATTAAGGGTGAAGAAGGGAGAAGAGTGGAACAAAAAGTTGTCTTTGAGCGGATACCACAGTTTTGTAAAGTATGTCAAGCTGCAGGACATGATTGCTTAGCAAAGGAGAAACAGAAACCTACTCATAAGAAACAACAGTGGGTGTCAAAACCTAATCCTAAAGTTGTTGAGAAACCTCCTGAAGATAAGGATTCAGTTGAGGATGGCTGGGTTATTCCCAAGAGAACATTTAGTCAAGTAGTGAGAGGAGAAAACACTTCACCCATGCAAGTTACTAATACTTATCAAGTCTTAGATGAGGCAGATACACAGAAACATGAAAATGGAATAGAGGGCAGGGACCTTTTCCCCTTTGTTCCCTCATGAAGCTGGTAATGTGGAATATGATGGACTATAACAAGCCCCTCAAGCAAAAAAAGATAAAACTCTTTTTGCAGAGAAAGCAAATAGATATTATTGCTCTTTAGAGACTAGAGTGAAAGCTTGTAAGTTTGAGAAGGCCATTAAAAAGTTTAATAAGCAATAAGAATTCATACACAACTACTCTCAAGCTGTAAATGGGAGAATTTGGATAGGGTGTAATACATCTCAAAATTAACGTATTATGAAACTGATACATTGAATAAATGAATAAACTCAAATGCAGCATATTCTTGGTGGATCGGAGACTTGGGCCTTTGGAGCGAGACCTGAATCCTTGGGCTACTTCGTGACGGCCATGAGATTTGCAAGAGAAGGTTCACCGGTAGATTTTCCGGCGAACCACCTCTGATGCCAAAGTCAGTATTTGTTTACTCAAAGGAGAGTGAGTGAGTGTTTTAGTAAAAGTAGTAGAACCTGAGAGTAAATATGAATGAGGTTGGGTATTTATAGGAGAAATGAATGGCTTGGAGAATAAGCTATATTTCCAGCTGTCAATACTTACTTCAATGCCACATGGCGGGATGTGATTGTATGTGGTGTCAAGCTGGCAGGAAAGGACACGGGAGACCTGATCAGGTGAGACCTGATCAGGTCTCTCGCGCTACTTGATGCTAGACAGGTCTCTAAACAAGTGTACTAAGTTGTTTCTCTATATCTTAACGAATTGTATCTTTCCCAGGTCTCTAATTAAGGATGGTTGCGTTTATATTTTCATACTCTCTGTGTACGATCCCCTTTCTAGGTCTCGGTCCAGGTCTCGGCTTCTAACCGAGACCTAATAATTTTATGCCACATTATCTACTTCCCCCTACTCTGACTGATTCTTCATCAAGAAGAAAGTCGGAGTAGTTGTTTCTAATTTGTGGAATCGCACTTCATTTATTCTTTAGTTCAAATCTTGCTTGAACCATTTACAAACTATGAGCCCTGATTTCTAAGACTCGTATCATTCGGCTTATGTTCAAAGCTATTTTACTAAGCATGTGCTTGAGCTTACTTTACTCCCCTTACCTTAAAGTTCATCTCTCAAATTACTCGCTTAAGCTTACTTCATTTAGCATGTTCGACAGTAATAGGGACAAAAAATATCCAGGTCTCCAAAAGACCTGAACACGCTATATAGTCGTAACGGATACTCAATTGGAGAACTGACGTAATGACGGAGTTGAAGTCTCCCGTGGAGATCTCTTTCCAGAGACCTGCCCGGAGCTCTTCCGGCAAGATCTCTTGCCAGAGTTCTGCCTTGAGGTCCCTTATTCAGGACTCTTTTCTGGTTGTATACCTGACGAACCAAGATACTTTAATTAATGCTCGCCCGGTACTGTCAGAAGGTACGTTGCACTTTAGCCAATGGGATAATAACGCGTGTAAAGATCAAGGTAAAAGAGATGGCATCAATACAACTTCACTCTCAAGAAAATACACGAGTATATATATTACAAAACCCAACACACACAAAGACACTACTTTCAGATTTGATTCCTGTTACATTCGTCTCTCTTAGAGAAAAAACTCAGAATACTAACTTAACCTTCGGAGGTGGTTCGCCAGGAAACATCTCTGGCCCTCCTTTTCTTACAGAGCTTCACGAGAACATCTCAGCGGGAGACGATTCTGACCATCGGAGAAGGAAGAAGAGTACGGTCTAGGTAGGTGTTGACGTTTACTCGTTTCCTTGTTCTGATTTTATATGATGTACGTTTCTGGTTACATTATCTAGCGTCGTCTGTGGGAACGGAATTTTTCCTCGGAATTTCGTCATAAACTCTTTTTATGTATTCTTCTTTCAACGACGTTGAGTTAGAGCTTAAACTTGAAAGAGAAAAAAAAGTATTAGGAAAATGGGTCTGAATATTTTAGTCAACTCATGTTTCTTCTTTCAAAAACTTTCACTGTCTTTAAGGGAACGGACTGGTTGTTTTAAAAACCTTCATGTTTTAAATCTCTTTTCAGATTTTGGTAGAATCTTTTAGATATGTCTATCTTTCATGTATTCTTAAAAATCCCCATTTTGCAACTTGGTAAGGAGCTGTTAGTGGTGTAGCGAGGTAAACGAAATTTTCTGCTATTTGAAAAATGGCTTGAAAGTAGATGATTCCGAGAGGTGAATCTCTGAAACCCTCGTAGCACGAGGGAGTGAAATTAAAAGGAACGTGAGGTCCGAAGAGCAGGTCTCACGCAACCCCAACGGAGATTGGGATAAGTAAGTGAGGAAGGGGAATATGGTGAATCGTATTCCTTGAAATCCCTAAAATGCTAAGTGAGACCTGATAATGGTCTTGGGAAAAGGGTAGTGTTGAACACTTGCTACACCCTTAATGATATGCCTTGACTGGTCACTGATAGCTGAAAACTTTAAAATGCAGATTCAGTCATGGAGAGTATATCGGTCCGAGACCGAGAATCCCCACTTGAAGGAGTGGTGCGAGACGACAGCTCCTCAGAAGATCATATCGAGGAGGAGAATCAAAATACGCTGAAAGTAGCCCCACCAAAGATAACCACGCCCCAGAATGAGGGGGGCATCTAAGTCGACTAGCCCTCAGAAAGAGGGAGGTCGTAAGGGTTCAGAAGTCACAAGAGAGGAACCTCAAGTGCCTGTGCAACAAAGTGTCACCTATGCGGTATCCATGGATCAGCTCAGTGCCATGGTGAAGCAAGTTGTATCCAAAGCTCTGGCTCCACTAGAAGGCCAAAATAAGAAGTTTGGCAACACATCAAAGGGAAAATCCAAGAAGGTACAAATGGGTCTTGTAAGACCTTGATCATGACAAGATACCAGTGAGATGGTTCGAGCCTCGCTAATACGAGAATAAATATTTATGATTTGAATATTCTTATTTTCCTTGACAGGGAGAACATGTGGAGGAAGGCCAGTATGAAAGTGATGGGTATGAGAGCCCTCAAACTGAATCAGAAAATGGTCAGTAAATAAATAGAGAAAGTAGATACCAACGACATTTCTAAATAGCTTGCTCGCTAATGAAATCATGATTATTCATTTTGTGATGGAATTTGCAAAAGGTGAAGCACGAACTGTGAGGCCTCAAGACGAGGGAGCTGTTGCGGAGATCGCAGCTCTCAAACAGCAACTAAAAAACCTTTAGTGGAAGGCCTCCTCGCCTAAGAAATTTCCTAAGAAACCTGTTAAAATCAGTAACAGCCAGTCTCCTTTCTTAAGGGACATCAGAGAAGATCAATTACCTCCGAATTTCAAGACACTGACATTGGAATACGATGGCTCCACAGATCCACATGAGCACATAATGAGGTTTTAGAATGGAGCGATGCTCCACCAGTACACAGAGGGAGTGAAATGCAGAGTTTTCCTCACGACCTTGTCAAAGATAGCCCAATAGTGGTTTTCTCAGTTACCACCCAATTGTATAGGCTCGTTTGATGAGTTCAAGTCTATGTTCTTGCATCAATTTGCTAGTGTAAGAAGACATGTTAAAACATCTTCCTCGCTTATAGCTCTAAGGCAAAAGCCTTTAGAAAGTTTGCGTCAGTATGTGGAACGTTTCAATGCTGAAGCGTTGCAAGTGCCTTTGGCCTCTGATGATGTGAAGGTTCAGGCACTAATACAGGGGTTAGCCCCAGGGCTATTCTTTGACTCATTGAACAAGAGACCTCCGTTATACTTTGAGGAGTTATTGCAGAGAGCTGACAAGTAAGTCAACCTCGAGGAAGCCCAAGAGGCTAGGAGAGCCAAGGAGGAGTTCCCTAAGCCTAAGAAGGAGGCCTCCGGAAAAAGGTCATCCTCAGCAACGAGAGCTGAGAAGGATAAAGGAGGGCAGAGGCCTAAGAGAGCTCCGGAGAGGTTTGACCAATATACGCCCCTCAATGCATCTTTGGTGGAGGTTATGGAGGCCGCTGCCAAGTCTTCTCACTTCAAGTTCCCAAGCACTTATAAGGAAGCACTACGTAACCCGAGATCTGAGTTGTATTACAAGTACCATAATGATTACGGTCATGACACGAACTCCTACAGGCACCTGAAAGATGCTATCGAACGTTTGCTAAAAAAGGATGACACCTTGCTTCAATTTGTCAAAAAAGAAAGAGAGAAAGGCTACAAGAGAAAAGAGCCAGAACAGAAAAAACCTGATCAAAGGGAAAGAACCCCCTCACGGCGAGAGGATCATCCCCCAAAAGGAGGAAACATCAACATGATTATGGGAGGAAATGTTAACGGAGACTCAGGTCGAGCTCGTAAAGCCCATGTGAGAGCTGCTAAAGCTCAAGTGAGCAAAAAGGTCCAGGAGTTAGCGGAGACAATGGGTATGGAGATTGATGTGGTAGATTCGTTCCCGGGAGAAGAAACAAATCCAAAGGTGTGTGTAAGCTTTGGTCCCAAGGACCTTGTAAGCGCGACGCCCCATAATGTTGCACTAGTGATCAGTGCTGAAGTGGCTAACTAGAGAGTAGCGCGAATCTTTGTAGATACTGGGAGTGCGGTGAATGTGCTCTTGTGGAATTGTTTCCAAAAGATGAAGATTAATGCTGATTTAATGCCGGTGAACACAGCGTTATATGGTTTCGCTGGAGGTGAAATACAGCCTAAAGGGGAAGTGACCCTTCAGGTAATACTCAAAAGTGGTGAGACCTCGAACACTCGGATGGTGAAATTTTTGGTAGTGGATACACCTTCAGCGTATAACATAATATTGGGAAGGCCTGCGCTAAATGACTTCCAGGTGGTGATCTCCACCTACCACATAAAAATGAAATTTCCAGCTCACAAGGAGGGGTTGGTAGGTGAGGTCTCAGGGGACCAAGAAATATCGAAAGAATCATATGTAAAATCCATTAAACATGCTAAGCAAAAGGTGAAAGGAGTTTTAATGGCAGAACGCCCACCGCAAGATAAGGAGGTAAAGATGAAAGGTATAGGGGAAAACCTAGAACCAAGAATGCAGCCAGTGGAAGAGGATTTAATGATGGTGGAACTGTTTCCAGGAAAAGCAGGTTTCACTACGAAGACGGGGAAACAAATGACTGAGGAACAAAAAGAACCGATAATTCAATGTCTGCGGAAAAATGCGGATTTATTTGCGTTTAAACCAGAAAATATGGTAGGGGTAGACCCGTCTATAGTGCTACATCGTTTAAATGTAGACCCCAAAGCAAAACCAGTAAGGCAAAAGAAGAGATCTTTTGGGCCTGAAAAAGAAAAGGTGATCAGAGAAGAGATTATGCGGTTGTTGGACGCAAGCCATATTGTTAGAATCCAATATTCTGAGTGGCTATCAAATGCAGTAATGGTACCCAAGAGTAATGGCAGCTGGCGAATGTGCATAGATTTTAGGGACCTCAACAAAGCATGCCCGAAAGATCATTACCCATTGCCTTGTATCGATCAGTTGGTTGATTCAACTTCGGGATGTGAACTGTTATTCATGCTTGATGCATACCAGGGATACCACCAGATACAGTTAGCCCCTGAAGATGTGGTCAAAACAGCCATTGTGACCATATGTCGCACGTTTGCATGCATAAGGATGCCTTTTTGGCCTAAAGAACGCGGGAGCTACTTATCAAAGGATGATGGATGCAATATTCGAAGATCAGATAGGGAAGATCTTGGAGGTGTACGTAGATGATATCCTCGTGAAGAGCATGAAGGCAGAACACCATGCCAGAGACCTGGAGGAGGTCCTCACTGTAGTAAGGATATATAATTTATGGTTGAACCCAGCAAAGTGCACGTTTGGAGTTAAGTCAAGAAAATTCCTGGGGTATATGGTGACTCCAAGAGGAATCGAAGTGAACCAAGATAAGGTTCGAGCGGTGCTAGGGATGGTAGCTCCTACCAATAAAAGGGAGGTACAACGACTAAACGGAAGAATTACTGCACTTAGTCGGTTCATATCAGCTTCGGCGGAAAAAAGTTTCCCGTTTTTTAAAGTACTGAAGAAAGCAAGTAAGTTTGAATGGGATGAGAACTGCCAGAAGACATTTGAGGATTTGAAAACTCATCTGGCGAGCTTACCGGTGTTAACTAAACCGATTTCAGGAGAGACCCTGTACCTATACATCTCTGTAGGAGATCATTCACTGAGTGCAGTCCTCATAAGGGAGGAGGGCTCTCTACAGAAGCCCATCTATTACATTAGTAAGGCTTTATAGGGAGCTGAATATAGATATTCTGAGGTAGAAAGAGCTGCTTTGGCTGTGATGACAGCAGCGAGAAGGCTAAGGATGTATTTTTTAGCTCATAAGGTGGTGATAAGAACCAGTTTTCCCTTTAAACAAGTGCTGAGCAAACCAGATCTCTCAGGAAGAATGGTAAAGTAGAGCGTAGAGCTGGGAGAATATGATGTAAAATTTGAGCCACGCACAACTATCAAAGCGCAGGCCCTGGCGGACTTTATCCAGGAAACTACTCAGCCTATTCAATGGCCTGAGTGGAAAGTCTTCGTCGATGGATCAGTGACGAATGAAGGATGGGGCGATGGAATCTTCATAATAACGCCAGACCAGAGTGAGCTGAGCTTTGCGTTGAAATTCGAGTTCAGAGTCTTTAACAATGAAGCTGAGTACGAGGCGTTCGTTAGAGGACTAGAGATGGTAGCTGAATGGGGAGCTCAGAGGGTCGTTATTCATTCTGACTCTCAGTTGGTAATCCAGCAGGTCTCAGGAAATTACGAGATCAAGGAGGAAAGAATGATCAGGTATGTGGAGCAAGTTAGAGACCTGAGTAAGAACTTTCAGCACTTGAAGATAGAGCAGATACCCAGGGACCTCAACACCCAGGCAGACCACCTCGCCAAACTGGCTAGCTCATTGAACAGTTTAGTGCCGGAGAAAGTAACGTTGCTCAGAATGGTAAGCAGTCGAATAGAAAAGAGCATCCATGAAATAGAAGAGAAAAGTGATTGGAGAGCACCCATTTTGCATTTCCTGAGAACGGGAGAATTGCCAGAGGGAGAAAGAGCTGGAAAGAAGAAAATCTACGCTAAGTATTGTCTGATTGGAGGACATCTGTTCAAGAGGGCTTACTCGCAGCCATTACTAAGATGTGTAACAGAGGCAGAGGGTCTGCGGATAATTAAGAAAGTGCATCAGGGAATAGCAGGATGTCATACAGGATTCCGAGACCTGATCCAGCGAGTGCTGAGAGCTGGGTACTATTGGTTTTCTTTGAAAAAGGATGCTGAGATTTTTGTAAGAATGTGTCCCAGTTGTCAAAAGCATGGGCCATTGATTCATAGGCCCGCTGAAGAGCTGGGAGCTCAATACGCAGAATGTCCATTTGACAAATGAGGCATAGATCTAGTCGGTAAGCTTTCCATGGCAATGGGAAAGAAGTGCCATATCATAGTAGCGGTGGATTATTTTAGTAAGTGGGTAGAGGTAGAGCCATTATCTTCAATAACAAAAGAAAGTATCATAAAGTTCATATGGAAGAATATTTGCTGCAATACGGCCTACCCAGAGTGCTGGTATCTGACAACGGAACACAATTCTTTGGAAAGAGAATGCAAGCTTGGTGTAAAGCTAGAGGCATAGAGCAGAGGTTTGTCGTTGTTGCTCACCCGAGACCTGTGGGCAGGTGGAAGTTACTAATCGGACCATAGTAAATGGTATCAAAGCGAGATTAGAAAAAGAGAGGTCTCAGCTGGTGGTTGAACTCAGTGTTGTGGGCATATAGAACTGGACAGAAAATAGCTACAGGGCAGTCTCATTTCTGCTTGGTATATGGCACCGATGTTGTCATGCCAATGGAGGTAAAGATCCCAACGCATAGAATTTTGGCCTATAATAAAGACCTAAACAAAGACCTGAGAGCTGACAACTTAGACCTGATTGATAAGGTACGAGAAGAAGCACATCAGCGAGCCTTGGCTTACAAGGCCCGCATAAAGGCAGCATATGATGCGAAAGTAAAGATCAGGAAGTTTCAAAAGGGAGACCTTGTGCTCAAGAGGGCTGATGCAATGCATCCAGTGAGAAAATTTGAGCCAAATTGGGAAGGACCTTTTGTGGTAACCAAAGTACTTCGTGGTGGAGCATATGAGCTCATGAGCCATGAAAGGTACGTGGAACCAAGACCGTGGAACATAAGTAATCTGAAGAAATACTATGTTTAGAAACACGTTATGGAAAATTTTGTCTTAGTGGGAGGAGGTCTACGTGCCAGATCTCATGCCCACCTTTTTTGGTAGAATACTTGCTCAGCTAGACAAGTATTCCTGTAATGGCACAAAGAGAGCTTGTTGTGAATAAATAAAGGCTGAGAAGTTATTTCTTTATTTTTGTCTTTATTTGCATTTCGTTGTGTGACGATAAACAACATTGTGAAGCCGAGACAAGGCAGTAAACATGATATTTAGTAAAATAAAGTAAAGTATTTACTCTAAATGGTTTGACAATGGGATGAAACCATCTAGAGTAGGGTGTACCTTACACCCCTAAGGGGGCCCGCAATGCCTCATGAAAATGCAAAAAACTAAAAAAAAGAGAGAAGAAATGCACAGACAAGCGAGAACATAATAACAAAATAGTCACAATCGATTAAGCTGCTAAGTAGGAAATACAGCATCACCGAAACAAGCAAAAGAAAGGAAATCGTTCAGTACTAAAATACAGAGAAAGTTGTCAAGTACGAAAGCAGATAAAGGTATTGTTCAAAACATAAACTACATAGCAGCTAAGCAAAGAAATTGGTAGCGTCATCATCAGGATCAGCCCTCGCAGTATCAGCAGACTCGTCCCCAGGAACATTCTCTAGCCTTCCTACTCCACCACCAAGGATTTGTGAGGTCCCACCAGCTAAGGGCACATCTGAAAAAAAATAGATGAGAAACGGATTAATAGAAGAGGTGGAAAGTTATAATAGCAAATATGAAGATAAGTGCATGAGAGCGGAGTAAGGTATGAGATACCTGGTGCCTTAGTAGTCTGAAAGAAATCCTTCGGGAAGAAATCATAAATGGGCTCAGGTGGATCAAAGAAGGCTACTTGCAAGTCACAAGGTGCAGTGAGAGCCTCAAAGGCCTTCTGCATGACGGGAAGACACCAAGCCGTTCCTAGAGGAGCAGAGGGATCACCCTTGAATGAGGGAGGTGGAGGAAGACATTTCACTATCGGATCTACCTCTATGAGCTCATTGAAACCTAAGGTGCGAGCCTTGGCTAGCACAGCCATGCCACACCTCTTCGTTAGAGAGGCAATGTCTTGGCGGATAGACAGTAGGTACTCAGGCGAAGCTTGGAAAGATTCTAAGAGGCCTTGGTGGAGGATTTGCAGTGTTTTCTAGCCTAGAGAAGTTCGAAGGATGTAGTTGCGGCAACAGTGAACCCCTTCGGTATAACCTGATTGATAGGAAAGGTTGGCAGCGTGAAGAAGGTCCTTGGTCCCCTCAAGTTCTTTGCTAACTTGAGATAAGTGATGACTGAGCTCGGCATTGACATTGCTGAGGGATGCGTTCTCTTTGGATAAAGCGGACATCTTCTCTTGGGACATGAGTAGCTCGTGATTTTTCCTCTTTAAATCAACATTGGCTAGAGAAAGTCTGTTGTTGGTATCCAGGATGTCTTGGTTTTGGTGTTGCAGGTCCTCATTCACCTTAGTTAACTCATGCAGCTGTACTTGTGATGGTCCCGAAACGAGTTACTGGTGTATGGGGGGGGGGGGGGAATACACCAGTTAGGATTTTTCAGTTTTCGAAAAACTTAACACTTGAAAACAACTTCAACTGAGTAAAAGGACTCAGGTGGGATCTCACAGCTGAGTAAGCAAACTCAGCTGGAAGAGCGGTGCTGTGCGGAATGTGGTGGAAAATAAACTCGTTAAAAACAACTCACGCAAACCAGCTCGGTTCGTCAAGAACCAAAGCAGCTCAGTTGAAAAAGTGCAAAAGAGGTTTGAATGCTGGTTAGTTCGGTCAGTTAGAAATGCAATATGGACTGAAAAATAAGCACGACACACAAGATTTACGTGGTTCGGAGATAACTCCTACGTCCACGGGGAGATGTGAGTCCACACACCTCAGTCCAAGTTCTTCTGGACAGAACCACTCAGCTTACGCGGGCTGAGTAACCGTTACAGTTTAGTTTCCGGGCACTAAACAGCCTAAGTCAAGTTTACGGGTACTTGATGACCTGACTACTCAATTACAGGAAGAGTAAGGTCCTAGCACACTTTTTAGGGTGTGAGAAAGGGTAGGATATCCAACTACAGCTCGATCAAGAATGAGAGCTGGATCTAAGGCTTGAACGAATAAACACTCAACCTAAGATCAAAAACAGTTTCGAATTCTAGGAACCCTCAGCTACTAATGTTCTCTCAAATTGGAACTCTCAGCTGCTGATGCTCTTAGATGATGATTTTGCAGATTTGCTTTGATTTCTCTCGAGAAAGCTTTTGAATTTTTAGTCATCTATGTGTCTATCTGCATCTCATACATCTCGAATGAGATGATGCCTCTATTTATAGGCGGAGAGAATCAACTAGCCGTTGGAGGAGCAGTTGATCTCTGATCGGTTGAAAGCGATGGCTTGTCTCTCATCTCTGCAGACTTTCCCGATATGGCATCTGTGCTCCTTTGCTTTCCATCTGAGACAGCCTTGTGTTGGGCCAGATGGGGTAATGACTGAACGGTCAAACCCTCATGTGACTTCCTTTTGAAATTCAAATCTTTGACATTCAACTTCGGTTTGTCGGTTGAAAGTCTTGACCTTCATCTGAGTGATCTTCAGCTGATGTTCCGATCTGTCGAGTTCTCAGCTGACTTTGAACTTCAAAACAGTTGAACTCCTTGTTCAGATTCTATAACTGAGGTTCTGAAACTGAACCCTCAGTTGTCTTCCACTTCTTTACTCAGTTGGGTTTGAACCCTCAGATGATTTCTTTTTCATCTGATGTTCTCTTCCTTTCAACTGTTTCTCATTTGATGAACGCTCAGTTGGTTTCCTTCAACTGATGTTCTGAAGACTTCCCCTTGTTTACATCTGAACAAATGAACTCTCAGTTGTCTTTCTTCACAACTGATGTTCTGTCTGAGTGACGCCTTGTTGCCATCTTCAGCTGGAGACCTGTAAAGATAAAAACTTAACTTTGCTCAAACAGCGAGCCTAAATTCTAACATTAGGTACTGGCAACATCTACTCGGTTGGGGTCAGCCGGTTTTGGAATTCATCAAAACTTATACTAATAAATTTCCCAACAATTTTCCCCTTTTTGATGATGCCAAAACCACTTACAGCTTGAAACCACTACTGATCTAAACCTCACTAACTTATCTAAAATTTCAGTTGAAATTCTAGACAGTCTATAAGATAAAACATCAAAGGGTTAGCACAGTTATAACATGAAATTGAAAGACTTTGTGATTCAGAGCTTGGACAATGAGGAATTGTTCATCAAGGTGAATCGTATTATATACTTTGAAGTTTTTGATACAACTGAAGGTTACAAAGTTAAGCGCAAATCATAGAAAGATACAACAGTTGCTTCAAAAACTACAACATCCAAAAACATTATCAGCTCAGAAACTTTGACAGCTCAGAAATACTGTTGACCGTACTTGTTGAAGATACGGTTGAAGATCTCCTTCTTCGCTTCCGACTCAATCCCAGTGTTGACGCCGTGTTCCTTGCACACTTGCCTCGCCTCAGCTAAGATCGTATTTCTATTTGGCGTGCTTGTGCCTTTAATCATCGGAGGGCGGTATATGCACTTCTTTGGAACTGGAACAGTGTTGGGATCAAGCTGAGCATTCAGCATAGCTCGCTTGAACTGACTAAACATTCCAGGGTCTCCAGAGCTGAGTTCCCACAGGGCTTCCTTGAAGGCTAGCCTTGGGTCTTCAGTCGAGTAGACTTTCCTGTAATAGAAGTCATTGACGAACTCATGTTTGAACTGTTCCCAGTCATCGTTCCACTCCGCATTCATCCACTTGTCAACATGTGGGTATCGAGACGGGAGCGGAGCGTTCTTCTGCAGCTGATGCGTCGACTTTCTAGCCTCAGCCTTCATCTGGTGCTTGTTGATTCTTCGCACACTCCGGCTGGCTTTGTTTCTGTCGACGTTCTTCTCCACCTTGGCGAGCTCCTTCTCGAACTTGGCCACCTTATTGGCCTGATCGGCAGCGAACTTCTTCATCCAAGAGGGATTCAGGTACTTCTCCTTAGGCACCTCCATAGCTTTGGCAGCTACGATACAGTCTTCAACGGATATCCCGTCAAGTTCTGCATCGAGCTCGGCTGTGAGCTCGGCTACGAGGTCGTGGGAGACTTCCAGTTCGGGCAGCGACCCTTCAGCTTCAGCTGGCACTCCTTCTCCTTGCTGGAGAACAGCTTTCCCTTGTCCATCCCCAGCTGCCGGCTCCTTGTCTTCCCCAGCTGCTGGCTCCTTGTCTTCCCCCTTTTTGGCATCATCCAAAAGGGTGGCAACAGTGCCATCAAGAGAGGTCAACTTGGCTTCAGCTTGTTGAATGCGGGAAAACAGCTCTTCAACAGCGTCCTTCTCTTCCACCTTCTTTGCCAACTCCAAGTCTTGGCGCTCCTGCTCAGCTCGCTGCACAGCTGCAAAGGTCGCAGAGACCTCTTTGTGAAGGGAGACGAACTCAGCTCGGAAAGAGGCGAACTGAGCCATCCACTCCTGGTCCTGAGTCTGCTGGGACTTTGCGAGGTCAGATTCAGCAACGGTCTTGAACACGTTGAAATCCGAGCTGAGGCTCTGAACGGCCTTCCTTAGAGCCGAGACCTCCGAGCTGGAAGAAGTGCAGAGATCTTCGAGCTTGTGCTGCAGAGAAGAGGAGAGGTGATCTAGCTGATTCTTCAGGCTGACATTTTCTGCCATCAGCTGCTGCATCCTATCAGCTTCTTCCTCCTTGTCCAGCTGGATTTTGGACAGCATCTCCGTCCTGAGCTGGTTGACCCTCTCCGAGATCAGCTCGCAGATGACGTCGGTTGAGAGAGCTGGCTGATCGGAGGGTCCGGGCAGGAGAGGTGGTTGTGGCTGGGCAGCAGACTCCAGGACAACCATGGCAGATCGGCTGGCGAGGTAGGCCTTGAGCTTGTCTTCTTCTCTCTTGGCCGCCTCATCAGCTGCGTCGACGTCGTCCATGCAGGAGGCATTTTTGGCGAGCATGTCATCAAGAAAGTGAACAGCTTCAGGGTTGTTGCACAGCTCCCTGGTGTCTGTCCCTTCTTGGATGCTTTTGTCCAGACGTCGTCGGAGCACAGCCACCTTTTGGTTGTAGGCCACCTCCAAGCTCTGGTAGTCAAAGTACTCCCTCAGGTTGGACTCTTCGACCTTTAACTTGCCCCAGCCATGGATCCTGAGGGTCTCCTCCTTCACATACCAGTAGCTGAATATGACACTGAATTGGTATAGAAGCTCCGTCCCGAGAACAGAGAAAATAGGCATCGATGTTGTCTCGGGGAACATACCAATCAGCTTGCGGAAGCAGTAGCTGAGTCTTCCTTCATATTCAGCCAGGATCGCCTGACGGTTGGCTTCTTCATCGATCTGAGGGGGGTCGATATCAAAGGTTAAGGGTTCGATGGTTTCATCAACGTTGGCCGAAGAAGTGGTCACAACGTTGGCATCGAGCGAGAGGCTCGGAATATCTGACTGGGGACCAGTTGAGAGAACCTGATCCTCTTTGGATGGAGAGTTGGCTGGCTGGAGGATTTCTTCAGTCACAGGTGGGTTAACCTGGCTGGCATCAGCTCTAGACCGACTGTCGTGGGACTCCTCAGATGAAGAAGAGTCATCTGAGGAGGAGCTGGCATCCACCACTTGGATCTCCACGTCTCCACCTGCCTCCTCAGCCACGTCCTCCTGGCGAGGTTGAAGAATAAACCCAGCTGGGTCAACCGATTGACTGGATTCGATTGACTCCTTCTCCTCAGCCGGTTTGACCACCACTGGACTTGTTGTGGATGGTTTAGCCGCTGGCTGGATGATTCTTATCCTTGGCCTCTTCTGCAGAGGTTCCTCCTCTTCCTCCTCTTCGTCTTCTTCCTCCTCAGCTACCTCTTCCAGCTGGCACTTCGCCGGCTTGGTCCTCGAAGGGCGACGAGCAGCTGCCTCCACAGCTGGCTTGGGGACACCCTTGGGGGTGTAGACAGCTTCTACAACATCCCTGGCCTTCTTGGCTGAGGGGAACAGTGACAGCTTGCTGACTGGAATGTCCTCACTCCCTTCCCATGTCAGCGGCAGACCCTTTGTGGCTTGGAGGATGAGGGCTGATATCTTTGTCCCGAAATTGAGAGTTCCCTTGACACTCAACAGAACATCCCCGGACTCAGCTGTCGTCTCGGATATCTTCTGCTTCTCCGACACCAGCTGGCTCTCTATATATCCCAACCAGTCGACCTGATGTCTCCGAAGGCTCCACCATATGCGAAGATGCATTTGGAGATTACATCGAAAAGAAGTCGGTGCTCCGGCTTCAGCTTTGTCCTTTGCATGCTCCCCTTCAATGGTTCGGGAACAAGAAGAATGGTTTGAAGGAAGGCATCAGCTTCCTTGTCAGAAAAGTTCCCCACCACGTCTGTGGCTTCACGGTTTCTGGGGATGAGCTTCTCCAGCTCCTTCGACACCTTTATCTCCACAACGGAGTCTTCTACTGTTCGGGAGGTTCTGTGGCATTGCTTGCACGGGATGATCGTGATAAGCCCGTCATTTGCGACTCATTGCAGATTACGGTAGAAATGTACGATCTGCTTCCTGAGCAACAGGGCCGGAGAGAGGGTGGCCCAATCAAGCAGATGGTGGTCGGAGAGGATGGCGGCGATTGGAGCGAGCTCAGGCGAGGAGAGAGCCGCTCTGGATAATATCTGTTCGAAATGAATCTTCGACATCACCATGTCGAACGATTCCTGGAACGTTGCAGGCTCTGAGGAAACCATCTTTTTAGAAGCTTTTGACTTGGGCGCCATCTCGAGGAGATATATATGCAAAGAAAGAGTGAAAGACTTTACTGGAAATGGCGAAACAAGATTTGAGAAGATGATGAATAGTGAGTAAAGATATGCACGAAGAGAGAAAGTAAGGATCACTTCCTGATTTGCCGTATTATATAATCTTTGACTCGGATAAAATCAACAGCTGCGGTTAAATCGCGCGAATCTATTAACGGCTGTAATTTTGCGACTGTTGAGTAATTTTGACTGATATACCACGTGCGCGAGTGAGAAGGTGAATAGTTTAAGGTGTCAGCCCAGTCGCACTATAAAGTAAGGCTATAGGTGTTCAGCCAGACTTTACATTAAATGCGATATGATGGCTTGTTTAGTCTAGCTGACATGTTCAGGAATGTTTGAATTTATTTCAAACATTCTCATTTAATATCATAACACCTTCAGTCATAAATGATACCTGCCAGCTGATGTCTGAATCAGCTGTGTTCATTTGTTGAATTCCTCAGTTGCCGCATACCATCAGCTGACTCGAGTTTGTCTGTTCAGCTGACGTCTGTTCCATTATTGCAGCATACCATTAGCTGACTCAAGTTCATCTCCTCAGCTGAAGTTTGATGTCCTCAGTTGGCAATTCGTATCTGAGCTTCCCCCTTCATCTGAGCTTCCCCCTTAAGTCGATATCCGATTCTTCAGCTCGGATGAATCCTTGTCAGCTCGGATGATTCTTCTGCTCGGATGAGTTTTTAGCTCGGATCCAAAAGTCCTAGAAGATCACACAGCATCTTGAACCGGGCTTCAGGAAAAGGTTTGGTGAGGATGTCAGCTCTCTGAATCTCAGTTGGGATCTTCTCCATGGACACATCCTTCTTCTCAATATGATCTCGGATGAAGTGATGACGAATATCGATATGCTTAGTCCGAGAGTGATGAACAGGGTTTAGAGAGATAGCTATGGCACTCGACCTATCACAATGTATGGGAACCTGTCCAGTTGAGACTTCATAATCTCTCAGCTGCTGCTTCAGCCACAATACTTGCATGCAACAGCTTCCGGCAGCCATGTACTCTGACTCGGTTGTCGAAGTAGCAACACACGCTTGTTTCTTGGAGAACCATGAAACCAGCTTGCTTCCCATGAACTGACAGTGTCCAGAAGTAGACTTTCTGTCCAACCGATCTCCTGCTAGGTCAGCATTTGAGTATCCAGTCAGCTGAATATTGTCATCAGTTGGGTACCACAATCCAACATTGACAGTTCCCTTCAGATACTTAATGATGTTCTTTGCTGCCAACATGTGTGCTTCTCTTGGTTGGACTTGAAAACGAGCACACACTCCAACTGCGTATGAAATGTCTGGTCGGCTGGCAGTTAGGTAGAGCAGCGAACCGATGATTCCTCTATATTGGCTGGCATCAATGAGCTTTCCCTCAGCTCCTGGTTCGATCTTCCAGTTCGTGTTCATAGGGATCTTGGTTGTCTTACTTGTCTGCAATCCGAACTTGGTGATGAGCTCCCTTGTATATTTGGACTGGTTGATGAAGATCCCTTCAGGTGACTGCTTCACTTGTAATCCAAGGAAATAATTCATCTCGCCCATCATTGACATCTCGAACTTTTCCTTCATAAGATCGGAGAATTTCTTGCACAGCTCCTCCGACTTGGACCCGAAAATGATATCATCGACATAAATTTGCACGACAAGTATATCTTCTCCAACTTTGATGGTGAACAGAGTTTTATCAACTGAACCTCGTTTGAACCCCGAGTCCAGAAGAAATCCACAAAGAGTGTCATACCATGCTCTTGGTGCTTGCTTTAGACCATAGATAGCTTTCTTCAGCTTGTACACTCTTCCATCTCCAGTCTCAAAACCAGGAGGCTGTTCAACATATACATCTTCTTTTATATCTCCATTGAGGAATGCACACTTCACATCCATCTGATATACTTTGAACTTGTGATGTGCGGCATAAGCTAGAAAGATCCGGATGGCTTCAAGCCTTGCAACTGGTGCAAAGGAATCTTCGAAGTCAATTCCTTCTTGTTGGCAGTATCCTTGAGCTACCAACCTTGCTTTATTCCTCACAATGAATCCAATGGCGTCTCTCTTGTTTTTGAAAATCCACTTTAGTCCAATCACCTTGACACCATTTGGTCTTTCTACCAACTCCCATACACAGTTGCGTAGAAACTCATTCAATTCTTCTTGCATGGCTGTTGTCCAGTGGACACAATTGAGAGCTTCCCCAACATTCTTCGGTTCTGGAACATCAGCTACATAGCAAGAAATCATGGCAATATCTCCAGCTTGCTCGAACTCCTCTAGAACTGCCAATTCCTCAGCATATTGGGCATAAGTGTTGGATTCTTCCTCGGTTGATTCTGGATTTGCAACTCTGCTCCGTGTGCGCACACCCTCGGTTGGATCTCCGATGATGTCGTTGGTGGAATGAACTTCATACCATCTTCGGTTGCGTCTTCCTTCTTCTTCCAACAGTGGCTGTTCAGACATCTGAGTTGGAGTCTTCAGAGCTGGTGAATGATCAGCTGTTGAGTCTGGATCCTCAACATTTACAATAGATTGAACTGAGTTCGGTTGGGCATCGGATGCTGATGCAGTTGGATGGACATCAGCTGAAGTTCCCCCTAGGGACGAGCTGAGGTCTTCGTATTCATCTTCAGAGGAGTATGGGTCCTCATCCTCAGTTGCCCATACCAGTGGTTCAGCTCGGTTCTTTTCCCGAAGAGCTTGCGATCTGGTGAGAACTGGTAGAACAGCTGGATCCGCGTGTTGTTCCTTTACCTGTTCCCTGCACTCAAAGGTAGATTCATCAAAACTAACATGAGGTGTTATTTCCACAACACGAGAGCTGTTGTTGAAAACTCTATATGCTTTGATCCGAGCTGCATATCCAAGAAATATGCCCTTTGAAGCTTTGGCATCAAAAGTTTTCAACTGAATCTTCCCATTGTTGTGAATATAACACTTAGATCCAAAAACACGAAAATAAGAAATATCTGGCTTTCTGCGTCTCCACAGCTCGTAGGGCGTCTTTCCCAACCGCTTGGTGAGAAGAGATCGATTCTGTGTGTAGCATGCTGTGTTGATCGCTTCAGCCCAAAATCTCTTAGGTAGTGCTGAGCTCGCTAACATGGATGTGGCTGCATCCTTCAGAGTTCTATTTCTTCGCTCAGCTACGCCATTCTGTTGTGGAGTACGCGCGGCTGATGTTTGATGGGTTATGCCATTCTTTTCGCAATACTCAATGATGGTTTCATTTAGAAACTCCGTTCCACGATCTGATCTGATAGATATGATCTTCATCTCTTGTTGGTTCGATATCCGATCCATTAGCTTGGGCAGCTCATCTCGGGTTTCTATCTTGTGGCGCATTAATGCTTTTTGGTGTAACTGGCCCGAAGAGATCCATATGGATCAGCTGCAACACTCGGTCGGTTGAAGGAGTTGACTTCAACTGGAAGGAGGTTCTAGCGAGCTTTCCCAGCTGGCATGCACTGCACATGTGTGTTGTTGAAAACACTCGGTTAGGTATGCCTCTTGCATGTTCTTGTCTGGCAAGTCGGTTCATCGTCTTGAAATTCAGATGGTTGAGCCTTTTGTGCCACAGCCAGCTCACATCCGAACTGCTCTTTGACAACAGGCAAGTGTCAGGGAGGCTGCTGTTCCAGTCAGCGTAGTATACATTCCCTGTTGGAGATCGATTTCCCAACAATATCACCTGCTTTGATCCGACATCTTTAACTCTGCAACCCTGTGCATCAAACTTGACAGAGAACCCATTATCACAGAATTGGCTGATGGAGAGCAGGTTATGCTTCAATCCATCAACAAAAGAAACATTAGAAATTGAAACATGATTGGTTTCAAGGGTACCGTAACCTCTGGTATAACCTTTTGAGTTATCACCAAAAGTAACTGATGGACCTTCTTTCTCCACGAAACTTCCAAGCAAATCCTTCAGATTTGTCATCTGTTTCGAGCATCCACTATCCATCACCCACATTGTTGTAGACGCCTTCTTCTTCCTCAGTTGTTTCTCATGTACCTGCAAGGAGAAACTCGCTTAGGTCCCCAATTTCAGTTGGGTCCTGGAGGGTTAGAACCAGTTCCCGCTGGAACCGTGCGTCGTTTTTCTCTGTACACTCGAATAGCCTTGTCATTCCAAATGATCTGCCCATTTTCATCAATTATAACAACACCCTGGTTATCCTTAGGCTTGTTGTTTGAAATGATGCTCTGTTTCTTGGGAGGAGTTGGATTTCTCCCATGTTGGGCTTTAGGAGGTGAGGCTTTCTCCCTGTTTTGATGGCGATTCTTATCCTGTTGAGTTTGTCTGTGAGGTCGGACGCCTTTGTGGAATCTTCTTGGCTGATTCTGATTCCATTGCCTTGGCTGTTGACGATGGTTGTTCATGCCCGGATGTTGATTCATGTTGTGGCATGAGTAACCATAGCTGTCGTAACTTTTCCACATAGGTTGACTCTGTTGGAACCTCTGATTGTTGTGGTGATGGAACCGTTGTTGATTATATCGGTTGAAGCTTGGTCGGTTCTGTTGGTTCCATCTCTGCTGTGATTGGTTTGTTGGTCGGTTATCATGTCGGTTCTGAGCTTGGATATGTTGTCGATTTTGAGCTTGATTGTGACTCCGACGTCTCCGGTTCCTCCGTTGAGTCTTGGAACATTCCCCCTCGGTTGTAGACTCCAGAGACTGCTTCGTTGGCGCTCCATCTGCAGCTCCTTTGCCTTTCTCAGCCGTAGTTGCCTTTATCGGTTGTGAGGGTGTTTGTTCAGTTGCATACTCAACTGTGTTAGGTTTGGCAACCATGACTTCCTCAGCCTTGGTGAAGGTAGCTGGTGGAATTCCAGTGTCCTTTGCCACGTCGTATCCTAGTCCAGACACATCATCCGTTTGCCGTCTGTATTTGATGAGATTCTCGATGATCTCGGATGACTGATATAGTTTTGTCAGGTTGTCCTTCTCAGTTTGAAGATCCTTGAGAAGAACAACTATATGTTCGGTCTGGGCATCTGATGTCTTCATCAGCTGGTCGATATGAGCCTCTTGCTTGTTCAACTATTCGTTCTGTGCCTTGATCTGTTCCTTCAACTGTTCATCGGTTGAAGCCTCAGTTTGGTTGGCTGTACTCAGTTGACTTTTCAGCTGGTCAATTTCTTCAGCTTGTCTCTTGATCAGATCGTCCTTTTCGGTTAAGGAATCTTCAAGCTTGGCGAACTGGGCTTGAAGACTCTTAAACTCAACCAACTGCTGATGCAGTTCCTCACTGAGTTCTTGAAAATCATTCCAGGAGGGTTCCAACTCATCGTTCATAGATTCCTGCAAGTTAGAAGTATTGGAAGAATTTAAGCGAGCAGGATTAGATTGTACCTCAATATCATCTTGGTCGGTTCCAAGTGCCATGAGGCATTGATCCGGACTGATGACTTTGTTGGTAGAGGTCAGATCATCCTCATCTTCAGTGTCTGTGAAGATGTCCATATTGTCAGCTGCCTCTTCAGCTACCATGGCCTTATTCTTTGCAGTTTGCTTCGCCCTCAGTGCTTCTCTTTCCTTCTTTAAGAGGTCTGGGCAATCAGCTTTGAAGTGTCCTTCCTTGCCGCATTCGAAGCAACCATTGGTAACTGACTTCGAATTGTCTCGAGTTCGGTTTGATTTATAGAAACGTTTATATTTGCCGAACCGAGTATCCATATCGGCTAACTTCTTTGACAACGCTGCAATGTTCTGTTGCAGTTCTTCTCTGCTCGGCTCCTTTGCAGTCGTGTCAGCCGACCTGGTTGGCCTTGACGATCTCGACTTTGAGTAGTCAGCTCGGAGGGCAACTGACTTTGATGCTGAGCCGACGTCCTCAATTCTATTTGTCTGACTTGAGGGCTGCGACCTCCTTCTGTTGACCTTATACTCATTTCCTTTCAAGATTGAGAACAATCTTTCAGTTCCCATTTCACCTAGGTCAGCTCGGCTCTCGTGGATATTTGTGAAAGTATCCCACTCAGCCGGTAGAGCTTGCAACACTTTGAGGTTTATCTCTCTTAGAGTGTATTTTCCTTTCCGGATGGATTGGATTCTTCTGATGATGTCCATAAACCGGAGCTCTAGCTGATCTATAGTCTCATCAGGTCGCAGACTGAAATTGTCAAAATCTTGACATGCATGCGAGAACTTGTTTTCCTTTGTCTCGTCGCTTCCTTCACTTAGCGAGGCCATGATGTCCCACATCTCTTTTGCGGTCTCACATTCCTCTATCCAGGGCAGATAATCTTGTCCAACCGTGGACATTATTGTGCTTTGAGCCCAGATATCCAGCTGACTCACCTTGGCCTCCTCCGGAGTGTAGTCCTCTGGCTGTTTCTCCACATACTCCACCACTGCATCTCCATCGTTGGGATTTGTGGGAGTGCGAAGTATTCTGTCTCGTATGACGATTGGTCCAGATGTGAGAACTTGTTGCATCCTATGATGCTTGGACAAAAGGATCTTCTTCATTCGAGTTCTCCATGATGTATAGTTGACAACAGAGAACATGACTGTGATCTTGTCCTTGACGTCCATCTGCACAAACAAAAACAGGACAACAAAAAAATGCGAGCAAGAATGCACTAGCGTGAAAAGATCTGTTCAGTGGACCACTGAAGAAAATTCTCGAATTCACACCTCGTGAAACAGAGTCAGCAGTCTTTTGAACCACTGCTCTGATACCACTTGATGGTCCCGAAAAACTTAACACTTGAAAACAACTTCAACTGAGTAAAAGGACTCAGGTGGGATCTCACAGCTGAGTAAGCAAACTCAGCTGGAAGAGCGGTGCTGTGCGGAATGTGGTGGAAAATAAACTCGTTAAAAACAACTCACGCAAACCAGCTCGGTTCGTCAAGAACCAAAACAGCTCGGTTGAAAAAGTGCAAAAGAGGTTTGAATGCTGGTTAGTTCGGTCAGTTAGAAATGCAATATGGACTGAAAAATAAGCACGACACACAAGATTTACGTGGTTCGGAGATAACTCCTACGTCCACGGGGAGATGTGAGTCCACACACCTCAGTCCAAGTTCTTCCGGACAGAACCACTCAGCTTACGCGGGCTGAGTAACCGTTACAGTTTAGTTTCCGGGCACTAAACAGCCTAAGTCAAGTTTACGGGTACTTGATGACCTGACTACTCAATTACAGGAAGAGTAAGGTCCTAGCACACTTTTTAGGGTATGAGAAAGGGTAGGATATCCAACTACAGCTCGATCAAGAATGAGAGCTGGATCTAAGGCTTGAACGAATAAACACTCAACCTAAGATCAAAAACAGTTTCGAATTCTAGGAACCCTCAGCTACTAATGTTCTCTCAAATTGGAACTCTCAGCTGCTGATGCTCTTAGATGATGATTTTGCAGATTTGCTTTGATTTCTCTCGAGAAAGCTTTTGAATTTTTAGTCGTCTATGTGTCTATCTGCATCTCATACATCTTGAATGAGATGATGCCTCTATTTATAGGCGGAGAGAATCAACTAGCCGTTGGAGGAGCAGTTGATCTCTGATCGGTTGAAAGCGATGGCTTGTCTCTCATCTCTGCAGACTTTCCCGATATGGCATCTGTGCTCCTTTGCTTTCCATCTGAGACAGCATTGTGTTGGGCCAGATGGGGTAATGACTGAACGGTCAAACCCTCATGTGACTTCCTTTTGAAATTCAAATCTTTGACATTCAACTTCGGTTTGTCGGTTGAAAGTCTTGACCTTCATCTGAGTGATCTTCAGCTGATGTTCCGATCTGTCGAGTTCTCAGCTGACTTTGAACTTCAAAACAGTTGAACTCCTTGTTCAGATTCTATAACTGAGGTTCTGAAACTGAACCCTCAGTTGTCTTCCACTTCTTTACTCAGTTGGGTTTGAACCCTCAGATGATTTCTTTTTCATCTGATGTTCTCTTCCTTTCAACTGTTTCTCATTTGATGAACGCTCAGTTGGTTTCCTTCAACTGATGTTCTGAAGACTTCCCCTTGTTTACATCTGAACAAATGAACTCTCAATTGTCTTTCTTCACAACTGATGTTCTGTCTGAGTGACGCCTTGTTGCCATCTTCAGCTGGAGACCTGTAAAGATAAAAACTTAACTTTGCTCAAACAGCGAGCCTAAATTCTAACATTAGGTACTGGCAACATCTACTCGGTTGGGGTCAGCCGGTTTTGGAATTCATCAAAACTTATACTAATAAATTTCCCAACAACTTGGCTAGCTACTAGCGCCTCTCTCAGTTTCCCTATTTCTTTCTCTTGACCAGCATCTTGAAATTGCAATAGTTGGCCATGAGTATTGATCAGCTGCAACAACATCAAGGGAGAGAAAAAAGGACATTAGATATTTAAAGTAAAGATGTGACAATACTTAGGATAAATGCTTTCTGAAAACGAGAGCATAATGATGACAATACCTGCACCAAGCCATGAGCGCTCTCCTCTTGAAGTTGAAGCAAAGAGGGAGGGCTAGCTGTAGACTCCTCCTCTGAGAGAGGGATGGCCCGCAGTAGGGAAAGGCACTCAGAAGGAGGTAACTGGCGAAGTGAGCTGGAGGTTTGGCCTCTGAAGGCATAACCTGATGAATCAACACCCTTAGGAGGAAAGCCACTGAGAAGAGGAGTATGCTTAGACTTCTTTGGCGCCAATGGGAGGTCGAGGAAAAAGGGGCCTCTTGAGGCTGGTAGAGGTGCCTGCCTTGGTTTTTTCCTTTTGAGACAAGGAAGAAATCCCACCAGAAGTAGCCTTGTCCCTACTAAGGACCTGAGAAGGAACACCCAAACTGAGTGATTTAGTGACTGTAGGCTTGATGATGGCCCCCGAAGCTAAAGGGGAGCTGACTGAGATTGTGCGGATGCTTGCTCCTCCAGTAGAATGGCAAAGTCGAAGTCTTTATCATCAGGAAGCTTTACATCCTGAATCCAACTCGTTTATGCACAAAGCAGAATGCAAAGAATAAAATACATGTTAGGAAAGCCCAAGAAACAAAAAAGGAAAAAGATAAAAAAAGCAGTTCAAACCTACCCTCGATGGAAAAAGAATGGTTCTCTCGAGGTGCTAGCCCGAAGAAGGAAAGCACACTAGAGTCGGATAGCAAGGAATTGAATAGAAATGGGACAAACCGTGCCCTTTGAGTTAACTTTGATAGCACCTTGAGATCAATAGGAGAGATATCCTTAACGGCAGGGCGGGGTTGCTTCAGACGAAGTGTTTGCCATGGGGGATAAGTGAAAGGCCAATTACCCTGTTTGGGAGTGACAATAAAATACTTATCCCTCCAGTCTTTTCCCGCCGTACGGGGTACACACAAGTATTGGACGGGACCTTTGGGCCTAGCGCTAGCATAGTAAAAGGCGCCAGTGGGTTTCACATCATACACAGTTTGAAATAAGGAAGGGGTTGGGACGCCCCCATTTCCACGAAGCAAGATAAAGAAGGTCAATAGGATTTTGACAAAAGAGGGATGAAATTGGTTGGGCCATAGATTATGCAGGTCACAAACTTGAGTCACGAAGTCGGGGAGAGAAAACCTTAAACCTGCATCTATTTGGTTATACCAAAAGGCTACTGAGGGATAGTCCAGTAGATGAGGGCGATCATATGGTTCCGGCATACTAATATCAAACAACTCATCACAGTTCAACAGTGACTTGACTAATGCTAATTCTACAGGAGTTAGGGAGGATTCACCTGCTATAGCGTTCGGAGCCATAACGGGAGGAGGAGAAATCTTCAAAGAGGGAGAAGTCCCAGCAGAAGGGAATGGTGAATCCGTCTCTCTGACCTCCTGGCCGGACAGGGAGAAACCCTCAATTAAATTGATGACTTCTTCAGGGTTGGAAAGAGGTGCCAGACTTGAGGGGTTCTTGATGGCTATTCGTCGAGAGCAGCGAGCAGAAGGTTTTTTCCTTTTAACCTGGGTGTAAGCAGATGTGTCCGACTGGGAATCTTCATGTAAGGAAAGTTGCGGCTGGGTATCGGATGTTCGAGATTCATGTTGATCGAAGATGGTGTCACCTTCAGAAAGGGAAGGAGTTTGAGCCATGAGAGAATTGTAGTAAAAATTGGAGAAAGTGTGAAAGTAAAAGAAGACAGAGGTGAAAACCCCAATATAAAAGAGAGAGGGGGATGGTTGAAGTAAAGTAGGGGAAGTTGCAGAGTTTTCCCCCCTTTTTTTCATCCAATAAAATAATAGCAAGTCGAGACCTGGTTTAAAAATTTTAAAAATAGGTAGGCCTACGTGAAGGAAAGTTGGACTGTTGAAAAAAATCTCACGTTTGATAGTCATATAAGTTAAACTACTCTGTATTTCTCAAAGGAAGACCTTCCGAAATTCAGAGTAGAGGGAGTAGATAACAGGGACAAAAAATATCCAGGTCTCCAAAAGACCTGAACATGCTATATAGTCGTAACGGATACTCAATTGGAGAACTGACGTAATGACGGAGTTGAGGTCTCCCGTAGAGATCTCTTTCCAGAGACCTGCCCGGAGGTCTCCCGGCAAGATCTCTTGCCAGAGATCTGCCTTGAGGTCCCTTATTCAGGACTCTTTCCTGGTTGTATACCTGACGAACGAAGATACTTTAATTAATGCTCGCCCGGTACTGTTAGAAGGTACATTGCGCTTTAGCCAATGGGATAATAACGCGTGTAAAGATCAAGGTAAAAGAGATGGCAGCAATACAACTTCACTCTCAAGAAAATACACGAGTATATATATTACAAAACCCAACACACACAAAGACACTACTTTCAGACTTGTTTCCTGTTACATTCGTCTCTCTCAGAGAAAAAACCCAGAATACTAACTTAAGCTTTGGAGGTGGTTCACCGGGAAACATCCTCGACCCTCCTTTTCTTACAGAGCTTCGCAAGAACATCCCAGCGAAAGACGATTCTGACCACCGGAGAAGGAAGAAGAGTACGGTTTAGGTAGGTGTTGACGTTTACTTGTTTCCTTGTTCTGATTTTATATGATGTACGTTTCTGGTTACATTAGACAGCATGCCGAAAACCATTTCTCAACTCCAAAGTTTGGTTTTTGCTAAATCTTATCCTTCAGATTCTGGACTCAGGTCTCCTCACGATCTTAACTTAGATTCAGAGTTCTCGCTGAACCTTAGTTCATCAAAATTTAACTTAAGCTATCTCTAAATTTCAGCTCTTGCTAATACCTAAACTTCACCTTCACGGATCAGCCTTTTATGAGGCTTGCTTCTAAATTTCATGGTACTCCGTCACGATTAGGCCCACTTCTATTGGCTTAGGCCAAGTCGATGCTCATGTTAACTGATGTTGCAGCTCAGGCTAATGGCTTGGTACGTGGCCACTCCTTATCTTGTAGAGGTTCATTTTATCATCGGTTTTCACCAAAGCTTATCTCTTAAGCCTGGAACTCAAGTTTGAGTTCATCTCACGTTCAACTTACTGACCCTCAATATTCAAAGTTCAGCTCCCTTTTCAAAATGAGAACTCAGACTCTCGCCGATTTCTTTCAAAATTTAGCTCTTGCTAACAGTTCACTTCAATACTTAGAGTTCCGCTCGTGCTGAAACTTACCTCTGAGAACTCAGGATCTTGTCGAGTTCTCTCAAAGTTCAACTCTTGCTGACATCTGATTTGACTATTCAGAGTTCAGCTCGTGCTGAAATTTATTTCTTTGACTGAGAGCTCAGGCGCCTGCCGAGTTTTCTTCAAAGTCCATCTTTTGCTGATATTTGACTTCAGTATTTAGAGTTCAACTCTTGTTGGAGCTAACTTCTTAGGCTAAGAGCTCAGCTCCTCCTTAGCTCATTCAAAGTTTAGCTCGCACTGGAGCTTAACTATAATAAGTAGGGTATAGCTCTCGCTAGGGCTGACTTCTTAGGTTGAGAGCTCAGCTCCTACCTAGTTCATTCAAAGTTTAGCTCACACTGGAGCTTTTTTCATGGTCAGGAGCTTAGGCTTTTGCCGGTATCTCTCGAAGTTCAGCTCATGCTAATACTTTGATTTCGTTACTCAAAGCTTGGCTCGCGTTGGAGCTTGTATCTCAAGCAAATAGCTCAGGCGCCTACTGAGATCTCTCAGATCTCAGTCCATACTTGAGCTAGATTAATAGGCTAAGGGTTCAAGCTCATGCCTAGCTTAGTCAATGTTCAACTCACACTGGAGCTTCTTCTGCGGGCTGAGAGCTCGGGCTCTTGCCGAGTTCTCTCCGAGTTCAACTCATGCTAAAATTTCATTTCAATTTCTAAATTTAGGTCTCTTCTCGACTATTTTTCAACTTCAGAGTCTAGCTTATGCTACACCCTAATTCATCAATCTTTTGCTAAGCTCATGTTGAAGCTCTTCTTTTCGAATTGTGGATTCAGGTCTCTTCCCGACCTTAATCCAAAAATCAGAATTCAACTTTCGTTGAACCTTTACTCAACTTTAAGCTCAACTCATGCTGAAAATTATCCCTTAAATCCCGAATTCAGGTCTCATCTTAACTTTATTCCACGTTCACAATTCAGTTCTCATTGATTCTCATTTTATCCAATATTTAGCTCAACTACTGCTGCAACTCATCTTTTAAATTCTTGATTTAGGTTGCTTCAGAACCTTAATCTAAATTTCATATTTAGCTCTCGCCGGATTTTACTTAATTCAATTTTACATCAGCTCATGCTGAGGTTCATTTTACAAATTCTGGATTCAGGTCTCTTCATAGCCTTAATCCAAATTCAGAATTCAGCTCTCGCTGAATATTATTTCATTCAATTTAAACCCTATCTAATGCTGAAGTTTTTCTTACTAATTATAGATTGAGGTCTCTTTCTGGCCTTAATCCATATTCAAAATTTACCTATTGTTGTAGTTCATTTTTCAGGCTGAGCAGTGAGGACTCAAGCTTCTGTTGAGTTCTTGTGAAGTTCATCTTTAGCAGCAAGGTATCCACCTGTATCCGCACACGTTCTGCTTTTTTTTTTTAATATTATGATTATTATTATTTTTTTTTTTATTTTTTTTTTATTTTTATTTTTTTTTACCAGGATTCTAAATTTGGTAGTGGTCATTTTTCAAAAACATTTTCATGAAGTATTTTGGACACCCCTTTGGGGTGTAGGGTACACCCCTCCTCCCCCCTACTCCGAGTGACTGCAGCTCTTTTTTGTCATTCGGAGTAAAATTAGTTTCACATGTATTCGTCAACATTTCTCTTACCATATAGCTAATGACTTAGAGTCAGATTGCTGAAACAATGAGCCACCATGGGCTAAAAGAGCAACATCAATCTCGAATTATTGGAAGTACTGTCCTTGCTATGGCTAGAGTAATTTGGAGAGCGCACAATTTTCCCCTGACAGTCTCGGCAAGTATGCGCTCGAGAGCTCTGTTCTGCACTCGAGGTATGATGATAATAATTTTTTTTATATCGTGAAGTAATCATGTCTCCTACTCTCTCAGGCGCTTTGAGAGAGCTGTTTTACAGTGAGTAATCATGTAACATGCCATCTTCTGCAATTCCTGTAGGTTGACGGCTCCTCGCAAAGTAGTCGCGCATTCTACCCTCT
This sequence comes from Schizonepeta tenuifolia, assembly GCA_029490685.1. Taxonomy (NCBI): domain Eukaryota; kingdom Viridiplantae; phylum Streptophyta; class Magnoliopsida; order Lamiales; family Lamiaceae; genus Schizonepeta; species Schizonepeta tenuifolia. The sequence goes on from CM055958.1 coordinate 8,270,741, forward strand.
CATAAGCTGAGAGGCTCGTACTCCATTGATGAACCCATATTTGTGTCCATTTTTTCTTGTGTTTTTCTTGTGATTTTAGTCTTTATCGTGTCAATATGTGTCTCGGAGGACACGCAAGTCGAGAGATAATGTGCAGAGAAGAACAGGTGGATGCTGGGCAAATCCGATGGAAAATCTGTTGTTGAGATGGTGATACGATGCGAATGGGCATAGGGCTGGAAGCTTGTAGCTGGGCAACATCAGAATATCCAATCTACAATTCAGGAAGCACCTCCCCATATCCTTAAGCCAACAGATAGGGTACTCGAAGGAGCCAGGATCTTGGTCAAGACCGGAGGCAATTCAGGATGCAGACGATGAAGGGCAAGATGCGAGTCGGACCAGCAGCAGGATTTTCTTTTCCTTCAAGGAAGAGGATAAGGATTGGATCTTTCTTTCCTTATCCTAGCCGAGCCTAATCAAAGAAGATATCTACCACACAAGGAAAGAAGTATCGTGCATGCATGAAGAGAGAGGGCGGATGTGATATGCATGGACGAGACCTTCATCAACAAGGAAACTTCCCTAAACCCTAATTTCCATCGCCTATATATATGGCCGACTCCATTGTGTATTAGACGTTGATTTTATTATTAGTTCTGCATCCTAGGTTGAGAGAAAGGGAGGAAGAAACAAGTCCTACGGACAATTTACTTTTATTTCGTATTTTACTGCTTTAAGTTTAGTTGTTGGCGTGAAGCCAAGACCCTGGTTGCTGACTACGCTTTTGGGCAGCAACTCATTTCCAGATTTATGCTAAGTATGTTTTTCTTTATTTGCTTTGTGTTTTTATTTAATATTATGTCTAGCTAGGTTTATTGTTTGGGTTGGATGTAGATGAAGTGATTCTAAATTACTCGTTCAAACTCGTGAGGTCTAATTGGTTAACTTCGTTAATTGATTTTGTTCCCGAAACACCTAGGATTAATTCTAGACTTAATTGATATTGAAATTGATTGATCACCATCTAGATATTGAGATTAAGTCATTAACAGAAATTGGGATTAACACGAAAGTGTCTTTCGTGCCCAAGAAGGTAAAGGGTGTTGGAGAGCAGTCGGTATTGACCTACCTCTTGGTTTTCTTGGGTCTGTTTATTCTTAATGCATGTTGGGCAGCATCGTTACTGAAGTGTCTTCGTAACTTTGCTGATCAAGAGAGGAGATCTTGCCTTCTGGTCAAGATCTGTAAAATTGATTAGACATAGGTTGAGTGTGTTTGCATCGTGACTTCGTGACCTTAGGGTGTTAACTAATCTTTGCCTTAAACCAAGTGATAAAATCAGTTAATTGAATATCTTTGCACCAATGAACGAGTAAAGAGTAATTAGGATCATGGATTCGAAACCCAATCCAAACTCTTTTATTATTTGATATTGTTACTTGTTGAGTACAGGTTATTTAGATACTTCGTGACCAAAATCCTTTTGATGAGCAATATCGGAAGAGCAGATTACACCAGGTCCTTTGGGTACGATCCCACTTGCTGCTGACTACTATCTTGTTGGGCAAGAGGTGTTTATAAATATTATTTATACGAAGTGTGTGACGACTGCGCTCCGTCAAATTGGCGCCGTTGCCGGGGACTTGGTTTTAAGCTAGTTTGTTCTTCTAGCTTGAGTTGAGCACGGTTTATGCCCAAGCCACATCTACGAAGTGACGAAGATCCACAAGATCATGGTGCTTGCCCGGAGGTGATAGCTAGGAGAAATCGAGCAGAACAACGCAGGAAGAAGAGAGATCTGGAGGAAGGCGTCAACGATCCTTCAGTGTCGTAGAGCTTGACAGACGATTAGGATACTGAGCAAGAAGTCGAATCTTGCTCAACAGCAAGTACAGACAGTGAGAAGTCAACATCCAGTTCAGAAGCAAAAACATCAACAATCATGGCAGGAGCACCGGAGAGAACCATCCGTCAGATCATGTTCCCTGACAACAAGGGAATCCGACCATCAAGTATCCAATTGCCCACCATCAGTGGCAATTGGGAGCTCAAGCACTCGCTAATACACATACTGCCCAAGTTCAGTGATCATCCTGGAGAAAACCCCCAAACTCATCTTCAAAACTTTGAAATGGTGATTAGCACAGTAAGGAACAATGCCGCTACTACCAGGAACAATGGGGATAGACAAGTTATTAGGAACGATGCTGAAGTTATGATGAACCAAGATGCTGCCCAAGACACCTTTCCTGACTACATAAGGTTGCTCACGTTCCCGTTTTCACTTCTTGACGGGGCACGTGAGTGGCTTTACACCTTTTCAGAGGGAAGCATTGACACATGGAACAAGATACAACAGACCTTTCTTGACAAATACATACCCGTTGGCCGGATACAAAGTGGTAGAAATGCTATTTCATCGATCAAGATGGGGGGAAATGAGTCATTATATGACTATTATGAAAGGTTCAAGAAGTTGTTGGAGAGATGTCCTCAACATCGGATTGAGGATATTGATTTGATCGAGCATTTCTTGAAGGGATTAAGGACATTAGAGAGGAAATACATAATTGCAGTGTGTGGAGGAGCAATAGTCGATCAGCTACCATCTGAAGTGTTCAAGAAAATAGCCGCCATGGCTGAACAATCACGAGATGAAAATGATATCCCAACAGGGGGGTATGAATGCAGCAAAGGAAACTAAGACAACTTGGTCAGCACCATGAAATACTTCATGACCAAGATGCCTGGCCAAATGGAGGATTTGAAGAAGAAGGTAGATGGCAAGGAAGTTCAAAGAGCTGTGAAGAGATGTGAAGTATGCCAGGAAACATCACATGTCACCTCAGAATGTCCCAGTTGGTTCGTGGAAGAAGGAGAAGAGGTAAAGGCAATAGGTCAGAACCAGCAAGGCGGTGGGCAACAAAGGTTCCAGCATGGCAATAACAACAACTATGGCAACAACTACGCCTATAGGCAGAATCAGCATGAGAACCTGAGGTATGGCAACAACCACTATCAAATGCCTCCTGCCCACCAACAACTGCAGCAGCATGTTCAGCAGCAATATGTGCCTCCACCTCAACAACAGCATCAACAGCAAAATAATTATGTGCCTCCACATCAAGAACCAGCAAAGGCGGAGTTTACGAAGGAAACCATTGATAGGTTTACCAACGAGAACCAAAGGCTGAGGAGAGACTTCGAGAACTTCCAACTAGAAAGTTGAGGACAATCCAACAACCTTCAAGCTCAATTGACTCATATTAACCAAACCTTGTCAAGGTTGGTAGATGACAAGCCAGGAAGACTTCCTGCCCAGGTTGAGGTCAACAAGGAGCAAGTCAATGCTGTAATGTTGCGCAGTGGGAAGAATTTGCCAGAGATGTTGCCCAGGACCCAACCTAAGGAACCAGCTCGAGTAGAGGAAACTAAAATGAGTTCAGGAGATATCAATGACATCTACGAGGAGTTGAAGGCAAGGTGTGAAGAAGGGATAAAGACCAACAAGAACCCAGTCTTTGATAATGAGGAAGATGAAGCCTTGTTTGATTACGTGCAGATGGAGAGATCTAAGTTGGGATTTGACAAAGATGACGCGATGCTGGAACCTTTGAAGGCTGAGAAAGAAGCAGAGGCTTTGGCCAAGAGAACCGTTCCTCGCACTACTAAGGCCAAGATCCCATATCCACGACGTTTTGCCCTCGATCGTGATCAGAAGGAGTTGGAGACATGATGGAGGTGTTCAAGAAGGTGGAGATCAACCTACCGTTGTTGATGGCGTTACAATCTATGCCAAAGTGTGCAAAATTTTTGCGAGAAATGTGCTTGAAGAAGACCAAGTACCCAGATAATGCCCGTTTCCATGTGGAGAATGTGTCAGCACTAATGAATTCCCATATCCCGACCAAGAAGAGGGATCCAGACATGTTCGCTATCCCATGCACGATTGGTACTACGTCAATACCCAAGGCGATGCTTGATCTTGGAGCTTCGATAAATGTGATGCCAAGAGCCATGTTCGACGAGATGAGATTTTGACCTCTTTTTCCTACACGTGTTGCCATCCAATTAGCAGATTTATCCACAGTCTACCCGGATGGAGTGTTGGAGGATGTGTTGGTCAAAGTGGGAGATCTTCTGTTCCCAGCCGACTTCTATGTTCTTGACATGGGAAAGAAAGCAATCAAGAATCCAGTGATCTTGTTCGGGAGGCCATTCTTGAGGACAGCATGTACCAAGATTGATTGCGATACGGGAAAATTGACAGTCCAAGTAGCGGGAGAAGTAGTAGAGTTCGATGCTTATAGGCAAAATCAGAATGATGCCCTGGAACACCTCAACACCCTCAGTGCATGTGAAAAGAAAGTGGAGACATTGAATAGCTTAAGTTGTTTCGTAGAAAACAATGAAGATGCAATCCAGGCGGAATTCAACCTAGTTCAGGATCTTGACCAGGACCCTGATCAGCATGAGGATAATGAGGAAGATGGTGCTCTGATGCAATTCTACGAAGGAGATGAGTACGAGAGTGAAGAAGATTTTTGGGAAGAATCAGTCTATGGACATAGTTTTGATTCCACCGACGTAGGCTACTCCACGGATGAAGATGAGGACCAAAATTTAGGGAACCAAAAACCCCTTGATGAGTTTGATGAAGAACTTGAGGAGTTACCCCATGATGAGACTGAAGAGTTAGTAGAGGAATTTTGGCAACAAACAGTTCTTGAGGAGGATGTCAGCCTACAAATTGAAGAGGATCTTGCCTAGAACGAAGAACCAGCAAATGTAAGGGATTCAGTTATGCAAGGATTTCGGGCAACATGCAGCCTCAGGGGTTCAAGCCACTCAACATCTCTGAGTTGAAACCGGAGGACAGGTTGATGTCATCCTTACAAAAAGCCCCTACATTGGAGTTGAAACCTTTGCCCAAGCACATGAAGTACATATATCTTGGCAAGAACGAGACCTTGCCCGTGATCATATCATCAGAGTTATCAAGCATGGAGGAGGTCAGAGTTGGCGAGGTGCTGAGCAAGTACAAGGAGGCATTAGGGTGGACGTTGGCTGACATCAAGGGCATTAACCCTTTAGACTGTGTTCATCACATTTTGCTTGAGGAGGATGCTGCCCCCGTACGAGATCCACAAAGAAGATGGAATCCAGCCATGAAAGAAGTGGTGATGAAGGAGATACTTAAGCTTCTCGACTTAGGAATCATCTACCCCGTGTCTGACAGCCGGTGGGTGAGCCCTGTGCACGTGGTGCCCAAGAAGTCAGGAATTCAAGTTGTTGAGAACGACAAGAACGAGATGGTGGCCATGAGACTACAAACCGGATGGCGAGTATATATAGACTACCGAAAGCTCAACCAAAAGATGAAGAAGGATCATTTTCCTTTGCCCTTTATCGACGAGATGCTTGAGAGGTTAGCCGGTAATGACTATTACTACTTTCTTGATGGTTATTCTGGTTACATGCAGATCTGGGTTGATGACGAGGATCAAGGCAAGACCACATTCACATGCCTGTTTGGCACTTTTGCATATAGAAGGATATCGTTCGGATTATGAAATGCACCAAGAAATCCAAAGGTGTATGATGCACATTTTTTCAGACCTTCTTGAAGAGTGTATCGAAGTCTTCATGGACGACTTTACCGTCTACGGCAAGACCTTCGAATCATGCCTCAACAACCTGGATCGAGTCTTGAAGAGATGTGTTGAGAAGAGCCTTGTGTTGAACTATGAGAAATGCCATTTCATGGTAAAAGAAGGAATCGTTTTGGGGCATGTCATCTCAGGAAAAGGTATTGAGGTGGATAAGGTCAAGATTGACATTATCGCCAAGTTGCCCTACCCAAGATCGGTGAAGGAGTTAAGAGGATTCTTTGGGCATGCTAGATTCTATAGAAGATTTGTCAAGGACTTTGCCAAGATCGCCCAACCAATGACGAGATTACTTCAAAATGAAGTACCATGGGAGTTCGATGAGGATTGTAAGAAGGCGTTCCATGCCTTAAAGGAGAACTTGATCACTACCTCCATCATCCAACCTCCGGATTGGGGGATGCCTTTTGAGTTAATGTGTGATGCCAGTGGTTATGCCGTATGAGCAGTTCTTGGGGAAAAGCGCGGAAATGAGAGCTATGTCATCTATTACGCATCCAAGACGTTGAACCAAGCCCAATGCAACTATACCACCATGGAGAATGAGTTGTTGGCCATTGTCTTTGCCTTTGAAAAGTTTAGATCCTACTTGCTTGGAGGCAAGACCATAGTATACACGGACCACGCAGCGCTGAAGTACTTATTGAGCGAGAAGGAGTCCAAGCCAAGATTGATTAGATGGATTCTTTTGTTGCAAGAATTTGACATGGAGATCAAAGACAAGAGTGGTGCTCAGAATCAAGTTGCCGACCACCTAAGTCGAATTCTCCAGCCAGACGATGGGGTGCCGATCAAGGAGACCTTTCCCGACGAGCATCTGAGTCTTGTCCAAGATGAAACATGGTATGCTGATATCGTGAATTACTTGGTGACTAGAGAAATTCCCTCAGATCTTGGGCGTTATCAGAGAAACAAGCTTAAACATGAGAGTCGTTTCTACATTTGGGACGAACCATATTTATGGAGGGAATGCGCGGATAAGATAATAAGGAGGTGTGTCAAGGATAAAGAGCAAAGAAGCATTCTTGAGCATTGCCACAACAAGGAGTGTGGAGGACACTTTGGGCACCAACGTACTGCAAGGAAGATTTTGAAGCGTGGCTTTTATTGGCCAACATTGTTTAAAGACTGTTATGAGTGGGTCAATATATGCGAGAAGTGCCAAAGGGAAGGCAACATCACAAGAAAGAACGAGATGCCCATGATCCCGATCTTGCCCGTGGAGGTGTTCGATATATGGGGGATGGATTTTATGGGACCATTGCCGAGTTCTAAAGGCAACAAATACATCATATTGGCAGTAAATTATGTCTCGAAGTGGGTAGAGGCAAGTGCTTCATACAAGGATGATTCAAAGGTGGTTTCTCATTTTTTTAGAACTCAAATTTTCAATAGGTTTGGTGTACCTCGAGCTATCATTAGTGATCAAGGTTCTCATTTTTGCAACTCGATGGTGAACACCTTGTTCAAGAAGTATGGAGTTACACATCGCGTGTCAACAGCCTACCACCCACAAGCCAATGGACAAGCGAAGTTGTCCAATAGAATAATTAAGACGATCTTGAGGAAGACAGTGGGCACAACAAGGAAGGATTGGAGTATGCGCTTGGATGATGCCTTGCGGGCGTATAGGACTGCCTTTAAAACACCTTTTGGCATGTCCCCTTATCGTATGGTCTATGGCAAGAGATATCACTTGCCCGTGGAGCTGGAATATCGAGCACATTATGTCGTTGCCCAACTTAACCTCGACTGGAATGAAGCAGGTCAATCAAGGAAGCTCGAGATCCAGGAACTCGACGAGATCAGACTCCAAGCCTATGACAATGCCGGTCTATACAAGGAAAGGATGAAGAAAATCCACGACCTCTTGATTAAAGAAAAAGAGTTCCATTTTGGGCAACAAGTGCTGCTCTATCAAACTCGGTTCAGGCTATCTTCAGGGAAGCTCTCGACCTAGTGGGCAGGACCTTATGAAGTACAAGCTCAATTCCCAAATGGAGCTGTTGAGATCAAGGATCCCAAGAACGGGAAGATTTTTAAAGTTAATGGCCAGCGCTTGAAGGCCTATCTTGGGCAAGAACAGTTTGTTGAGGGGGAACCATCTGGGTTTCCTGTCGAGGAGGACCTCTGACTTCTAAAGAGGGGGTTGTCGTGCCCAAGACCTTAAACGGGGCGCTGTCCAGGAGGCAACTTGGTTAGTTTTTAATTTTTTCATTATTTCTTTTCTTTTATTCTTTATTTTCGTAAAAATATGAAAACCTAAAAAAATCATAAAATTATGAAAAATCCAAAAAAAATTAGTATAGTTTAGTTAGTTTATGTTTTAAGTATTTTATTTTAAAGCATTTTATGTTCAAGTCTAACCATAAGGGGAAGTTTGTTTCCGGAGTGTATTTGTGTTTTTAAGTGTGCAGGAGATGTTGAGTAAGATGCAGGTTGTAGATCAGGATCCACTCTAGGGGGAAGGAGCTGTGGGAGTGGAGCAAGGATTTTGGGCAAGAGCTAAGTTGTTGGTCAACAACGGTTGAGGCAGTTACTGTACCCCTAAAACTACGCGCCCTTTAAAACCACCCTACCACGTCTATACCCCCACTACCCGATTTCAAATTCAAGTATGCAACCTCTCATCTTCTCTCTTCTCTCTCTCCATCAAAACTCCCAAATTTCCTACAATGGTGTCTACTCGTCCCAAAAACAAACTCAACAAGATCTCTGCCGGAACCAGCATAGACCTCACCACCGAACACCCCACTACCACCACCACAAAGCCCAAAATCACCACCAAGAGGAAACTACCCATGGAACCGGCCAACCCTTCTGCCGACCAATACCCCGAAATCACCATCGGAACCACTGTACCCAAAAGCCCGCCGGTCGACGCCACGCTTTTGATGAGCGATGAAAACCCTAGCCTGATGGAAGAGGCGGAGAAGAAGCAGGAAGAGGAGACGCAATCGAAGCAGGTTTTCGAGCAAGAGGAGTTAGAGGAAGAAGCAGAAGAGGAGGAACACGACAGCGAGGATGAAGAAGAAGAGAAAGGTGATGAGGGAGAAGGCGACAACGATGATGTGAACGAAGCCATCGATGCAGTGGCGGCAAAACTGGCAGCGGAGGCGTTGGTGGAGGTGAAGACCAAGGCCAACGAAAGCCCGGTGAAGAAGAAAAAAGCCAAGGCGGCTAAGAAACACCATCACGGTGGCGAGGGGACGCCGGCAAAGAAGCACAAGTCTGCTGCTTCGGACGCCGGGTCTTTTCAGCCGTCGATTTCAAAGGGAACGGCTGCCAGCGAACAAGAAGAAGAAAGGGACGATGTTGAGGAGGAAGGGGATGATGAGAAGTCTACCCCAGCAAATGGAAAGAGCAGGAGGAAGAAGAGGGGTCCTACAGTGATGATGTGTAGGAAGCGTAGAGAGTGGAAGATGACTGCGCCCAGGGTTCTCGACTTCAAACTCTACGAGAACTTGGGTGTTGCCCAGGAAGTTAGGAAGCTGTTTGAAGAGATAGGCTGGAGCAAGTTTTTGGAGTGGCCTGTGGAGGTCTATGAGGAGCAGGTTAAGGAGGTGTACAGCACGGCGGCAATAACAAGTGATCCAGAGAATGGGTTGAGCATGATCTCCTTCTCGTTGTTGGGAGAGAAGTATGACTTTCAAGTTAGTGCCCTTAATCAGATTCTGGGAATGGTGAGTTTAAGAGACTTGGCCAAAAAGGAGTTCATGGAGGCCAAGACTAAGGTGCCATCCCCAAGAGATGTGGCTTACGAGGAGTAGTGGAAGGAGATCGAGAATGGAACGCCGTACTATGGGGCCAACAACAAGGGAATCGAGCTGAAGACTCACGCCCTTAGGCTTTGCCATCGCATCCTTGCCTACAACTTGTATGGCAAGAGCGATAGTGGCAACAGTTTGAGCAACAAGGAGCGGTATTTACTGTGGTGTATGCACACCAAGATCAGGGTCAACTTTGCGGCATTCCTTGGTGAGCAGCTCAAGACGGTTCTAGCAAAGCAATCTCTGGGATGCACTTGTGGCCATGTTGTGACAGCCTTTGCGCATGGAGTCGGGGTCTACGGTGAGCTGAAAGGGAAGCCGGTGATGGTGGTCAGCAAGCTGGGAGAAGCTGCCTTGAAGAAGATGAATGATATTGAGATAAGGAATGGCAGGTACGTATTCGTTGAACACGACAAACCAAAATCCACCAGGCTGCCACCCTTGGGCAAGAAGAAGGAGGCAAGCACCAGCGCAGCGGTGCTGTCCAACACCAAGATCGAGACCAGACTGGCCAATGTGGAGAGGTTGATGACCGAGATCAGGGATGCCCAGCTGGCATTCTTTGCACACCAAGGATTCAGGTATCCACCTGAATCTTCTCTTTGATTTGTGTTCCTCTCCTTTTATGTTAGTTTAGGTTTTTATTTTTCATTTTTTTTTTATTGTTGAGTCTTGTTTTGTGTTTTATTTTATAAAGTGTCTTGTTGTTCGAGAGGGCGATTTTACTGTCTTCATCCACAATTTGCCCAGCAAATTGTGTGGTGAAGACCTTATTCCCTTCTCGGTTGTATTTGTTGAGTCAGTTTGTTTTATGTTTGTTTGTTGCCCAACATTTTACCCACTTTGCCTAAGGCAAAGTGTGTGGGTGTTGGAGTGTCAGTTTGTATTTTTAAAGTGTGTTTATGTTACTAATCAGCAAGTTAGCATGAAAGTTGGAGTAGGTTTATAGATGATGTCGTATGTAAATAGGTAGGACGAAATGAGATATTAGGCATTAACTATGATGATTCGAGCTTTCAAATGCTATATACATATGCAGCATTATTCTTTCTTGTGTGATAATGATCAGTTAACATGTGTTGATCTAGAACTTGCCTGCATCTCTTAATTGAAGCTTCATGTAACTTAGTCGGATTACTTAGATGAATTAGGCAATTTTTGTTCAAAGAAGCCCATGGCCTAAAAATTCCCTACCTTGACATTTATCCTTTGACTAGCCCCCTTGAGCTTGATGATAATTCTTTCTAATTACTTATAGAAGCCTGAATTTTAAGTTGTCCCGGTCAAGAACTCAGGTCAAGAAGGACGAGGAAAGGAAGGAAATGTTGGGTAGCACTTACTGGGCATTATCACCTACGCTAGAGATGTTGGGTTGAAAAAAAAAGAAAAAAAAGAGAGAAAAATAAAAAAATAAAAAAATAAAAAAAGAAGAAAGGAAAAAAAAAAGAAGAAAAAAATAATAAATGAGGAAAAATTAGGTACAGAAAAGAATAAGTATGCTAGATGAGGAGAAGTAAGGAATCAAGGGCAATCTGTTGCTCGAGAACCTAGTTCTTGACTTCGCTAGTTCCTAAATGTCCCTACCTTTTTGCCTTAAGCCACATTACAACCCGCTAAAGACCTAAGGATAAGTAGTTTGATTTTGTTCAAAGAAGTAGAGATGTAGAGGGCAGGCAAGCCTATGGAGAAACTTTGTTGATGATTGGTCAAGAGCGTAAACACTTAACCTTATACACTTGAGAGATGAGTGTTGGTAAGGATATCCATGTTGCCCAATAACTCTATCTTGACCTGTTTGATGGCAATATCTGTTTACATATCCTGTTTTGACTAACATGTTGATGAGCTGATCGTTTGAGTCTGTGTTTTCTGTTTTGTCTTTTCTGTGTTTGAGTCTTGGGCAAGTTGCAACCATACACTTGAGGGCAAGTGTAATTCAAGTGTGTGGGTGTGATGAACCCATATTTGTGTCCATTTTTCTTGTGTTTTTAGTCTTTATCGTGTCAATATGTGTTTGGAAGGACACGCAAGTCGAGGATAATGTGCAGAGAAGAACAGGTGGATGCTGGGCAAATCCGATGGAAAATCTGTTGTTAAGATGGTGATACGATGCGAATTGGCATAGGGCTGGAAGCCTGTAGCTGGGCAACATCAGAATATCCAATCTACAAGTCAGGAAGCACCTCCCCATATCCTTAAGCCAACAGATAGGGTACTCGGAGGAGCCAGGATCTTGGTCAAGACTGGAGACAATTTAGGATACAGACGATGAAGGGCAAGATGCGAGTCGGACCAGCAGCAGGATTTTCTTTTCCTTCAAGGAAGAGGATAAGGATTGGATTTTTCTTTCCTTATCCTAGCCGAGCGTAATCAAAGAAGATATCTACCACACAAGGAAAGAAGTATCGTGCATGCATGAAGAGAGAGTGCGGATATGATATGCATGGAAGAGACCTTCATCAACAAGGAAACTTCCCTAAACCCTAATTTTCATCGCCTATATATATGGTCGACTCCATTGTGTATTAGACATTGATTTTATTATTAGTTCTGCATCCTAGGTTGAGAGAAATGGAGGAAGAAACAAATCCTACGGGTAATTTACTTTTATTTCGTATTTTACTGCTTTAAGTTTAGTTATTGGCGTGAAGTCAAGACCCTGGTTGCTGACTACGCTTTTGGGCAGCAACCCGTTTCCAGAGCTGTCAAAATGGGCCTGAAAAAGCTCGGCCCAACAGGTCAGCCCGACCCGCCCGATCTTTGGGCTGGACTGGGCTGTGATTATTAGTGGCCCAAAAAACCCCGGGCCTACTTGGCCCGGCCCAAGTGACCCGACGGGCTAACTGAGCCACGGGCCTAGAAAGCCCGGCGGGCTTCGGGCCAAATCAGCCCGTTCTGACTTCTGATAAGTATAAAACTAAAACCCTACCCACTCATTCACCCTCAGCCGTAGTCACTCCTCTCCACTCCAAAAAACTCACACGGTCACACCACACCACTCCCTTTCTGAATCTCTCCTCTGTCGGACTCCCGCCATCAACGACGGACCGTCGGTCGCCGCCGCCACCCGCCCGCCAGGTTTCATCTCTCTCCAACTATTTTCTTCCCTTCACTTCTTCAGTTCCTTTCCTCACTCGTACAACGTTTATATTTTCTTTGTATTTATTTAAAATTTTTGAGGTGATTTGATTTCTCTGTAAATTAATATCTCTGATTCCTCTCTCCAACTATTTTCCTCACTCGTACAACGTTTAAATTAATTTCTCTGGTCTGATTCCTCTCGTCCTACATTATGCGATCTTACTCCAAAAAAATGAAAATTAATTAGCATTAGGTAGATAAAACAGTAAGCAATGGTTTTCCTTAAATTGAAATTAATATTTCTGATTCCTCTCTCCAACTATTGATTCGTATAAGTGTGGTGCAAATATATTATAATACTATATACAAGAAAATTGAAATGGTTTTCCTTAAATTACAAGATCCGCAACGCAAGAGCATATTTATAAGATTTTTGCTACATCAGAATTTTTTTAGGCTGAGAAGAGGAATACTGTACTTTCTGTACAATTATGGGAATTAAATTTATTTATAAAATCTTTATAGTTAATTGCCAAGAAATGATAATGCTAGTATTTGAGATGATTTAATTTCAGTTTTCAATTTTCCATTGCTTTTGTACTAATTTTAGTTTGTTTGCCGAAGTGTAGGAATGGATGTTGCGGGAGTTTCCAAAAAACAAAATCTGATGTGTGGTTGTATTTGATCTAAAGAAGATTCAAATGGTGCTTGATTTGATCTATGTAATATGTAGAGTTTTAAATCAAGATGTTAAATTTATTTGTTGTTGGTTTGATTTATGGATATATTTACAAGTTGTTATTGACATTTACTTGTTATTTGTTGTTGGCTTGTTGGTGCTTATTGTTGGATTTAAATATGGATTTATGGATATAATTATCGTGTGGGTGGTATTGTATTTTAAAATTATATTCTTAACATGTTTGTTATGGGAGTGTTTGTTATTTATTTATGGATTAAAAACCTAACAGGTTTTTTAAAATTATATTCCTGACCGGGCTACTTTGGCCCGATCCGCCCGGTGGCCCGATAGGGCTGGGCTGGGCCATCATTTTTGGTGGCCCGTGAAAATTTTGGGCTGGCCCGACCTGGCCAGAAACTAAGCATTCGGTCCGATGGGTCGGGCCGGGTTGGCCCGGCCCGGGTGGTTTGACAGCCCTGCCGTTTCCAGATTTATGCTAAGTATGTTTTTCTTTATTTGCTTTGTGTTTTTATTTAATATTATGTCTAGCTAAGTTTATTGTTTGGGTTGGAAATAGATGAAGTGATTCTAAATTACTCGTTCAAACTCGTGAGGTTTAATTGGTTAACTTCGTTAATTGATTTTGTTCCCAAAACACTTAGGATTAATTCTAGACTTAATTGATATTGAAGTTGATTGATCACCATCTAGATATTGAGATTAAGTCATTAACAGAAATTGGGATTAACACGAGAGTGTCTTTCGTGCCCAAGAAGGTAAAGGATGTTGGAGAGCAGTCGGTATTGACCTACCTCTTGGCTGTCTTGGGTCTATTTATTCTTAATGCCTGTTGGGCAGCATCGTTACTGAAGTGTCTTCGTAACTTTGTTGATCAAGAGAGGAGATCTTACCTTCTGGTCAAGATCTGTAAAATTGATTAGACATAGGTTGAGTGTGTTTACATCGTGACTTCGTGACCTTAGGGTGTTAACTAATCTTTGCCTTAAACCAAGTGATAAAATCAGTTAATTGAATATCTTTGCATCAATGAACGAGTAAAGAGTAATTAGGATCATGGATTCGAAACCCAATCCAAACTCTTTTGTTATTTGATATTGTTACTTGTTGAGTACAGGTTATTTTGATACTTCGTGACCAAAATCCTTTTGTTGAGCAACATCGGAAGAGCAGATTACACCAGGTCCCTTGGGTACGATCCCACTTGCCGCTGACTACTACCTTTTTGGGCAAGAGGTGTTTATAAATATTATTTGTACGAAGTGTGTGACGACAGCGCTCCGTCATCCATCATGAGTAATTATTTAACATGCTCTCTCTTGCGATTTATGCAAGTTGAGAGGCTTTTCAATGTGAGTAATCACATAACATGCTCTTTGTTGTGATTCGTGCAAGCTAAGAGGCTTTTCAATGTGAGTAATCACATAACATGCTCTTTCACGTGCTTCTGATGAGAGACTTGATTTTCAATGTGAGTGATCACGTATTGCGCTCTCTCTTGTGCACATGCTTTTAATGGTCTCGTTCATATTTAAAAATTAAAATCTGCTCAATCAATGAAGTAGGTAACAAAATCATCATTCAAGTCATCTAAAAAAAATCAATCATCTTGAATTTATTGTGAAAAAGTGTAGATGGACATCTTACTCTCCCTTACTCCGATTGACTTCATTCTTAAGTTGTCATTCAGAGTAAGGTTGGTTTTACATTCACTTCGTAGGAGCTTGAGCTTGTCATGCAATAGACGTGAGGACTAGAGCTCAAGTTGTTGAAGCGATAACCCATCACGTGCCAAGCTGCTACACTCGAGGTTGCCAAGGTTTTATTGGCAGGTCTCTGTAGTCCTCAAGATCTCTTCGTAACCCCTGGATTCGACCCCGATACTTAGTTTCTGAATTTACTTCTGATTGCTGCTATCTGCAAAATGTGTTAGTATTCTCCAAGGAACTATCATTTTCACTTCTCCTATATGTTTCACCAAATATTTGGAACAATTCTTGGCATACCGAATACACAAGAGCATAAACAACACAATTCATTCTCAAGGCATTAAGTAAGCTAGTGATTTTAGATTTGCTCGTATTATTCCTCATCATAGGATTCAAGAATTCCATAATAGTGCATATAGCAAGTGCAATTACCGCTAATTACCAAATACTAAAAGTGTATCCAGATATATTATTCCTCAAATAGTCAACTGACTATTTCGCCTATCCTAGCTTTAACCCAAGTAAGGACATACTCAGACAAACAATTACAGCATTACTACTGAATAAACTATGAAAGCTCCTTCATGAACATTTCATTATAATAGTCAAAGTTCCAACAATACCACATAGACAAGTAAGTTTCTCTCCTTCCTTTTTTTTTAGAGCAGAATATGAATCAATAGGACCAGATTTCCACATCTATTCTCAAGCTCGCTAATGATAATCATATTCAGAACAATGCCAAAAAGTCCTACTAACCAACTCGCCAATAGTCATGATTTCTTTTAATCCATTAACATACTTTAGAAGCATACACACGTAATCATGATAATCACATTCAGAATAGATATATTGCCAAATTCATTTTTGTCAAACAAGTTAAATTTGACTCTCAAGCGAAGAGTTCAAACCTTATAAATGAAGTATGTCGAAATGTCCTGCTTTTAATTTCATTTTTAGGTGCCTGCTTTTGGGTCTTGGCCGCGGAGGTGCCTAGTCCATTGTAGGAGTCGTTGATCTCATCCTTAATCGTCTGATCCCTCTCGGTGCTTGTTGTCACCAAAATGGGTACAATAATTGCGTTGTCTCTTAGCTCTTTGTGCTTTCTTTTTAGCTATATCATCACAAACCAGCCACACTAGAAAACTAGGAATGGTGTTCAGATTTTGTGAATTGGAGGGAAATTCAGAAGAATCAACCACAATTAGTTTATTGATTTCACTAGGCATTTTCGACATATTATTACCTCAAACATGTGATTAACTTGACGAATAGCAACACAAGTTCATGCCAAAAAATTGTGAAGTAAAGACAATGTTGGAAAAATAGGTGCAACTATATCAACAAAGTAACAATAACAAAATATTACTATGATAACCAAGATTTTAAGGAAAATATGTAGGGCTGACATTTCCTCAAATGGTTGGTGCTCAATAGAAAAAACCCGCAAAGATTCAGATTTCAAATTCATCGCATCAACCAAAACCACCTTACTTATGGTAAATTAATCAAAAACATATACTAATCCATCAGGACAACAACTTTACATTTGAACAAAACTCAATTTGTTATTAGCCTTATACTAGCCCTTAGCATAATCAAAGCTTAAAATTTTGCAAAAAGTTCGAATGCCATAATCAACACTTATGGCTCTCTCATCCACTTAGAATTCATATACCAAATTACAAAACCAATGCAATCAAGAACATCAAATGTCAATCGGTCACATATCACATGATATTCCAAAATCGGATCAAGAGAGACGCTATAACTAATCCCAATTCAAATTACGAGCACTTAAGAATGCAAATACGAAATTCTTATCAAATTCAACCGCATACAACTCACACATTTGCCAACAATTATCCACAAACTAACAGCAAATGAAAACTGAAATCGTTGCTCCAAGTTTTTCCAAAATAGCTGAAACTCTTACGGGCCTTTTCACAAGCACTTGGTGTTCGGTCAGGATTATGCAAAATTCATAAATAATTCAAGCAAAAAATCAACCAACAACAACAATATTGACAATTAGCACAACAAAACAGTAGGTAGTTATGGATATCACGAGATTCAAACCAAGAAATCAGAATTGTGTGAACTTAAATATTCAAACTCTACCAGCAACACAATGCCAAAATATGTCCAGCTAACATTGAGAAAAATATGCAAGGGATTTTCCTCAAACAGTTGGTGTGCCACAAATCTCAAACACCAAATTCACATGCATCAAAGATATAAGCATAATCTCAATCATATCAGTAGCAAATAAGTTCTGGAAAGCCTCACTTAATGTAGAAAATTAAGAGAAGTGATAAAATGTTCAAACCAAAATTAGAGAGAATCAATTTTTCTACTTCTGTCATCGATTTTGAGTTTAGCGGCTGCAATTGAAAAGAATTGCCCCGACATTCGTAGCAGCTACAGTGACGTTGATTCAGGGCAGTATATGGCGTCAGTCAGCTCTGCCAAATATAGATGTAAACTCAGCTTGCGAAGTTTCTCATTCACAACGAATTTCCTCTGCTGGATTGGTAGTTTTCCTCCTCGATTTGGCTTTTCGAAATTTAGGCAAGATGTGCTGACTCAGATCTGAAACCTTCTAAACTCTTTACACATAGATCAAGGTTAGTTCACACGAAACACAAACATACATGAGCACAGAGGTTGCTGCGACCAGTGTCAAGTCAGCAGCTAAAATAGTCACTTAGAAGGAATGAGGAAAATGAGTTTAAGGATTTCATAATTGATTTAAGGATTTATTTTTTCAATTTCTATAATGAGAAGAGGATTTCTGGAAAAACTAGTAGCGATTTGGAACTAACCAGCTCAGAAGAAGAGATAGAAAGACAGACTATATTTAGATTTCTTGTTAATGACATAGAGGTTATCGAAGATATATACCAGAGCAATCAAAGTATTTGTTCACAGAAATCAATTATTAGTTCAGATACGGGTTTTTCTCTTATGTCATCACGCTTCTGAAGCAATTATCGTGGTTATCCCCATCGGAAACCTTCGATAATCCTTCTATGCGCTCACCGAATTTTCCCATCTCAGATCCCAGTTCAATCGGAGCCCGACAACTCAGATTTTGATGCAAACATATAAATAGCGTAAAAAAGAGACGGCAAATTAGAAAGAAAAAATCTCAATTGACTTCACAGCTCACTTTGACCAGATCAGGGAGTTTGCAACATCGCCCTTTGAGAGTAGGTACATTCCCTTCATCTCTCAGTAAAATTCAACAAACAAAAGCATAAATCGAAAGGAAACATTGAACTAAAATGGACAAAATACGAAACCAACGCCTCAGCCCATGTTTCCCACACACGGCGCGAGATAATACATCTCAAAATTAATGTATTATGAAACTGATACATTGAATAAATGGATAAACTCAAATGCAGCATATTCTTGGTGGATCGAAGACTTAGGCCTTAGGAGCGAGACCTAAATCCTTGGGCTACTTCGTGACGGCTATGAGATCTGCAAAAGAAGGTTCACCGGTGGGTTTTCCAGCTAACCACCTCTGATGCCAAAGTCAGTATTTGTTTACTCAAAGGAGAGTGAGTGAGTGTTTTAGTAAAAGTAGTAGAACCTGAGAGTAAATATGAATGAGGTTGGGTATTTATAGGAGAAATGGATGGCTTGGAGAATAAGCTATATTTTCAGTTGTTAGTACTTACTCCAATGCCACATGGCGGGATGTGATTGTATGTGGTGTCAGGCTGGCAGGAAAGCACACGGGAGACATGATCAGGTGAGACCTGATCAGGTCTCTCGCGCTACTTGATGCTAGCCAGGTCTCTAAACAAGTGTACTAAGTTGTTTCTCTATATCTTAACGAATTGTATCTTTCTCAGGTCTCTAATTGAGGCCCGGTTGCATTTATATTTTCATACTTTCTGTGTGCGATGCCTTTTCCAGGTCTCGGTCCAAGTCTCGGCTTCTAACCGAGACCTGATAATTTTATGCCGCATTAGGGTGGAACCCTCGGAAAATAGTTGTTACTATGAAACAAGAGCATGCTCAAGGTATCCAATGTGAGGTTCACAATATCTTTTCTGGTAAATCCTTTCAATTTATTGCAGTTTATGCATATAATACTCATGATCTGAGGAAAGAGTTGTGGAGTTTCATCTCTTATGTATATCTTTCCTATGATGAGCCTGTGCTGATTGGAGGGGACTTCAATACAGTGCTCAGTCCACTAGAAAGAATATAAGGAAATCATGTTACTAATTCTGATACTAGAGACTTTAAGGCCTGTATTCAGCAGAATGAACTCTCAGAATTGAGAATGATTGGAGATTCTTTCACTTGGTGCAATAATCAGGAGTGCAACTTTAGAATCTACTCCCTTCTTGATAGGAGACTTGCCAACATTGCTTGGATAAGTGAGTACCCTTCTGTGGTGGTGGAAGTCTTGGAATGAGGTAGTTCTGATCATTGCCCTCAGCTACTCAGTTTTGAGATTGATGATTGCACAAGGAATGCTCCTTTTAGATTCCTCAAAGTTCTTGCTGAGCATGCAGAGTTTAAACTTCTTCTTCAAACCATTTGGAATGAGCATAAGCATGATAATGGTTTGCTAAACATTTGGTTTAAACTAAAGCAGCTAAAAGGACCTCTTAAACTACTCAACAATCTCCACTATAGAAATATTAGTAAAAGACTGATTAAGCTAAGAGAGGAGATAACTGAAACTCAAAAGCTCTTAATGTTAGATAAGTTCAGTGAACTTCATATTGGCAAAGAAAAGGAGATTTTGAATGAGTTGGAGAAATCGAGTCAAGTAGAAGAAAACATTGGGCAGCAGAAATCCAGAAATGAATAGGTCAAATTAGGTGACTCAAACACCAAAATTTTTCATGCCTATGCCAAGGCTAGGCAAACGGGGAAAGCCATTAAACTGTTAATCACAAATGATGGGGTAAGATGTACTTCTCAACCTCAAATAGAATGCAAACTGTGCTTGATGCAGTGATGAGTCCAAATCAATCTGCCTTCGTGAAGGGAAGACACATTTTCGATAATATCCTTCTTAGTCACTAGCTGATTAAGGGTTACTCAAGAAAAGGTATTTCTCCCCGTTGCATGATCAAGATTGACATCTAGAAAGCTTATGATTCCTTAGAGTGGCCTTTTGTAAAACATCTTCTGTTGGGTTTGGGGTTTTCACATCAATTTGTAGTTTGGATAATGGCTTGTGTCTCCATATTTACTTATGCTATTAATGTGAATGGGGAAGTAACTAATCCTTTTTCAGTAAGAAGAGGGCTTAGACAGGGAGACCCCATCTCCCCCTATCTTTTTGTTGTTAGTGTGGAATACCTACATAGATGCCTCTTGGAGCTCAGAACAAATCCAGCTTTTTATTTCCATCCTAGATGCAAAAAACTGGGATTAGTTCAATTATGTTTTCCTGATGACCTCCTTCTGTTTACCAGAGGTGACTACTCTTATGTTAGGAAACTTCTTTTAGCTTTTCAGAAGTTCTCTGATACCTCAGGTTTAAGAGCAAATCAGGCCAAAAGTTGTATTTACTTTAGAGGTGTTCCTGCTCATTTGCAACAACAGATACTTGATGAGCTTGGAATGGTCAAAGGTGAGCTTCCCTTCAAGTATTTAGGGGTTCCTTTATCTACCAAAAAGCTTACTATATCTCAGTGTGAGCCTCTGATCAAGAAAATACTAGCAATAGTGGATTGCTAGACATCTAAACTATTAAGCTATGTTGGTCGAGTGCAGTTAATCAAATCAGTTCTCTTTGGTATGCAAGCTTACTGGTGCCAGATTTTCCTAATCCCTCAGAAGGTGGTGAAGCTTATCCAAACAGCCTGCAGAACTTTTCTTTGGACTGGAAGATCTGGAATTTCTAAGAGAGCACTAGTTGCATGGGAGCAGTTTTGCCTCCCCAAGCATGCAGGTGGATGGAACTTAATTAATGCATATATGGAACAAAAATGGCCATGTGCAAGCTGTTATAGGGTTTATCTTTGAAGAAAGATAAGATCTAGATTAAGTGGGTGCACGAGTATTATGTAAAGGAAAAGATATTGCTACTATGAGGATTCCTACACAAGTCTCTTGGGTTGTGAGGAAATTTTTTTAGTCTAGAGAGGTTCTTTATACCCAAGCAGTGGGTCGAAATATGCTCTCTCACGATATCTTCTCTATTCGAAGGTTGTATGTAGCTTTAAGAGGTTCTGCTCAAAAAGTTCCTTGGAGCAAAATGATACGTAGCAACATAGCTCTTCCAAAGTATTTGTTTATAACTTGGCTTCTAATTCTTGAAAGACTTGCGACGTGTGATAAGCTTGCAAGATTCAGAATGCAGATTGATCAAGTGTGCAAGTTATGTGGCCAGGAAGTGGAGACTCAAAACCACTTATTTTTTCCTTTGTGAATACTCAGCTAAAGTGTGGACAGAAATCAAGAGATGGAGAGGCATGGATAGAACTAATGCAAATTGGGAAAATGAGAAACAAGTTATGATAGCTCATTGTCCTTTTAACACTAGTAAACAGAAGCTCTTCAGAATATTCCGTAGTGTCGCTATTTACAATATCTGGAGAGAACGTAACAATAAGGTTTTTCGAGAAGAATTTGTTAGCTAAGAACAGGTTGTTAGACAAAGCCAACTCATTATAGCTAGCTATTGTAGAACTAATCCTCAACTCAACAGAATGCTTGCTTATGGAGTTGTAGAGTTAAGTCTTGAGGCTATGATTTCTTCGTTTGTATTTGTTTGTACCTTCATGATTACTTGGTTAAATAAAATTCTTATTTACCAAAAAAAAATGGCTCCAAATTAATTTGACTAATTTATAGGTTGGCCGAATTAAAATTTGAAATAGTCTAATAAATTATTATTTAATTTTATAAAAATAATTAATTTTAATTTGACCAATTAATTAGGTAGATGACCAATTTCCAATCGACGAGTACCTTAACTTGAGATCTCACGTGGCACATCTCCATTATTTATTCTTATTTATTTTAAAATTTTCATTTTATGCATTTTTTTCATGTATTTTCTAAACTCTAAAATCGTCATCCATGAATTAATTTTTTACTTATTTGTAGTTAGGTTTCCAACTTTGTATAATTTATAATTGTAATTAGCAAATATTATTATATGTCATGGACGAGAACGAATAGTACAATCAATTTTTTTTATTAAGTTTTGGATTTATATAAATTCTAAATGAGTTTTATAAATTACGCACTCATAAATCAAAACAGTGGACAACGGCCAATTCAGACCCAGAATCGTGGCGGTAGACCGGCTAATTTCCAACCGCCAGGTACTTCAACTCGGAAAATTTTTATTTTATGCATTTTTTTCATGTATTTTCTAAAATTTAGAATCGTCATCCATGAATTAAATTTTACGTTATTTGAAATTGAGTTTCCAACTTTGCATAATTTATAAATGTAATTAGCGAATATTACTATACGATTGAGAATGAGTAGCACAATTAATTTTCTTATTAATTTTTGGGTCTATGTAAATTCTGAACGAGTTTCCGATGCGGAACCGTGGCGGTAGACGAGCCAGTTTAAACTAAGAATTGTGCGCGCAAAGGGGCCAATTCAATACTGGCAGAATAATTTTTTTACATATAAGTTTGAACTCATAAAATTAAGGATATTTAGGGTCAAATTTTATCATATATCATTGGCTAAGTTCTTCTCGAATTTGGTAAAAAAGAAAACGAATGTCATCATTTATTTTTCTGTGAATATATTTGGAAGATGATTATTTATATAATACTAAGATTTATAATATGAACTTTTATTTAGTATTAAATATTGTGTTAATATTTTTGGAAGATAGCTATTTATATAATTAAATATTAATTTCAGGTAAAAAATAAAACAAATGTCATTATTAATTTTTCTGTGAATATATTTGGAAGATGATTATTTATATAATACAAAATTAGTATTTTAGTCAATGGGTCGGTTCCAACCGTTGGGGTAGACGGGATGATTGCGTTGGTGGTGGTTCAACTTATCTTTTTTTCTTAGTATTATGTTGAACTCATAATGTAAGGTATTTAGAATCACTTTCATCTTATTTATTTTTCATTTCTAAATCAATGTGAGACAAGGAGTATTTGCAATGAAAATGATTCATCTCAATTTTCATTTAAAATCGACGTGGGACAATCTCTTTGAGAGCCAAATATATTTTTGCCCACATCGAGGGAGAAGAATAGAGCTTTAAAAATTATCGAAAGGAATGAGGATAGATTACATTAGAGCATCAACATTCGTTGAGCCCCTTAGGGGCTCAACAGATGCTCTGGCCACGGATGAGCCCTTGCTCACATTGGTCGGGCTCATCCGCAAGCTCATATCACTTAATTTCCAAGTTGTAACATTTTTATTTTTGAATTAATTTTTTTTACCAAATAAAATAATATAATAATTAAATTTCATTAAGAAAATTAAAATATTACATCGATAATAAGATAAAAAAATTTAAACGACATAATGAAAAAAACAATTTAGTCTGTTGCACAACGAGCTAGTATCTCGGCCACTTGCTCAGAATGTAGCTTGAGCTACTCCTCCGTCATCCTCAATGTATCCATGTAGAGGATCTTGTTGTCCATCGCTTCGCGCTTCAAACGGATTTTCTTTATTTTGGACTCAGCAAGAGTTGCGAGACCACTTTGCGTGCCCTCCATAAAATGCAACAGCTCGGATGTGGGTGCCGTCGTCGAGCTTGTCTTCTCCTTTCCCTTTGCCGCTGCCTCATTTCCAATTGGCCGAGTGCCAACGCTTTCCTCGACGGAAGCCGAAGTTATGAAAGCGCCGTTGCTCGACGTCTTCATCCTCTTTGTTGTGTGCACGTCGCCCTCCAAATATTGAGACTTGAACTTGTGGTTTAGTCATAGAAGTCTCCACGAATTCCCCCACTTGAAAGAGACGCCCCTGTTTCTTGATTTGTAGAGATCCATCGCCCTATTCCTCATCATGTCGTCGTTGTATCCACTTGGCCATTAGGCGTGAGTCTCCAACCAAGCATTCTCCAACAACTTCACCGTGTGGCTCATTCGTTGACAGTGGCTCTTCATTTGTTTGATCGTGAAAGAGGTGGGCATCAAGAGGTTGAACCGCTCCACAACCCTCCCCCAATACCTTTCGCCTTTTTGATCCGTTCCACGGACAACATCGTTCATTTCCTCCATCTAAATCCGACATATGAGGTCAGTTTATTCGATGGTGTAGTTGTGGCACTTGACTCCGCCGTCGCCGTGTCAGCCGTTGTCACCGTCGCCGGAGCCTTGGCTTTGGACTTCGTCGGCCTCCTCGTCTTGGCAGCCGCCTTGGCTTTGACCGCCGTGGAGGTGGCGGTCGCCGGACTTCCGTCGTCGTCGCCGGCCTCTTGGAAATTGATTTGTTTGAGGCCCGACGTATATGGAGGGATATCGTTGTCCCAATTGGACGAGTACATGTCGCTGCCGGCCATTTGAGAGATTGAGAAATGGAGAGAGTTGAGAAATTGTGTAAAATAAGATGGAGAGGAATGGGAGATAAGAGAGTTGAGAAATGGTGAAAAAATGAGTAATAGAAAGGTATATTTATAGGGTAGGAGAAAGAGAAAAAAAAAAAAAAAAAAAAATTGACCGTTGTCGGCACCGGCGACCCGTTGGCGGCGGAGTCTGGCCAGAACTAGCCGTTGACAGTTTAAAATTCGATTTTTTTTAAGATGGGTGCGTGCATTGCACACGCCATACCCGGCGGCCATCGAGCCAGCTCATTCGCGACAGGCTCGACATCGGGGGGCTCATTCGTCCATGCAGCTGGAGCCTGCCGATGAGCCGGCCGATATGGGTGTTCTTAAAAATTTTGACAGACATAACTTATGGTTTGAGACATAAACATGTGATAAAATTATTTTTTGATTGAATTTGAGATATGTTTAATGACATATAAATTCTAAATAAATTTAGTAGATTGAATAATCGAATGATTTAACTCTAAAATAATTAACAAATAATATTTTTCTTAATTTATTACATATTACTATCTAATAATTTGCTTAATTTTATTAAAATATAATTTTCCGTCTACGTTTTAGTTCAATTAATTTCTTTTACATGCTGCGATTGTTTTACCCACCACGTCCTAACAACCATATCCCACTTAAAATCAGCAGATAAATAGGTACAAATCGCCTGTACATACGATTCAAATGTTTTTAAAGGCGGCGTGAACGAACATGTCATTGTTTTCACAGATAAGTCAACTCAAATTATGAGAAATTGATTAAGCAAGCCAAGCATACAATCAAATGACATTAATCTTAAATAAATTCTCGAAATTAAAATTTTAGCCACAGCTCAGTTTGAAAATGTGTTCACATTCGTATATTGCCTAATTAATGGAGAAAACGTGCCAGATATTTTAAAGCCTAAGAAGGGTCCATTGTCTGCTGGATTGGACCAATCTCAATTTCTTGCAATAATTTATATCTCTCAACTTTTCTATTCTAATTCTAATAATATACTATGTGCAAAAATTGCCAAACCTTTTTAGCTTTATATCATAAAGCTAAACAAAAAAGAAATTGAAGAAAGTATCATTCCTAATCCCAATTTCTATCTCCAAAAATCCAAATTATATTTCATATCGAAATGGTTGCAGTATTCAACAAAGAACTCCTAAGTTGGTACCTCATCACATTAAAACTCAATCAAACAGTAGAAAATGGTCTGCATAATGCTCAAAATCAAAGTCAATACCCCACAAATTCAAGATCCATCGATTTCCCAGAATCATCACACCACCAGCAGCCACAAGAAAACCAGCCCCTCGACGGCGGAACAATCCGCGTGGAGGCGGCTTCTCCGCCTCCGGAGTCGGAATGGGTGATCGCCGTGAGGGAAAAGCTCGAGCAAGCCCGGACCGACGACGCCGCCGGCGCGTGGGCCAAGCTCTCTATCTACAGAATCCCGCAGTGCCTCCGCGACACCGACGACAAGGCCTACATTCCCCAAACCGTGTCTCTGGGGCCGTACCACCACGGCCGGAAACGCCTCCGCAGCATGGACCGCCACAAGTGGCGGGCCCTCCACCGCGTCCTCCACCGCACTGGCCACCGCGTCGAGCTCTACCTGGAAGCGGTGAGGGAGGTGGAGGAGCGTGCCCGGTCCTGCTACGAGGGCCTCATCTCCCTCAGTAGCAACGACTTTGTCGAGATGATGGTGCTCGACGCCTGCTTCATCCTCGAGCTCTTCCGCGGCGCCGCCGGTGGGTTCGCCCACCTTGGCTACTCGCGGAACGACCCCATCTTCGCAATGCGCGGCACCATGCACTCGATCCAACGGGACATGATCATGTTGGAGAATCAGATCCCTCTGTTTATCCTCGACCTGATGTACGGCATCCAGTCTGGCAACCCCGACCTGAAAGGCGTGGTTGCCAGGCTGGCGCTGAGGTTCTTCGATCCGTTGATGCCAACGGACGAGCCCCTCAGCAAGAGCGACAGGGAGAAACTAGAGATGTCCTCCGCGGACGTCTCTACTTTCGATCCCCTAACAGAGCAGGGCGGCCTGCACTGTTTGGAGGTCTTCCGCCGCAGCCTCCTCGTGGTCCAGGCTGGACCCAAGCCCACGCCGCGGGTTTGGATGAAGCGCTGGTCCCACACCGGTCGCGTAGCGGATAAGCGGCGTCAGCAGCTTATCCACTGCGTGACCGAGCTGAAAGAGGCCGGGATCAAATTCAAGAGGAGGAATACGGACAGATTCTGGGATATCAGGTTCAAGAACGGCGTTCTCAAGATCCCGCGTCTCCTGGTCCACGACGGGACAAAATCGCTCTTCTTGAACCTGATAGCGTTCGAGCAGTGCCATCTGGACTGCTCGAACGACATCACGTCGTATGTTATCTTCATGGATAATCTGATCGACTCCCCAGCCGATGTCAGCTACCTGCATTACTGCGGGATCATTGAGAACTGGCTGGGGAGCGACGCCGAGGTGGCGGATCTCTTCAACCGCCTCTGCCAGGAGGTGGTTTTCGACATCAACGACAGCTCGCTGTCGAGGCTGTCGGAGCAGGTGAACAGGTACTACGACCACAGGTGGAATGCTTGGAGGGCAAGCTTGAGCCACAAGTATTTTAACAATCCTTGGTCGATTATATCCTTCTTTGCTGCTGTGGTGTTGGTGATGTTGACTTTGGCGCAGACATTTTTTTCAGTCTACGGTTACTATGTGCCGCCTTCTTGATCAGGATCATGGCTTCTGCTTTAATTTTCATTTTGTTGCTTGTTTCTCACTAGCTATTGTTTGATTTTTTGGTTTGTTTTTTTCTGAAACTTGCGAGAAATTTTGCCTGTAATAAGATAGTTGCTAATGCTGCTCTGGAGTCATGTTTGACAAGTATAATTCACCAAAATGTTTTCTTCGCAAAATCTGACTTTGAGGGAATTGATATATAAACTCATGAAGAAAACGAAACGAGGCAATCTTTCAATAAAATTCAAATACTAATATATACTTATGTGGTTTAGAAGAGATAAATTAGATCTGGCCAAACCACATGACATTTTCTATTATTTTCTGTGGATATGAATTGACATGTGAGAAGGGGAAGAGAACAACACTGATTTTTTTTTAAGTGAACATACATAAAAGGATAGTTTGATGATGTAAAATCCACAATTGGCAATTGAATTTAACAGGGAAAAGCGTTGTATATAAAATCTGGCTGGTAAATGAATTTTATGGTGTTTGGAAATTACTAAAAGACTAAAAGTGCCACTTAAATAACTTAATTTTTTTAAATAATCTATTAATTGAAATTTCAGCCTAGAAATCAATCTTTTAATGTTGTTAGAACCATTCAACATACAAAATATATCTTTTAACACAAAATCTCGCATGCGACGCATCGCACCCCACGCGCGGTCGCGTGGGGTGCACGCGCTTATGTTTTTTTTTCTTGTTTTCTGTTTTCTGTTTTTTTTTTTCAGCTTTTATTTCAATTTTTTTTTTTAATTCTACTTTTTTTTTTTGCCTCTTCGTTTTTTTGTTTGCCGCTTCTTCTTTGATCGAGATTCGAGCGAGCCGAAAAAGTCCAAATTGTTGTCCGCCAATTATCTTAATATTAGTAATCGGAGCAAAACCGGAGCCGTAAAATCGGAGTCGAAGGCGGAGTCGAAAAAAAAACTGAAATTAAAAAAAAAATTGAAAAAAAAAAAAAATCGACCGGTCGACAGGTTAATCCGACCCGGATCCGGTCGCATGGGATCCAATCGCACAGGAGAGTGCCTCAATCTTTTAATATTGTTATAACCACTCAACATACAAAATATTCACAAATGAGATGCATACCCAAAATCCATTTGAAATGGACTACCACACCCCCACATATACTGATTCATTTAACTCTTAATTATTTGATTAATAAATTAAACAAATAACTTTAATCAATTTTTTATATTAGTATATGATACTTGTACAAAAACGGGGGTAGATCTTGCTTGTATAAGCCGTACCGTATAGCTCATAACCTATATATACTTTAATTTCATTGAGATCACAATCTTCTTAAACAATTCAAACAATATCTCCAATTTCACTCCACACTGCAAACGATAAACCTAAATGTCAAAGGCTCTCCTCGTAGATTCTTAAATTCTACCTTCTGAAGATTCAAAAATCTGAATTACTGCAATTCACCGTAAATATCTCCGAGCAGTTACCCAATCTACAATCGAGGTGATCCATTCTTTTACTTAATTGGAAACTAATCAAGGAATTTATATTGATAGATCTGATGTTTTGCAGCCGTTGGCAGTTTCTATCCTCGATTTTGCTGCTATCTTTATCTTATATCGCGAAATGCAGTTCAATTTTACGTTCGCTTATCTAATCATGTCTTCATTTTGGCAGTTGGTATTACACAATGCAGTAGATTATGATGTTTATTGAGATTTGTTCTTAGCTCATTTTGTTTTGTTTGATTTCTTTGGGTGCAATTAGTAGTAATTATAGTGGTAGACACATGTATTGTTAACTATGATGTCGATGAAAGGTAACATTTTTCTCCATTTATATCACTAGCTTTTGTACAATTTGCAATTTAGTAGCAATGTTATAATGTTTCTAGCTTTTGTTAACGAATGAAATTTGCTAGCTGAAAAACACCTTTTTGGGGTTATTGTGTGAAGTACCAGAAGTTTGAAAATCACTCTGAAAACCATTCCCTCGAGCATCTTAAAACATATTTAATGGAAGATGTGTAGAAGAAATGATGGATTTCTTTCATTCAATGTCTAAGGATTTAGGAAAGATAATAGGCATTTCTATTCAGGAAATTGTGCATATTTCACTCTTTTCCCATCTATGTCTGATGTTTGATCCAAATGAATTACTTATGTGAAATACTCGTCTTCCTGGTATTGATTTGATTTTATTTTTTAATTTGGAGTGAAATGGTGGAGGTTAATGTTAACCCGACTTATCTGTGCTATCATTCATCTTATCAGGAAATCCTAATGGAGTCAGAAACTGCCAAATCATCTCTATCACAGCCTGAGCAGGGTTCTGATGTTGGATCTTCGCCTTCCATTGTCTCAGAGAAAGAAAGCTCTGCTCAGGGTTTGTCTTCGGTGGCATCTACTCCTGCCACATCTGCTTGGGCCAGAACTGTAAAACTTACACAAATGCAACATGACTCGAAGACGGCAAATGCTGGGAATTTCACATTTGCACGCCTTGCTAGTGGGCTTGGACTGAAAATTCCTTCGAAAGCGTCTGTATCGGCTGATGATGCTGACAAAAGTTCTATCCCTGCACAATCAGGTGTTATAGGATCTCTCACTAAAGGGATAGTTGACTCCTCTTTAAATGCTGTGAAGGCTGTGCAAGTTAAAGCAAGACACATTGTCTCACAAAATAAGCGAAGATACCAGGTAGCACAACTGTTATCATATTTAATTCCAGTTGAAAAAAGGTCCAGCAATTTTCTAAGTTTATGAGTCATTTTATTATCATATTACATTAGCTGGGCCGTTGTGCCTCCGGTTCTGCTGGTAGCCTGGTAGCTAATTTTGTCAAGTCCTGCAAACATGTAGCAGATAGAATTATTATTTTTTTTTAGTGAAAAGTATCATAGCTTCACATTTAAAACAATCTAACTAGTCATAAAGTTTACCATACAGTCCTTGTTTATCATTACCAAAAAAATGATGCACACTTGTGGGGAGAGGGCATCACTTCTAGTAACAGTTGGTAGAGTCTCACTTTTCTGCCCACACATCTTTACAATGCACCACATGATTTATTGTGCTTGGATATGTCTTCTAATGTTGATTTTTCATGTCACATTTTGCATGCGACTCATCACTTCTATCATTTCTTTTGATAATGGGATACATCAGTGCACTATTAATTTATGTCATTTATCATCTTTGGCTTCATGCCACTTTTATATAGCACTTAAGCAAATAATTAATTATTGTGAATCTAATTCTTATAATGTTCCCTCATCCTCTCTTTTCCTGCATCTAGATATTAGATTATGATAAGGTTGGTTCATAACTCACTCCCTTCTTGAACATTATCAGGAAGGAGGATTCGACTTAGATATGACATATATAACAGAGAACATAATTGCTATGGGGTTCCCTGCTGGTGACCTAAGCTCCGGTTTATTTGGTTATTTTGAGGTTAGTCCCCTTTAATATCTCTGCATCCTCATTTAGTTTTTCGAGTTTCTCTTACAAATGTGCTTGGAGCATGATACAGGGATTCTATCGGAATCATATGGAGGAAGTGATCAAGTTCTTTGAGACTCATCACAAGGTATCTTTGCAGTAGCTTTCTTCTTTTTTGTGTACAACCAAACTAAAGGAGTCCTTACATGACACTTCACCTCAATAAAGCAGATATTTGAATTTATGTAATGCTAGCTATGCTACCCAGCTTTCAGTTCTTTGTATCTAATTTTCTAAAGTCTGTCACTAAACAGTATCCGGGAAGAATCAATAGTTATTCTACTGTTTCTGGCAGAACTAACTTTAATAAAAAGTTCACTTAGATAATAAGGATATTGTTGGTTGATTTGAATCCCATAACTTGTACATAATCCATTATCATCTACTTTTCTTCTGGCCATCATCTTCTTGTGATAACATTTCTGGGGCTTAGGTCCCATTGATATAATTTGCATTGTTGGATTCTCTTTTACTCTATGTCTGAGACAGTTTTATTTTTGCAGGGAAAATACAAAGTATATAATCTTTGTTCAGAAAGGTTGTATGATGCTTCATTATTTGAAGGAAAGGTATGTATTGGTCTCAAAATGTTTACTTAGAACTGAATGGAAACGTGCGCTTGAATTATTCAAATGTACAAGTTCTAACAACAGTGCATAATGTGATCAATTTGATAAACTCTACGAAAGAGGAGCGCTCTGATAAAGTTGAAACTATCACATTACGATTACGTCCTTGACAAAGATTACTCAATTAAAAAAGTGAAATGAGGAACTGCTTGTATTCACCTTCCAGCACTCACCAATGCTTTATTTTAAAAAAATTATATATGTATAGTCCTATATATATGTGTGTGTGTGTGTGTGTGTGTGTGTGTGTGTGTGTGTTAAAAAAAGAAACAAAAAACTCTAGCTTGCTTGAAAAACATAAGTCAAAATATGATTATTGTGGTGCAAATATCTTGGAGTGTTGTCTTAGAAAAAAATTAGTGGAAAGATAATTGTCTGCTCATTCTTAATTTTGGGTAGGGTTTTTTGGCGTGTTTATGTGAAGGGAGACTTTTTCTGTGCATGGTGGTAGTTTGTTACTTTGATGTTCTTACCTAGAGTCTGTGCAAGGTTCAAACATCTTTTTTGTATGACTTTATTAATTTAAGGATAATTAGAACAAAAGAAAATGAGAAAGATGGATCTAGAATAGATGCAAATACCAGTTTGCTCATTTTATTTTAGTTTGATCAAGCTGGAAAGTGATGTTGTACAACTGGTCGGAGTTCCACCACAAATTAAACAACGCAAATTCTCTTCTCTCATTTTGTGTAATTTTCTCATTTTTGTTCAGGTTGCATCTTTTCCATTTGACGATCACAATTGCCCTCCTATTCATCTCATAAAATTGTTTTGTCAAAGTGCTTACTCATGGTTGAAGGAGGACATCTTAAATGTGGTAGTTGTTCACTGTAAAGCTGGGAAGGCAAGGACAGGATTGATGATATGTAGCCTTCTTTTGTTCTTAAAGGTGAAACTTAATCAACGGAAAAAAAAAATTGGTGTCTCATTTTCATGAGGCTTCAGCTGCTTCTATTTGTTACCTGACTTCAACTTTGTCTTGTAACTGCAGTTCTTCCCAACTGCTGAGGACTGCATTAGTTACTATAACCAACAAAGATGTGTTGATGGGAAGGGTCTTATTTTACCAAGCCAGATTGTTAGTCATATATTTCCATATACATTAATTCCTTGGAAGGCCTACAGCATACAAGACACAACTAACTGTTTTTTGTGATTTAATCAGAGGTACGTGAAATATTATGAACGGATCTTGACACAGTTCAATGGCGAAGCTCCCCCTGGACGTAGGTACTTTTCTGATGTTTTAATTCCCTTATGCATGAGGTTGATTTCATTATGATACTGACAGCATCCTGTTGCAGGTGCATGCTAAGAGGATTTAAGCTTCACAATTGTCCGTATTGGGTTAGACCTTCCATTACAATATCCAATCATAACGGTAAGCAATCAGATTTGCTTTTCTGTTCTTTCAGTGGCCCCTTTCGCTTGAGAATGATGCACCTTATTTTCACTAGCTTTACATTCTAGTAATCCTATTTTATACTTGATCAATGATATTAAGGTGAAGTGGGCTACTAGATGATAGAAAAGATTATTAAAATCATGGAGGTACTAGTGTTGTTAGGATTGGGATAAATATTTACTGAAAACACTGAAACTAAACCTGTGGACAGTGGACCAGTTGATAATTTGTACAACTTCCTCAAAATTGATTTATTCAATCAACAGAAACGAAGAGGCAGCCTTGAATAGCTTGTATATTTAGCCAGTGTTATCTATTAATGGTGATCATCTAAGTAACTTTGTTTTGTGTTTCGCAATCCATCCATGTAAGACTTGTGCTTTTGTAATGTTGGAACAGGGCACTATAAGGAATTTGATTACATAAGACTTATTGACATCATCTAAGAATAGCTTGTTTACTTTGCCAGGGTTATCTGTATTAATTACATCAGGATCATCTGAGAAATATTTTTTGTGGTTTATACTGCAGTCGTGTATAGGTTTTCGCAATTTTTGTGCAAATGCAACGTGGTCATATAGAGAACCTTGTGTTTTTGTATCCCTGCAGCATGTCAATATACGTAATTTGATTTTGAAAGAGAGACTTATGGTATCAACTCGAGAGTAAATCTAGAGTACTGGTATCGATGACTGTACTTGGTATGCTTGTTTACACAGTAGCTGATCTCATATAGCCTTACCTATGAACTCTAATTTCACAGGAGTTTTGTTTTCAACAAAGAAGCATTCAAAAACGAAGGATCTCATGGTAACTTTGCCTTCTCGGCACACCTCAATCCAATCAATCTTATTTGAACTTTTGAGATCTTATTCAGTCATTTCTTGGCCCTTGCAGCCTGAAGATTTCTGGATCCGAGTACAGAGAAAGGGAATCGTGGTTTTCGCCCTGCCTGGAGAACCTGGTCTAACCGAACTAGTGGGGGATTTCAAGATTCATTTTAATGATCGCCAAGGAGATTTTTACTGGTCTGTGAATTATCATTTTCATTATGTCTACATAAAAGCTCATATTCTTTTAATGCTATTTGAGGGTTTAATATGTTACTTGTTAGCAGAAAGACATAATTAGCAGAATTACAAAATGTACCTTACGCAATTTATGTTTGTACTCAGTTGGATGAACACGACGATGATGGAAAATAGAGTGATTCTAGATGCTTCTGACCTTGATGGCTTCGACAAGGTAAGTATTGAAATGACCACGGAATATGTCGCTTCTTTTTTTGTGAACTAAGGATGAGAAGCAAGTTTTCTTTCTTTTCATCTTAATCTTGTTAACAATTTGATGGCACCATTACGTGCAGAGAAAGTTGCCTTCCCCCGGGTTTCAGGTCGGGATCGTTATGGCAGATTATGCCGGAACTACCCCATCCAAGACCAGAACTGACGACAATACGAAGGGTGCAGATGGGAAATTGAGGGATCCTCCTTCAAGTAGCGAAAACAAGGATACTTCTCAACAGAACAATGCTTTGAGAAAACAAAACAATGAGGACGATGTATTCTCCGACAGTGATGGAGAAGAACCACCTACAGCTTCAAGAAGCTCAGTAGATCAACAGCAGCACACCATCTCTGCTCCACAATCTGAATCGGGCAGCAAATCTGAGCGCGTCTCATCAGTATCTCATCAAACCGAATGCCTTTCTCTGGGTCGGGAGTCTGTAAGTTCTCAGTCCCGAACGTCGAATGAGATAAAAGTTGATGAGGCTGAAAGAGCATCATCCTCAATACCCAACATGGGATCCACAGACATCAAAGCCATTGCAGCAGATGCCTCAGTTTTCAGCTTTGGAGATGATGAAGATGATGATGAAAGTGAATGATGGGTTAAGGAAAAAACAAAGACTTGGGGCATCTTCAATCATTTTTCTCTAATAGAGCACAATCTTGCTCTACAAGTAGGTTCAAGCACACATCTCTAACCATTCGCTCTAGTTCCTGCTCTATTGCAAAACATTATTTGCTTAAATTTACCAATATGTAAAACTTATCTTGATTAACGAAAAAATATATAAATCAATAATATGAATGCAAAGAACAAGATTATTAGTATTATTTTCGGGTTCTAACAATTTTATGTCAAACTTTTCTGAATGTTTGGGTTAAAAAAAAATGGGGTCCTATTGGACACACAGTGACCGGCCACACATGCTAAAAATGGTAATCTAAGTTTTGGAAATGGAAATATACTTTAATTGGGGAAGCATAAACTCTAGGGAAAATGTGATTATTTTCATATTTACAGTCAAGTTTACTTTTTTATGTGTGTGACTGGTTACAGTGTGACCGAATAGATTTATTGTAAAAAAATATACTAACTAAATGTGAAGATAAAGAATAACAAAAAAAAAGTATCCTTAATTTTTTTTTCTTTTAACAAAAACAAAAAAAAAAACATCCATTAAAATTTTTCTCTGGACCAGGTTTTAGACTTGGTAATATATACTAGTAGTATAATTTTATTCTAGGTTTGCTGCTAGGTTAATGCCTGAATGTTCAGAATATACACGATAATAATATATAAGTATTTGTTTCCTGAGCTAAAGCTTTCTTTTAGATAAAGATTGTTTGATTATTGAACAAAGAAATCATCGGCGAACGGAGAGCGGCAACCACCCTCAAAAACACCCTTTACCTCGTCACCTCATTTTTTCATTTCTGAGCTATTTTGGAATCTTCGAACTATAACTTGTAAAATATGGTGATAATGCGGAAACATATAATCGACCAAGAAACAACAATTCAAATAAAGCTTGCTCAAAATTTTAGTCCTTTTACAGGACTACCACATTCCACATATATGAAAATTTCAATAACCTACAAGGAAACTAAAAATGTAAGATATTTAAAATACAGAAGCATGGATTAAAATCTACAACAAAATTCATCGTTCACCTATTCTGTGTAGCTCTGTTTTTTCCTTAAGCAAGTGAACCTCGTTTAAAGCCCTTGTTTCCTAGCAAGAGCAGCAATTATTTTATTCAAGCTCGAAATTTCCTTATCTCGTTGACTTACCTCTTCCTCCAATCTTCGAATCTCTTCCAGATGTGTTTCACAATGATCTGAGGTTTCATCTGTTTTCAACTTCTTCACTGTGGCGGGAGTGTTATCTTCAGCTGGCCTCTTCTTTGCCAAGTGCTCGACAGAATCATCGTTGGCAAGTTTACAAACATAAAGAGAACCTTTTATTCCGGATTCAAGGTCAAACTTTACAAGCTTTTGTGCTCTTCCACATATGTCCTGGTAAAGTTGGATAAAGAAACATCAAAATTCATAAACAACTATCCTTTTAAGTTTAAAAGGATTTAATGAATTTGTGAGCAAGCATTAGAGACGAAAGATCACAGACCTTTTCCAGTTCACCTTCAATATTCTCAAATGCCTCTATTGCCTCTTGCGGGGTGCTGAATATAGCAAAAGCTGAATATGTTTTTCTTTTACTTACCTGCAGATACACTTATCAAATGTAATGATGATTGAGGAAGTTATTACATTAATGCTCACACCAAGTGTCATGACACGCATTTTCATGATTTGATGCTAAGTGATGTGGATTAAGCCTCCGAAGATTTATTGACAAAAATAGATCATGCCAAAATTGGTCAAAGGATATTTGAAGACCTTGATTGATATCTATGATGGATTGCCTTGATTAATCGAAATAAAAAGCCAAAATGATCGTTTTGATTTTGTTTAGTTTTAAGCACTAAAACGCAACCTAAAAATGGGCTGTTGTGTCAAACCAATAAAGTTCTCTTCAATTTTGTGTCAAATTCTCTAGCAAGTTTTTTCACTTTGTTTTTATTTTCTATGAAGGGGAATTCGTGAAACACCCTCAAGTTTCTACATTATATGGCCAAATTCCAGTATCTTAAAGTGAAGAAAAACATATCTATGTAATCCATTTCATTCGTTCGAGATTTTCAGTAAAAGTATACCAATAAGTAGTGAGAGCAGGCTCACTTAAGGAATCAACAGTGTAGATTTATCATACCTTCACTTCAACATTGAAGTTGCCAGGAAGAACACTCTTCAAATCTTCACTGGGAACATTGACAGGGATCCTATGTATGAACAACCTCG
This sequence comes from Schizonepeta tenuifolia, assembly GCA_029490685.1. Taxonomy (NCBI): domain Eukaryota; kingdom Viridiplantae; phylum Streptophyta; class Magnoliopsida; order Lamiales; family Lamiaceae; genus Schizonepeta; species Schizonepeta tenuifolia. The sequence continues at coordinate 8,307,582 of CM055958.1, forward strand.
CTGTATCCGACTCTTTTACCTAGAATGAGAAATGTATTAGGGTCTGTCTTGATTACAATGTACTTGGAAAAGGAAAATGACCAATTGATGTTACCTCCCCAGGTATAGCATCGCCAATCTTTCCCTCTAATCTAGCCGATACAAGCTTCATTGCCGCACGTGCGTCATCCAAACAGTTGTGCAGACTTCCCTTCCGGAGCTCATAACCAAGCAAACCCTAGCATACAAAACGGGCAGAATAAGGCATGATGTGTCGGTGGAAACGGGCATAAGATTTTTTCTTCGACACATTCATCTATATGCATGGAAATAAGGTTACCTTACACAACGAACTCAGAGAAGGTTTTTTGTTCGTCTCATTTGGGTAGTGCTTGAAGATATATGATGTGTCAATCACTCTTGTGCAATCTAACTTCAAAGCTTCCCTCAAGAAAAACAAAAGAAGCAAATAAGTATTACAGGAGGTTGCCAATTTTACCAATAACTCGTCATAAGAAAAGATTCAATGTCTTAAACAGAGTCGGCGTAATAAGAATATAATAATTTAATGATACGGACTATGGTAGTTATCTGCACAACAGGCATACATAAACTAACAAGATTAACATGTCAAGGAACAAAATTTACCTTGAAGATCATTATTGAGACTGTGGCCTACTACAATGGTTTCATGTGATAATAACTTCTTCATGGACTTCTGTAATGCGCCACATAAAATAAAACAAACAAGAAATCAGAATACACCTGTCCATATATATCCAACACCTAAACATCAGAAAACAATACCTGCACATCTTTCAATGTGTCAGTCACTCCATCTAAATCTTTTGCAGAGATTCCAGTTATCTCTGTTCGATAATCAGCAATCGCTTTATTTGGGTTTACAACTTTATCAAGTTTAACCTAAAATTAAAATTAAATTAAATTTCAAAATGCATAAACATGAGAAAGGAAAAAAATTGACCTACACACAATATATTGCACATTAGTGTTTGAAGTGGATACCTTTAAATTTCGGTCAACAGCACAGACTTTCACCAAAGCTTCAGTGCCATCTTCACAAAGAACCATCTCACAATCTACAGCAATTATGTCAGCAGACTTCGCCCCTTTTGACTTCTTACCCCGTTTTACAATCAGCCATTCCTTTCCGAGATTACAATAACAAAAATGACGATCTAGATCAGCATCTTATTTGAAGTCATGTAAGCAAAAGAAGGTCATAGTGCACAGCAAAAACTACTAATGAGTAATGACTAATTGTATAAAACAACTGAAAGCAACTCCTAGTTGGAATGTTAGCTAACCCAAGATGTTTAATCAAGAACGTCGAAACGTGAAAAATATTCTATATGTGGCAGACTACAGACACATTTTACAGGTATGCATAGAAAAAATAGAAAAACAAACTTGATTGGCATACCTCCTCATGCGAGGGGAAGGAATAATCAACAGGGTACTGAGGATGCTCCAAAGTCAAACGGACTAGCGCCTGCATTAAGCAGACAATTCTTTCTTGAAAACAATGCAGTTTCATCGTAAATGTTCTTGACCATAAATGAATATATCCAATTGAGACCTGCTCAGCAGTTTCATCATCCGGAGAGTTTTTCTTAAGTTGGTCCACCTCATCGCGGTTTGAGTGACACTGCATTACTTTCTCGAAGAACTGTAACACGACGTGAAACAACTCTGATCACTACTCCAGTAAGTAATTGGTATACCACTTTATTTGTCACAAATAAACTTAAACTGAACTACCTTCAAATCATTGTCTTTCTCGAAAGTTTTCAAAAATGCACCTAAATCATCAACCGACCTCCGTGACGGGTCGCCCAAACTTGCCCCAAACTTCTTATCATAGCTTTTTAAGAACTCTTTCCAGCTACCATTGCTCCCAGACATTCCTCGTTTCTGCGCCAATTTCACCATCTCTACTAAAACCTAACGGGAACAATAAAAGCAAAAGGGAAGCTGTAAGCATACTCTTCTTTTGCTAGGATTAAAGAAGACTTCTCACACAGTGACTAACAGAACCAAAATCAAAATATACCATTGCTATCATCTGAAGTATATGAACTAATCAACCAAGTTCTCAAGTAAGAATTTTGTAATTACATTTAGTTTTGAAAATGTGTATTAAAAAGCAGCAGAGAAAGCATACAAACAGCACTTGACCCGGAATTTACAATTCAATTAATTAAAATTTACCTCCTTCTTTGCAGAGGCGATCAATTCGTCCATTTTTAGGTTTGAAAAAGATTGGCGGAATTTTCTTCTGTTTGTGTTTCAGAGTGTGAAGAAGAGTTTGGAGAAATAGGAATTAGGGTTTATGCCTAAGTGAAAAAAAGGGCGTCAAATGTACGGGTTTGTCCGGAACCGACCCAACCCGCTAAGGATTACGAGTATCAGCCCGAACCCGAATCTGCTGGGCTTAACCCGCGAATATGTGGAGTCGATGAGACGGAGAGATTATATTTCTAAACATTTAAAAAATGAACATTACATTTCTCTAAAAAAATGAACATTACAATAAAAATAAATTTAAAAGTTCCACATAAAAAAATTACAATTCTATTTCATACATGTCCATAGAGTACAAATCACAACGTTTCCCCTTCCCTTTAAGTGAAAAAAAAAGTTATTCCCATCAAAAAAGAAAAGTTTATTTCATATATAAATGGATTTTTGTAATTTATAAAATTTTTTTGAAGGAATATGATATGATTTTATTACTTGCGATTGTATGGAATATGAAGAAAACCCTCCACAATAGACGGAGGTTCATTCCAAACAAACGCATTAGGAAAATCTTTAGAACTTCTAGCTAGTTTATGAGCACCAACAATTCAATAATAGCTTACGTGTTTGACTCGAACTCTCAAAAAAGTCTCTAGGAATAACTGAGTACTGACGATAAAACCCCAAACTCGGAATCATCTACACTATGAGATATCATTGCATTGGCTACTAGCTTGCTATCCATTGTGACTTCAACGCGGTCCATCTCCCTCTGCTTGATCCAAAAGAGAGCTTCATACAATCTCATCGCCTTCCCCTCTACCACTCTTAAATGACCTAACATCTTTACTATTTTAGCACATATGAACTCGCCTTTCTCCCCTTGCAAAATAATACCAACCCTATATGAATCAAGTTCGCAAAGAAAGCGGCATCAACTGCACACCTAGTCCATCTGTCGTGTAGATCATGTCAGAAACTACAAATGAAGACTTCAAATTTACAAAGAACACAAAAAATGCTTCATTTGTTCTATTGCTCTCTTCTTCGTCACATATCCATTTAAGGTTATGGTGCAAATACACATTTATCGTATCAGAAGAAGTGCGGTGATACCCTTAAGGAAACATTGGGGTTGTCAGTCCCCTAACGTTCCACTAACTAGTGCAGATTAGCCTAAACATTAACTGACTTACAAACGCAATCCAAAAAAAAATTGTTTGTGTTTTTTTTTACACTTGTTTGGCAAAGACCAATTTCTTTCTCTCTCTGTCCCCATCCTTGGCAATTGGGACTGATCACTATCGTTACTAGCAATATTTCCGTAATTTATCAGAGCAATTGTAGTGCAATAGTAAGTCGAGTATCGTTTCCCTCAAGGACTATTATTTGAAAATATTCTATAACAAAATTCAAACACCTTCCTACTATTCAAACTCTAAGGAGAACATGATTTTTTATTTTCAAATTATAGAAATATAGAAAGCAATAATTAAGGAACAGTTAATTCAAATGAAGCAACAAACGATTGATTACACGACAATAAAGACAAGTGTTGATTCTAGGGAATTATTTCGACTCTAGATAACAATGAAATTAATCTTCGAATTTACATAACCACATTTATTCCCATACTTGAAGAGCAATCACAAGCTGATGGTCCCGATACGAGTTCTGGTGTATGGGGGGGGAATACACCAGATAGGAATTTTAAAATCAACCCCTAAAAATTACCACAACTGAGTAAAAGGACTCAGCTAGAATCACAACTGAGTAAGAAATCTCAGCTGGAAGAGTGGTGCTGTGCGGAATGTGGTGGAAACAACAATAACTCGTATAAAACAACTCACGCTCAGATGCAAGGTCGGTCAACAACCAAAACAGTTGGAATGTAAAGATGCAGTTTTGAGTGTTGGTTAGTTGGTCAGTTGGATATGCAAAAAGTAACTGAACTGAAAACACAACACAAAGGAATTACGTGGTTCGGAGAGAACTCCTACGTCCACGGGGAGTTGTGAGACCACACAACTCAGTCCAAGTTTTTTAGGACAGCTACCACAAAGCTTACGCGGGCTTTGCAACCGTACAGATAAGTTTGCGAGTACTTATCAACCTTACAGATAAGTTTGCGGGTACTTATCAACCTTTCTACTCAATTTCAGGAAGAGCAGGATCCTAACAACCTTTTTAGGGGATGTGTATAAGGGTGGGTTTTCCAACTACTAGCTCTAACAAAGAAGTGAGCTAGGATCTAAGCTTGAACGAATGAAGACTCAAACTAAGATCGAAAACACCAAGACAGATTCTAACTCTCTATGAACTCTCAGCTGGTGATGTTCTTAGAGAATAATTGCAGTTTAGCTTGTTGCATCGTATATCGTCGTTCTTTCACTCGTGTGTCTCTTCTATGTGTGTTAGTCTTGATGAATGAATGAATGCCTCTATTTATAGGCGGTGAGGATCAACTAGCCGTTGGAAGAGCCGTTGATCTCTGTTCTGTGAAAGCGATGGCTTGTCTCTCATCTCTGCAGATTTTCCCGATTTGGCAACTGTGAACTTCTGCTTTCCTTCTGAGACAACCTTGTGTTGGGCCAAATGAGGTAATGACAGAACATCAAACCTTCACGTGACTTCCCATTTGAAATTCAAATTTCAACCTTTGTCTTTCAACATTGGTTAGTCGATTGAGACGTTTGATCTTCATCTGAGTGGTCTTCAGCTGATGTTCCATCTGATCGCTACCTTCATCTGATCTTCTGTCTGAAGAGGAACAATTGAACCCTCAGCTGCCTTGAACTTCATGTTGTCGATCTATCAGATTGAGTTCAGCAACTGATGTTCCATCTGATCAGGTGGATTGTCACGAGCAGTTGATTACTCAGATGATTTCTTTCATCCGATGATCTATATCCGATTAGTTGGCTTGAACGCTCAGTTGTCATTCTTAAATCTGATGTTCCATATCCGAGTTTCCATCTGAAGTTCTATCTGAACATTGTTCAAACAGCGAGCCTAAATACTAACTTTAGGAAATGGCAACATCTACTCGGTTGGGGTCAGTTGGTTTTGGAATCAATCAAAACTTTACTAAATTTCCCAACACAAGCAATAAATACTAAACCTCTCTCGAAAGCTGGCAAAAGTAGATCGTTCTCTCGACTATCTCAGTTAAGACTCAAGACCAGAGATCAACTACTAAGTCTCAAAATCATGCATGTTGTGCAATTTTGATGTCAATGATCGTGAAAACCTATTTAGAATTTTCACAGTGCATACAAGAAAGATGATCTATATTCCAACACGAAATTAAGAGTCAAAACCACAATCAAGAACGATAAGGTAGTTAGAATTGGAGAATTAAGATCATCAACATCAAAGAGTTTCCACAAAATCCTAAAATCAACTAGAGAATTCAACTAGATATAGTACATGAAATTGCAAAAAAAAAAAAAAAAGCCATAAAATAGAGATACTATTAAAAACCGAAGGGAGATCTCCAATTACAATCTTCATAACATCCAAATCAAGTCTTCAATTGAAATCTAATAGTATGAATCCTAAGAGGAAAGTTGGAACTTGAAATTGAAATGTAGAGTAAAATTATCTTACAAATGGGGGAACACACCCTTTAAATAGGAAAATAACTAGAGTATACTACAAGGCACTAAGTTGGGGGTATGATGGTAATTTTGGCACAAATTTTGCATGAGGCACTGCCAAAGTACGTCAGGATGCGACCGCTTGAATTGTAGTACAAGTTTGTACTACATTTTAAACGAACGCTTTTGTCAGAGCACAGGTGTCTTGATTTTGAGGTGGAGCACAAAGACGTGCTCTGTTTTAAGCGGTCACTTTTGCCGGAGTACAAAATTTGGTTTGAACGTTGTCGTGCCTCGATGTCGTCACATGCATTAAGACGTCATTACTTTGCCAAATTAAGCACCAACTTCACTCACAAGCTCCAAACTATATCCCTTGAGTATTTCCTTCTTCAAACCTCGGCAAAATTTCCTATAAATACACAAAAACGAACCATGAGTATCAAATTCTTCAAGAAAGCAATATTTAATAATAAAGCTCATCATACAGGTGAATTTGCATTCTAAATCATTTAATTAAAGCTCTAAAATCATGCAAAACTCAAGATTGTCAGGCCCCATAAGCAGCTCTCGTGGTAGCAGAAACATCATAATTTGAAGTTCTAATTTATCGATTATTTGAATTTTTAATTGGATGGTCCTTGGATCTTTCTGCTTGCATTCCCTCTTCTTACAGCTACACAGTGAACTATGATTACCCAGAACTAGAACAACCTTTGCAGTTTTCAAGAAATAAAAATTTCAGTTATTTTTTAGTCATTTGGGAAAAATTTATCATGATTGATTTCCAAGATTTGATCTTTTGAACTGAGATATCTTGATTGGTATATGTAGTTTTCTTCCTTGTTCAGTGAATTAAATTAAAAGTAAAGACGGAAGGGAAAAAGTGTCCTATTATGGTATTTTTATCAGAATTTTATACTGTAATTTTTTCTTGTTTCTGGTGATATTTATAAATTGTATATTCATCTGCACATAAACATTTGAATGATGATTTGATGTCGTTTAGCATGTAACTCGAAGAGGAGGGTTGGAGAAGAGGAAATGGCCATGGAAGAAGAAATCTTCTAATAAAAGACTAAGAGTGGTGATGAAATTGAGAGCTGAGAATCAAAGCTCATGGTGCCAATAATGGGGGAGAGAAAATTAGTCTTGCAAATAAAGAAAATTAAAAAAAGAATTGAATTTTTTGGATGGTGCTGTTAATTTTTGGGATAATTTGTTGCACTATTTAGTGGTACGTTAGGAGGCTGACTACCTCGAACGTTTCCTTAAGAGTATATTTGTACTTCTCTCTAATACAATACGGGTGTATTTGCACCATAACTCTATCCATGTATAAGCAATGGTTATGGTTGTGCTTTAAGATTTATCAATTTGAAGCGACTTGTATCATTTGTTGGCTTGCTCTGTTCTTTCGTTTTTAATCCAACTTTTAAGCAATAGTGGTGCTTCAAGATTTCTCAAGTTCAATCGAGGTCTTCCCTCGTCCCATTTGTATATGTTTGTTCGACTAAGTTCGTGTGCCGTCGTCATCCAGATTTTTCTTTCTATATTGCATCAGTACGACGTCATTATAAAGTCAAATACTTTTATAATTTTTTTTATCAAAATCTAACTTATCATCCGGGCATGCCACAACGAAATTCGGTCACCAGCAATCTAACGAATTTTGGTAGCCAGAAACTAAACTACAGTACGTAATTGTGAAAAGTTTGATAGTTCGACTATTAATAGTACTAGTTTCTTTAGATCGAATTGTGAAAAGTCTGATAGGTTACAAATAGGTAGATATCCAGAACTATCTAATAATTCATAAGTAATCACTATAATGGAAAGGCAGAATTTATAATCAAATTAACAATTTTGTCCAATGAAAGTAGAATCCAATGACATAAAGCCAATAACAACATTTTTACCAACCAAGAAAGTACAATCAGCTTAGAGACAAGTATTCCCAAATCAGATGATCCACCATAAACACATATGTTAATCAAGATAGAAAGATCAGATCAAGAAATAACACAGAAACACCAAGAAAATGGTGGCATCCATGTCTAAGACTAAAAATCCCCCATTCAAGAACTCAAGAAGCAAGCAACATTAGGCATGCCTTCTCACAGATATAAATATATATAATCGTTGAAACTGAAACATTATAGAATAAGGGAATCTCCTCAGATTGCATGATTCAAAGTGGATGGTTACATACAACAAACACAAGTTCAAACGCAGATTGCAGCTGCTCATGCATGAATTAAGATTCATAAGTTATGATTAGAGCTACCATTACCATTCGATAACCTTCTAAAAGCACACGCCACGAGCGTCCTTCCAGCAAAGAGGCTAAACCTCGACTTATGAGGCAGACGACCTCCATTACTAGTAGACGGAGCATCAACATCAGCAGCAGCAGCAACAGCAACATTTCCACTAACAATAGGTGGGAACTCCACACCATAGTCATGGCCTCCTCCTCCTCCACCTCCATCGCTCGTGCTAGCATCCAACACCTCAGCTTCCATCTCATCGGCATCCAAGCTCACGGACAGCAACACTCTCCTCGCCCTAAGCCAATCCGCGACATCACTCGTCACGCCCCTGCACTTCTTCACCTTAATCTTCACCAAATTGGGACAACCAAAAGCGAATGCCTCGATCCCAGAATCCGTCACGCGGCATCCCTTTATACAAAGCTTTTTCAAAGCCACACATTTAGCTGCAATGCAAGTAATCTCAGGATCTCCAATGGTTTCACTCCCACACAAAGCCAATCTCTCTAATTTCTGACAATTCAAGGCCATGGCCATCAAACTTACAGAGCTCAGATTCACACCAATTAGCACCAATTCAACAAGATTAACACTGTTCTTAGCAATGGCAATCAATCCCTCGTCGCCTATCCTATTCGTCCTCCACCCGTCGATGTGGAGCTTCCTCAAAAGCTTGCAATTCTCAGCAATGGCTAAAATCCCGTCGTTGGAGCAATCGGGAGCCTTGACCAAGTGAAAGATCTCCAAATCGGGGCATTTCGAAATCGCCATTAAACCGAAATCACTAACTTGAAGCCTCTCCAAATGGATCTCTGTCAAACAACTTTTCCTACTAGTAATGCTCTCAAGCATTCTATCCCAATCGCCCAAACACCTTAAAATTTTCAACGTTTTCAAATTCTTAGATCCAACAATCAAGGGGCCGAAGCACTGACCGTTGTAGAGCTCCTTGAGAGTGATTGACTTGAGCGCCGCCGCCGCGACCCCGGGGCCGATCGGCTCGGCCGCGAAGCCGTCGTTGATTCCCCGCAAACGCTTGACGGAGAGCTCCTCGAGCGAGGAGCAGTTATCGAGGAGCGCGTTCATACCTTTAGCACCGAACATACACGATCCACACGAGAATTTGCGCAGAGATTTGCAATTCGTGGCGAGAGCGAGCATACCGATGTCGGAGATTTCGCGGCAGCCGCGGAGCTTGAGCCGCGTGAGGTTGTGGCAGCGGAGAGAGATCAGGGTCAAAGCGTCGTCGTTTATGCTAACGGACTTGCGGTCGCAGCGGAGGGCGAGCTTCGTGACGGAGTCGAACCTAGTGAAGATGGAATCTAGGTGAGGCGCCACCTGCGCGGAGGCGTTGAGGGCGAGGCGGTGGCGGCTTTGACCCTCGACGGCGAACCATCGGCGGCTCACCAAGGAGCTGCACTTCCTGTCGCCGGAGCTGAGCGACTGGAATATCAGAGCCAAGCACTCGTCGGGGATCTCCGCCGTGTAATCTAACTGCTGCCAATTAACGGCGGTGTTAGTGACAGTGGCGCAGTGGTGGTGGTGGTAAGGTAGGTCGGGGCCGGGATCGTGGAAGCGGTTGGAGCCGCCGGGGGAATAGCCGCGGGTGGAGGTGGCTTGACCCATTTCAATAGGAAGGCGAGCGGGGGACACGCGCCGCCGCGTAGAGAGCAAATAATAGGGTAGAGGTAGAGGGAGAGAGAGAGAGCGAGAGAACGGCAATCAATTTTGCGTAGCTTTTAATACCGGGGGGGAAGTGGGGTGGGGTAAAATAAAAAGGATAATTGACCCGTCAAAAGCGCATTCTTGCAGAAGCTGCGCGTGGGCGCCACGACTTTGTCTATGCGAGTGATATTAGGAAAGGGCCGAGTGCGTGACCGGGCGATGACCCGGTTTTATGATTTACAACTGAAATTGCTCTCTCTACTTAAGAAAAATGAAATTATTTGAACGATTATTTCTTAATTTGCGGCTCTACTAGGACGTTGTGATTTATGACTCCGTCAATTAATGTTGTGGACCTCTTAAACGCTCCAATTCACTAGGACTTTTTAATTTCTCTGTTTTCCAATTTTCAATTGTCTTCTACTCCCTCCGTTTTAATTTCTCTTAAAACATCTTATAATTAAAAATGGAGGGAGTAATTGTTAATTAGGGTTAACTACATCCAATTTGGATATATAGTTCTTTTTTAATATTTTATTTTAATTGTATATGTAATACTATGTAATAGTAGTTGACTATTATGGTAAATTAGTAATGGTATTGAGAGCATCGATATTGGTAATAAATGTTAGTTATGGTTCATTATATATATTTTTCTCAAATAGTAGACAAGAATGAATATCATAATTATTGGGACATAGAATGTGACCATTCAGAGTACATATTTTATCTTTATTTACTTCTTAAAATTAAAACAGTAAATTCTTTTCTTTCTTTTTTTTTTAAATTTTGGATGACTGTGAACTATGATTTGAATATTCATTTTGATTCGAATAATCGTGTGAAAAATATTACTCCATGATCTGCCCAAGAATCAAACCTTTTTTTTTTGCAAATGTTGTCGGATGCCTCAATACAATCAAGACAGTCCATGATGATCCTCTTATCCTCAATAATTTCACTGTATTTTTATGTTTTTTGTATGATTCAAATACCTTCTAAGTCTATCCAACTAATACCCTAAAAAACATATTTCCTACTATTCACTCGTATTGTCATTCTTTATTTATTTAGATGTCTCACTCATATTTTTCTTTTAAATAAGAAAAAAATTCAACTTTTCAAAAATTTTCATAAGTAATAGAATCTACACATTTTCTATTTTTTTACCCTTATTCATAATTTCTATACAAAACAATAACATGATAGTTAAGAGAGAGTATCTATTTATTTTATTTTATTTGGAGACCAAATATATGTACACGTAAGACAAAAACAAAATACCAAAAAATAAAAAAAAGATTAAAGGATATGAGGATTGGGTCTGTATAATCAGCCCAATTTATTGTACTTGTATACAATGAAATACTAAGTTTCATGCTTCCCCGCTTATAGGGCCTAATTGGAGTGGTTGATTGAGGTACCATAAATTTCTTTTTAGAGAAAAGTTTTGAATTCATTCCTTTTATATATAGTGTAATTTATTCTCACTTATATGATTGTATTGTGCTTGATTCGATATATATATATATATATATATATATATATATATATATATATATATATATATATATATCTTGTAATTTTCTCTAAAAAAAGTTTTATGCTTCTAAATTTATATAAGACTTTATAAATGTTTAAAATTCAAAATTCTATAAGAGATAATATCAAACTTTATAATTTAGTGTGTTCACTTTTTAGTATTTGTATTCAGTCTGTTCACATTTCCCACAATTAAACGTAAAAAGAATAAATTTTTCCAGCTTAACTACAATTTATTTATTTATTCAAATTGCTAAAAAAGACATTTATCCGGAGACGAGAGTCGGGACTCGGGAGTGAGTGCTAATCATGGCTGTGGCGAGCACGTTGTTGCAAGTGCGATGTGCTTAAATTTTAAGGAGCTGTAAAATGGAAAGTGGAAACCACTCAAATTCAAAGCAACAAAAGTTTTTACAGTCATTGCTTAATGCTTATGCTTTTTATTTAACAATTTTCTCATAGTTTTCTTTCTTTTTCACTTCTTCCCCTCACTTTTTGTACTTTCTAAAAAGAAAGTGTCCCCTTCTCGCTAAAATTGTTCTACAATAAACGTGCAGTCACTAATACCTACAATTTGGAACCCAAAATTGATAAAAATAAATAAGTGGTTGATAAAAACATAAAAGGATCGTTAATTAGTTGACTGAGTAAAAAAAGAATTCCTCAAGGAAAAAAAAAGAACTGGGCCGGGCCAATCGAATTTTGGTTTGACTGCAACTCTACCAGCGCAGCCCGTACTTTTTTGAAAACTGATTTTATGCAATAATATCAGGATCGGGCCGGGCTGGCCCGGTCTTCGCCCTGCGCGTGTAGAATTTCTTTCAACGATTTGACGAAATAATGATTACGCAGAGGAACATGGGAAGAATGGTGGTAAATCACTAAATCACAATCATTTTTGTTTTTCTATAATGAAGGGCGTGATGTTCATGAATTCATTCAATTTTTGACTCCTTTGATTTTGAATAAGGATTTTTGCCCACGGGTCCTACGCTTCTTCCAATATCTTTCCAACCGTATCTTTTACTTTGTTGTGAGAGGGGGTTTCAAATTGATCGAGTGATCCGAATATAATTAAACCAAAAAAAGGGTTAAAATTGAAAATTTAGGGCTCATTCGGTAGGACCGTAGGAGTATTAGGATAACTCAAGAAAAAGTAAGTCAGTATATAAATACTGTAGAGAAGTTATAATGCACGGATTCTTTTAAGGATAATTTTAAACATAGCTCCTAAATCTCTCTTTATAACCCCCTCTTTAAAATAATAATAATAAAAGTATTAAATGTACAATTATAATCTTGTAGCCCCAAATCAAATTTCTAATTAAAAAGAATTCTTTTACACTTTAAGTCCATAGCCCCAACTTAAAAATCTAATAAAAATACATGTTTATTCCATAATCCCAACATAGCCGTCTGAAACCCGGCAACACCGATCTCTCTATCCCTTTATGTTGAATTGTGATGAAATCTGCAAATTTTTGTGCTTCAAAATAAAAGATGGTACAAGTCTCTGCTTCTCCAATTTCATCAGAGTTGGAGAAACTTTTCTGAAAGAAAGAGAATAATGAATATTTTGCTAGTTTTTGTCATGGATGGTTATTGCAATCTTTGCGGCATCAGGCATCTTCTTCATGTCGATTAAATTTTATCTCCTTATTGCGAATTTGGGTGCTTCAGTAATTAAGGTTGCAAATGATGTCATGGTGGCAGAGATTAGAGATTGCGTAACAACCACCCACCCAACCCCCCTCCCCCTCCCCCTCCCCCCCCCCCCCCCCCCCCAAACCAAAAAAATGAGTTCTCTGGTGGTCTACCATGGTGGAATTCTTGTTGGCTGTATCGCTAATGATCGATTTGCTAATTGATGATGTTTTTAGTCTGTTTCATCTTTTATTTGCAAGAACAAAATTTCACAAATTCAATTCGATGGAAAGGGATTGAGAGATCGATGTTTTGGAATTTCACGTTGAGGATATGGAATAAATTTGGTTTTTTATTAGAATTTTTAAATTGAGGGCTATGGACTAAAATATTTTTTCTGTCAAAAATATAATATGAGAGTATAATTATACATTTATAACTTTTATTATTATTATTTTAAATAGGAGGCTATAAAGAAAGATTTGGGGGCTATATTTAAAATTAACCTTCTTTTAAATATATCATGTAGTCGTATTTGGATTCTCGTTATGGTGCGATTCTCATCGGATTCTTGTGCAATTTGCACCTCCAAATTAAAAACAAAAACCAATCGAATTTGCAAATTTTGTGCAGAAAAGTTGTGAATCCCATAGATGAAGGGGTTGTATAAGTTGATTTTTAGAATTTTATTTGAATTATGACTTATATAGTGAGTTAACGATATTTGAATTATTATTATATAACTTAATTAAATTACCTAATTGAAGTTCTTAAGTTTTGAGTAAGATAAAAAGTGAATTTACATAAATTTATATATATTTTTATTAATGCTATATATAATTAAATAATATTAACTAAACGTATACTTGCCGAATCATAGCCTAAAACTTTTAAAATTCTGTATCGTATTGCCCATGCACTAGCTCCCATGCACATGTACAATATAGTAGAGAAGGGGTTGGTTGTTAGTGTGTCTTTGTTGTTTGGTAAGATATAAAATATATATATCATAGGTTAGTTGTTCGGTACTCTAGTTTAAAGTTAAGATTACATGAAAATTTATAATTTTATTCCTATCATTTAGGGGGTGTTTGATTTTATGGATATGATAGATAATGTTTGATAGGATTGTGTATGATGTGATTATTTAGATTATTAATCTTTTGTTTAGATTGTTTGATTGTAGTGTAGGATAATTGAAGGTTTATGTGAGTGCATGTGTGTGTGAGCAGTGTGTGTGTGAGAGAGAGAGAGAGAGTTTATGTGTGGTTATTTTTAGAATTTTATATCATGTATAGGACGAGGATTAATAATCAACCCAAATTTGGAATGATAAGTGATGGTCACGATAATGAGTAACTGGTGTATGGGGGCACCAGTAGCGATTTTTAACTTAAAACATGTTCTTTTAAAGAACTCAAAACTGCTCAGTTTGGTTCGTTCGATAACTGAAAAAGGTCAGTCGGAGCTAATCGCATAGTTAGGTGCACAACTCACTTCTTTGACTGAGGGTCAGCTGTGTAATCTTGACTGAGATTTTGAAAGAGTTTTGCAATGCGGAAGTTGGTGGATGTTAAACTCGTTACTTTAACTGAAATCTTTTACAGGGAATGTCAAGTTCCCAAACACTTAGTGCGATTTCAGAAAAAAATTTTTGTGCAGGGTCAGTTGGTTAGAAAACTGAAAGAAAATACTGAAAGTAAAGAACACAGTATTTTTACGTGGTTCAGAGATTAACCTTCTACGTCCACGACTTCTTTTTCGAGGAAGTAATCCACTAGATAAGCTTACGCGTGCTTATCAAACGTTCTGTTTGGTTTACGGATACCAAATAACCTAACCAGTTCGATTACGGGTTCAAACAAAATCTTACAACACTTTTGCAGGCAAGTGTACAACCTAGCTTAGATTGCGGGTTCTATGAGACCTAGTTTCTTTGATTACGGGTTCAAAGAGGACCTAAGGTTTAGGGGTTGGGGATTTTTTCAACTATGAAACCTTCAACACTTAGAATACTGGATGCTTCTTCTTAAGGCTTAGAGACTTGATCTTTTCAGAGAGTCTGCTTAGATGCAGCAAGATCTAGACTTCTAGACTCGATCAAAGAACATGACTCTGAGAGATAGAGATAGAAGGAAGCAAATCAGGAGGACTGAATACTCTCTGCAATTTGACTTCTGACTCTTGGGTGTTCTTGCTAGGGAGAATACTACTCTCTTTAATTTGCTTGAATGCTTGTGAGTTGTGCGTGTGAATCTTTCCAGTCCTCTTACATTTGTGGAGACCACTATTTATAGAGAGAGAGGTAAACTAGTTGTTAGAAAGAGTCGTTTGACCTCTGTTAAAAAGCATGACACTCCACCTATCTTTCTTAAAATGGTAATTGCAACCCTTACTTTATGCACGCTACAAGAAAAATGCTAATAGACTAGTGTTTAAAACCGTAGTCGTAGAGGTAAAAAGAGTGTTGTCGTAGGGTGTGTAGTGGTAGATAGGCGCTAATAGACCACAATTTTCAAACTGTAGTTGTATATATCTACTACCACAGTTTTAAAACCGTGGTCTTTTAGCATATCGCATGTGCTAATAGACCATGGTGTTAGAACCATGGTCTTTTAGCATATCGCATAAGCTAACAGACTACGTTTTTAAAACCGTAGTTAAAGACTATTGCTGTAAAAAAAAATTTCCTGTTTCAATTAATTACCTAATTAATTAATATTCAACTAATTTCATAAATAATAAACACAAAGCAAAAAACATAAATTTAACACAAGTTTAATATTCAATAGTCATTGCAATAATCTAGAAACGAGAATTAGTCCATCGGCCTAGAATTTTTTGCATTGTACTTTAAACATAATTCTAGCAACCAAAATATGCAACTAAGCAATAAAAGTATAGCATTAATGTTCTTCACTAAGCGTCAACTGAAACTTTCAAGTGTATATGACATTTTTTCCACTTTGCATCCAAACTAGCAACGTCATACCTGCATAATTTAAATAGACAAAAATAAAGAAAAAATGCATTACTTCACATAGACAAAAAAATCTATACATACACAAAGAATCAACGAAAACATAGAATCAATAACGCACCGCATCATATATAACCTAATATCAAGAATAAGTAGAACACATAAATTTTAGTAATTTGATATAAGAAATATAGAATATATGTAGCAACACATGCACGGTGTATCACAAAATTATAAAGATATTCATTACCGCTTTACTCGAGTATATGATCTTGTACATGGTCAGCCCATTCCTTACGCACTTCATCAATGTCCTCTTTGAACAGAATTATGCTCTTGATGCCCAAATTCATTGTCATATTGCGTTGAGTAATTTCGTGTAGATCTTTCCCCATGCCATATCCATGTATGATATGTTAAGTCCATTCCATTACTCAACAAATGCAATCGTACTAGATCAATCTTTTTCCTTATCAAATTTCCACATTTTGAGCATGGGCATGACATCAATTCATTATTGGGTTCATTTTGTATGGCAAATTGCATGAAAGACTCTACTCCAATCCTATACTCATTTGTCAGCCTATTCTTTAACATCCATGATTTGTCCATTATTAACCTAAATATATAATGCATAGACTAAACATTAGACTCACAAGTACAAAAATCCATTCAAGTTAATTAGAGCTACTCAAAATGCCTCTCCCCTACCGGCGATACACACATATGCTAATATTAAAATTAAATCATCCACAATACAAATAATCATGCTTATACAATTAACTATGCTATTCGCCTCTCCCCCACCAGCGACACAAACATATGCTAATACTAAAATTAAATCATTCACAATACAAATAATGATCATGCTTATACAATTAACATGCTATTCGCCTCTCCCCCACTGGCGACACAATTAACATAAATGATAATTTCAATTAAAATAATTTTAAACATAACCAAAGCTCAATCTAAACTCAATATAGTAAGGCACAATCATAAACCACAAATAATAATTAATTACCTGGACTACAAACACTTGGAGCGAGAGAAGAAACACAAGTGGTGAAGGAGAGGTAGAACAATTAAGCAAATGAGCAATGCAATCCTTAAGTCCCAGAATCAATAACCTTGGCAGCTAGCATTTCATTCTTTGAATCTATTTAAATAATTAAATATGGCAGCAATGTTTAAAAAAAAAATGGCAGCAAGGAACGTGTTCTATATGACAATAAATACATATCCTTTAACATACCCCTCTTTCTAGGAATTCTTATCCTATTTTGCAAATTGCAACCAGTTCCTACATTCTTAAATTATTAAGCACAACCTAATCTTTTAGAGTTTTCATTTCTTGAGAAAGTAAAACACTTTGCTTGAATCAGTAGGACTCCATAGCTATACGAAATTCTCTTTTCCTTAATACCAGCGAAGTCTTAGAATTTTTGCAAGAAAAAATTGAGGCACAGAAAGCTAGCAACCTCTCTCTCTCTCTCTCTCTCTCTCTATAATTATGTATATATGTATATATTCGGAATAAGCAGTTCTCTTGATTTCAGAGAAGCATATAATTGTTCCCCCAATACACCACAATGAGGTCCACACTTCTTATAATTCTTTAACATGTTAACTTTATTAAAATTAATAAACTTATAATGATATGCCACAACTCAAATCTTAGTACGTACTCAATGTGCACTACTGAAATTTACATGCTAAAAATTAGAACTAAAGTCCAGCTAGCTGGTGGATTAGGGGTGTAAAGTTAATTTTAATTTGTGTCCATACGAAGTAATTTGTTTTAATAAAGGTTGATGGGGTGGTGCTACATATCAAGCAACAGGGTTTTTGTAAATTTGTAATACTAATATATATCGAAGATGAGATCAAATTAAGTCTGCCTTTAGCTTTACCAACTCTGACATGAAAGATTTTAAGGACGAACCAAGAATAAGCAATCTCTTAATTCATAGTTGATCATAATATATATATATATATATATATATATATATATATATATATATATATATATATACTGATACTCCGTAATCACTCTATAATCTCATGTTTCATTCTATCAGTATATATATACATCTTCGTTAGACATCTGTTATGTATATACAATACCATACGATGTGACTCGAATGACCAATTAATAATTAATTAAAACATGGGAAAGGGGAGAAAGAATTTAATTAGAAATTAATTAGCGATAGAGTTACCTCTGCAACTTCTTAATCTCCTTTTTCAAGTCGGCCTCGAATTTTTCCTTCTGATTCGCATTGTCCGTGTCATAAACCTAAACAGCGGAAAGCACCAATCTCAATCAAAGTTGACAGCAAGAAGAAGGTGAATTTTCGGAAACAAATCGCAAAGAGCGGGAAAAACACCTTGTTCCAAATGCTATCGAACACGTCATTACCTGATTTTGGGCTAGGGTTTCGAATTAGGGGCTGACCTTCTGGGAGGGCGAGCTAGGTGAAGCCAAGAGAAGCGCGACCAGGCGGCGGAGCAGGCGGCGGAGGGAGATGGGCTGGTGTGGAATAGAGGGAGATGGGCGGAGTGTTGTGGCTGGTAGGCGGGGAGGCGGGGCGGAGCGTGGCGGATGGTTGCCCGCGGGCGGTCGCAGGCGGCGGAGTACGGCGGAGCAGGCGACAGAGGGAGATGGGCTGGTCTGGAATGAAGGGAGATGGGCGGAGTGATGTGGCTGGTAGGCGGGGAGGCGCGGCGGAGCGTGGCGGATGGTGGCGTGCGGGCGGTCGCAGGCGGCGAGGTGCGGCAGGAGGTGTGGCAGCGGGGTGCGGCGGGGGTGCGGCGAGGTGAAGAGAAATAGCACGCGGTAATAGTTTAGGGATTTCAAATCATTTTTGCTATTTTTTAATTATTAATTAAATTAATTCACAAAGACTACAGTATAATACCTCTTTAACATGTGTTTTTTAAAACCGATGTCGTAAAATAAGTACCACCACACTCAAACGACTAGGCTACTAAAAAACCGTGGTCTTTTAGCATAAAAAGATGCTAAAAGGCCACGGTTTTACCTACAACCATACTTTTAGAGTCTACAACCACAGTTTTTTGTTAAAACACTTGTCTTTTAGGTGTAGTGTTTTTGCATTTTTCTTGTAGTGGCAAGTCTTTATGGTTGGTCCATTTATAGAAAGTTACACGATGTCTTGTAATTATGAGTAGATTTGAATTGAATGTGAACTCTTCTTTCTTCAACGTCTTCCAAGTCTTCGCTTCTTGACTTTGGGACGTCTGACTTCGACACAATTGCTCGACATGCATGGACTGCATGGTTCAGTTCTGGAGTCAGTCGAGTTCTGGTATGACTAACCATCTACCTTCTCAGTCTGGCTGACTTCTTCTGCTTGATCCTGTAAAGAGAAAATTCCTACGCTCAAATAGTGAGCTCTAGCTAAGTTCGGACTAATGACTCATCTACTCGTTTGAGGTCAGTTGAGTTTTGATATAAATCAAAACCTTTACTAATTTTTTCAACAATAAGTTATCGTCCACTTGAGTGATTGGAACACGGACTTAGTTATTTATCATGGACTTTAACATTCAAACCAAATATATAATTAAATAGAATTATTATCAATTGCTCCTAATCAAACAAACCAAACACCACCTTAACGTATAAGTAAAAAAATAAAATGTATATCTCGTCTCTCTCTCTCTCTTCGAAGCCATTGACGATCCTCTAATTCTCTCGCCATTTATCTGTCTCTCTCCCGCAAGCATATTCACTATCCACCATGTCCATAGCCAAGGTTGAACACCACCGCCATCCACAACTTTCATCGCCGCGGCCATCACCACCGCCACCGCTCATATTCTCTCTTTCTCATCTCGACTATCTTTTACTGTCAATTTTAGAATCAGAATTTTCTCCGCTCCCTCGAATTGAGTTAATCTATTTCAACAAATCAATTGATGAAAAATACTGACTGTTGCCGAATGAGGCTTCTCTTTACTCACCAGCAGAGAGTACGATTCCCCCTAAAAACTACACTGATAGACTCCACACCGTTTTCACCAACGTCGACGGACATACGTTTATTCGTATTGAAAACCGCCCACGATCCGGATGTGATAGAGGATGACGTCGTGTTAATCGAGGACGAAGAATTGGAGGAGGACAACGACATCGAGAGAGACAGGTAGCAGGAGGTGACTTCACGAGCTTTGGAGCGGCGTAGAGACGCATTGCCGGAGTCGGAATAAGGAGAAGGTGAATAAAAGGAGGGCAATTTTGTCTTCATCACATTAATCTGGTTTACTGGTGAGTGCTGAGGCATAGTTATCTGAGGGTGTTGGAGAGATAGTTTACATGAAGAAAACAGTAGAATAAGATAGGGCCCTGATTTAGTAGAGGGCTTGAGAGATTTTTAATCTTGGCTACCAAACACTAATTTGCACTAGTTAATTTATTTTGTAGGGGTTTATCCACCCTACTAAACAGCCCCTTATAATTTGAAAAAAAAAAAAAAATTAGTCTAATTGTCTTAGATCAAATGTTGTGACACTCTTACAGAGTTGCCCTTAGCTCTCATGGGATCAATTAAAATGCTGGTAATATAGTTGTGTGGATAAGTAGTTCATGTAGTAAGTGGAAAAATGAACAACGCAATGGCCATTTCATAAAGCATCTTGGATTTTGTGGTTGTAAGATGGAGTCTTATGCCACTACATAAGGTCACTATGATTTCTCATCATATTTCATTCAAGATTAGGGTGTTCAAAGTTTGGTTTAATTCGTAAATTAAATCGAATCAAATCGTAATTTACGGTTTGGTTCGGTTTTGTGGTTTCAAAAATATGGGTTGGTTTAGATTTTTCAAAAATTATGTTTTATGGTTTATGTTTGGTTTTTAAGAAAATTCAAACCAAACCAAACCGTAATCGAAAAATCGTATTTGATACAATGATATTAATATTATCATTTTATTTATTATGTTAGGAAATAGAAATTTTCTTGATTGCATGTCATATCTGAGTATTATACAAATTTAATTAATGAAATCGTACAATTTAAAATCATTAAACCCTATAATCTACTATACATTTTCAATTAATTGTTATAGTGGCTTATACGATTTTTTGTTTGTTTTTTTTTTTTTCTATATCTTTTTCAAATTCAAGTTATTTTCGATAGAAAAAGTAGAGAATGTGCAATTATTTTACTATAATTTACTATTTAGCTAAATAATGTTATCCTAGACTCCTAATATATTTATTCTAACAAAAGAGAAAAACGTATATGGTCATGACAACAACTTTATTTAATTCCTTTTTATTTCTATTACGAAGAATATGAAAAATATTGATAACCGCAAACAAAATCGCACCAAACCGTATTACTATACTTTGGTTTGGTTTGGTTTGGTTTTACTACTTAATCAGTTCGATTTGGTTCCGAAAAATTGTCAAACCGTATTTTACGATTTGATTTGGGTTCAGTATCAAACCGCACCAAACCAGACCGTGAATACCCCTATCCAAGATATTTACATAGTGAAAATTGATCAATTTTTTTTTCCTCAGCATTGTACATATTTATGTTGTCAACACCTCTCAAAGATAAAACAAAATGTCCATAATAAATAAAAAATTGTGCATTTATTTACAATTAGACCAATATGAATATGACATTTTAAGAGGTCAATAGCCTGTAAACTTCCAAAATTTTCGAATTGTCGCGTTTTACATCCAAAAAAATAAAAATCTGTCTCATAATTTTCAAACTTTTAGTTTCGTCTGATTTTGCAACCCGACTCGGCGAATTCGAGCTTACATGGCAGCCGTGAAGCAGGCGTGGACATAATTAAAATGATGTCATTTTAGAGTTATACTAACGACGTCGTATTGAGGACAATTGAAGCAAAATTCGATTAATCTTATAAAATCAATTGAGGGCTACAATCATTTAGTCGAAAGGAAAATAGACAACAACCACTCGATCGGAAGAAGAGAACCCACAAAGTTCATGGCTAGTTTGTCGTTGAATCTTCGATTGAACCTAAATGAGGTACGAATTAGTCGAGGGTTTGTACGTGATCATAAAATTCATGCAGTATTGAAGACCTCCCGCATTCTCGAAAATCCTGAGAGAATATACTATTGTTGTAGTTGTCGAGCGATAAGTCGCATAAATCATTTCCTTATTTAGGTGTTCCACTCATATTGTTATCTTTCAAATAAAAAAAGTTTAATCCTTTAAAATCTTAGAAAAGTAATGAGACCTACCAACTTTCTATCTTTTTACCCTTATTCTTAATCTTCGTGCCGAACAATAATATGACAATATCAATAGCTCGGAGGGAGTAGTGTATTTGACTTGTTTGTCATGATGTTCTTTTTTTTTGGTAAATTAGATTTTTATTTATTTCACTGTATGAACAGTACGAAACCAAATTTACAAGGATTTGGATCCTCAGTTGTGCAGGGGATCACAGGTGTTTTGCAATTTTCTTAACTAAAATCGTACCCTTTTGGCACATCATTTTTTTATACTACCTCCGTCCCATATTACTTGTCTCATTTCCTCCGTGCACGGAGATTAAGAAAAAAAAGATTAGACATAAAAGATGTGATTAGTGTAGTTAATAAAGTGATATAAAATATTTTTTAATTGATAAAGTGATATAAAGTATTTTTGGTGTGACATAAAAGGATCTAAAATGGTTTTGAAGTGATATAAAGTGAATAAAGTGATTTTTTAATTATTTCCTTAAATGGAAAGTGAGACAAGTAGAGTGGGACGCCCAAAATGGAAAGTGAGACAAGTAATGTGGGACGGAGGTAGTAATATTTTTCTTTATCTTGCATTACTAAATAATACTACTACAAAATTAATTGGAAAACGGAAAATCTATTTATAACTTAAAATTAATTATGATATTATCAATCATAAAATAAATTATTAGTTGAAAAGTTGAAAATTTAAAATATTAGTAAATCCAAATTGTAAAAAATACCAACACTTATAAAAATTATTAACTAAGAAAAGCATATTTCAAAAAAATAAAACATTCTATGAAAAAAAAATTAATCTTATATAAAACTTAAAAATAAAATGAAAGATATTATGAAAATATTAATCCTATAAGAAATCATTAACTCGAAATTTAAAATAAAAATAAAGGTAACAATGAATTTTAACTATTATACCCTATTAAATTGATTAACTACAAATTAAGAAAAGAAAGAACGTAAAAAGAAATTAAAAGATAAGAAGAGGATAATTAACTATGCTGAAACGACACAGTTTATTTCTGATAATGCATTGTTTTAGTCCCCTTGTAGATGATCTAGTGATAAAAGGTGAGCGCTTGAGACTGAGAGGGTCTCAGGTTCGAACCTCATGAAGCGCCTCTATAGGTCGAGCTTGTCACACCTGTACTTGGAAAGTGTGATTTAGTTGTCCTGTGTGGTTTGCAGGCTACTGCACAAGAGACGGGAGTTTACCCAATGCGCACCAAATATAGCGACTGCGGATTCCCACGATATAAAAAAAAATAATAATAATAATGCATTGTTTTAGTTAAAAAATTGCACAACACCTCCTCATTCCCCTCCACACCATAAGGATCCAAGTCCAATTTGGAACCCTTCAAGCTGCCAAACTAACAAGCACGCAACGCAAAAAAAAAAAAAAACCTTCATTTGAAATTTTCCATGATTCTTTTCCCACCATATCTGATACACAGCTACAACCACCATAGCTCGATCAATAGAGCTTTAGTTTCCTGTTTTCAACCTACACTGCTCGATCAAAATATGTTTGCAGCTGAAAAATCTTAATATACCTATTAAATACGGCGGATGCTGATTTCCATAACATAAAATGTAATTGTTGGAATTTGGTTACTCAAATAGCATTAAATTCATAATTAGGTTATGGAAAATCCTTAGGGATCATGTGGAAACCAATGGTAGAAACAAAATCTGAGGTTTGAGTACTATGATTTAATGTATTTATTTCATTAAGGAATGAATGAGCAATTAATGCATTAATATAACCACTTGAAACTAGAAAATGTGGTTTGTCCCACATTGGAAAAATATTGACGTTTTGTGCTATATAAGGAACAACACTTTAAGAGAGTATGTTCTAGTGTGCCACGTGTCACGCTATGATAGGCTGGCGGCCAAAACCTCCATGGAAGCAACCCTTCTGTACAATGGCGTGCAGCCTATAAATAGCCCCTCTTGCATGGTGATACAACACACCAAAACGAAGATAATAACCTATTCATCTCGTCGTTTTATCTTGGAGATAATTGCAATAGTCCGCTTGCACTAATAAGTGTGCAATATTATCGTACGGAGATAGAGTCTAACTCTAGCCTCGGTTCTTGTCATTTCTAAAGCCTTTCGAAACCCCTCAATTAACAAAAATGAAATTGAACGCACAACTCAAAGGAACGATATGCATTACGTATAAAGTGGTTGGGAATCATATGAATCATATGGTACTGAGAAGAAAAAAAAAAAAAAAAAAGTGGTTAGGAATAAGGTATGATTGTATGATTAATTTTTGGGTTATTGATAAAGTGTAAGAAAATCGCATACTTGATTGGTTCGATGTAGAAAGTAGACATCATTTCGAGGAAATATTAGGAAGTGAAATTATTGGGGAAACAATAAGAAGTGTCCAAATATTGGGTTTCCTTTCATTATTTAATTTAAAAGTAATGATATTCGGATACACTGTGACCAACCACACGCGTGAAAAATTAAATATGCGATTGGAATATCACAGTGTGTCCGAATATCATTACTCTTTATTTAATTTGCTTATTGGAAAATCGACATAACCAACCATTAATATTTTTATGAATATTGGATATTACTATTTCCACTTTAAACACTTGGGCTTAAACTGCAAAAAAGAAACAGTGGGCCTGTTACTACTAAATTGGGTCACAATGGACTACTTATAATGGGCCTGAGGTTTACTTGATTAATATCCCGTAATTAAACAACAAACATAACATGGACTATTTTTGCAATTTTGGTTAATTAACCATTTTGACAAATTAAGGAAGAAGGTTGAGTAGTTGCTAGCAGAATTCATTATGTCAAGGTGCGATAAAATAAAACAAATTATAAAGTATACCTTCAATTCTCTACTTTGTATGTTTGTATCTAATTTGTAATTTTACGCGATACTAAAATTAACCCCAAATTAAATGATACTATATGGTATACTTTGCCTACAACGATAAGAACCCTTTTCACACATGTATATAACATAGAATTCTGTGAGTTACCTTTTTAGCTATGGAAGCAATTTGACCCATTGAAACGAGAAGGAAAATAAAAGGTGGAGCAATTTTCCATTGAGTTGGGGTTCATGCCTTTTCTATGTTGACATCAATTTATCCTTCAAAACAAGAGTTGAATGCTATTGATTGATACAACCTATCTCTGAATTGAAAATGACATATTACCTAAAGTTGATTGTAAACATTTTATTTGCTGTTGTTGTAACTTGACAATGACTATTATTACCATGCTGCATGTTCTAGATTTCTATTTCTTATTTGTTATAAACTTAGCTTCTGAGATTTCTACAAATTGATTGTAGCTCTATGATGTAATCTAATACAATGATGTGACATACATTGATGATGAAACACAAAATCATAAAAGTGTTACATGCAAATCCAAACATGTTAATAAATTTTGAACCTTTATTTTTTGAATTATTTATTGTACATTATAGTTTGCACATTCTATTCACTTTTATCCGAAGAGCTAGCAAATGTATTCACATTATAAATAAATATATAGTCAGTTCATAGAGCAACAACCCAACTAATTAACTAATTAAGAATAGTAAGTAACATATTTCCGGCCATAATAGAATTCCTTTCTATCATGGATTTTTAGGTTTCTTTTAGATTCTTCCAGTTGTACATTTTCTTTATTTTCTCGTTTTTAATATAAAGACCATATTCAACCGCATTAAATAAAAAAAAGAGAGTATCAATCAACACTACTCCTCCACACCCGAATAAAAGTCATTTTATCATAAAAATGATACTAAACTTCTCGTTTTGTCTTTATTTTCAATGCAAAATTTTTAATTATATGATTTTTCATGTCATAGGAGAAAAAAATATATAATCTGATCCACCCTATGAGGAAGAAAATCGAGAGAGTGAAGCATTATATAATGCATGGAAAAGAGGGAAAAAAAATAGAAAATGTGGAGGTGGCAGAAAAAGGGAAAAAAAAAACTATGTACAAACTCGAAATCCAGTATGCAAAAAAATGAGACGACCGACCAATTGAATTGACCAAGAAAAAGATGAAAGGTATTCATCTTAGTCTTATTGCTCAGCTGCAAAGTGCAAATTAAAATTCAGACTCTTTTTATAGTGGTGCACAATGCAATAAAGAAGAAACGCCACTGCAGCACACACCTACTCTCTCTCTCTCTCACACACACACACACAGAGACCACATTATATATTGATGGTGAAAGGGATGGATGATAGAAGAAACCCCTTTTCAATTTATGTCGCTTCTTGCGGGTTGGTCTTATATTTATGTATCAAATTTGAGTATATTCTATTGTATTGTATTTGCAATTATTGTAAATTGTAATTGTAATAAATGTAAACGACGACCGTTCAAAAAAAAACTGTAAACGATGATGCAGAATTTTTTAAATCTTGTTGGGCTCAGTTATTGGGCCTTTTTTAGGGCTTTGATTTTATTATCTGCCCATGTTTAATTTTAAATTTTGGAATAATTGGACTAATAAACAAGCTACATGTGTTGCGACTAGGTTGGGGCTAGCTCCTGATTTGCGTGCTCATAACACGCGTACGTTCAAAAATTCTTACACGAGTGTAGATATAGTACTCATCCTTCACATAGAAGTATTTTAATAATTTTAATTATATTATTAAAATATTTGTATGTGAGTGGTGTGTATATATACGTCCAGATAAAAATTTCTCAATATAATTTATCGACGCGATTTATAATACATAACAAAAGTTAATTATGTAAAAGAAATACTCCCAAGTTCAGGCAGGTGAAACCTACTGATAAAAGGAAAAATTATGGATCGTTGCACCCTCCATTTCTTCAAAAGTAATGCCTTTGAAATAACATGTGGTGGGTCTCAAAACGACAATCTAATATCAAATACTCTTCGTACGTTAATTCTATACTATTTGCCTCCATCTCGACTTGATTATCAACTTTTTTTTTAACAAAAAAAAATTGATTTTCAATTATATCAAAGCTTCGTCTACAATAATCGATAGAACCGATAAAGGGATATTTTTTACTCCTACGAAACTAGGACATTTAGCAAGCAAATGCGCTACCCTATTACAAGTACGAGGGATGTAATTAAAGCTTAGAACTTTAGTACGCTTAGCAATCTCTAAAATATCTTCCTTCACTACTTCACCGTAGTAATCGAGTACAAGTCCATCGCGAAGCCCTCTAATCAAAGTAATATTATCGCTATGTACATGAATATTTGATAGATTCTGCAGAGCTGCCATTGCTAATCCATAGCGAACAGCAAGTCCCTCAAGAAGAGTTGTCGATCCTGTTGCAAGAAGCTCAGTTCGGCATGCAAAAATAGTGTGACCTCGATCATCACAAAAAATGACGCCCAAACCAATTTTGCTATTAGGGAGCATGGCCACATCACAGTCCATCATGAGGGTACCTGTTGGGGGAGGTTGTCATCTTGTTAATTTATTTGACTCAACTTCATCATAAGTCCTCTTTACTGAGTTATTCACCATCTCCTCCCAAGATTGACAAGCTTGTGTAAGAACCTCCTTCCAATCAAAAGTTTGCTGCTCAAAATAGAATTTGTTTCTATGCTTCCATATATTCCAAGTGATAACAGCAAACAAAGCAAAATCATTGCGAGAAAGTTTGTCCAAAAGAGACCACGCCACATATTTGAAAGATGAGTCACGAAAAGAAGACAGATCAAGACGTAGCGGACCAACCTTCCAGATGTTCACCACCTTAGAGCAACACAAGAAGAGATGATCCCCCGATTCACCGTGATCACCACATATTCTACATACACACTCGTCCAGAATTCCTCGACGTTGGAGATTCTCCCTTGTAGGAAGGCTATTAGTACAAGCTCGCCATAAAAAATGTTGAATTCGTGGAATTACTGCCGAGTGCCTGATCTTCTTCCAACCGTCCACACTAATGAGTGAGGCTCTACTCTGGTGATTACGAGACAACATAGTAACAACAAGATGATAAGCCGATTTAACAGAATAACAACCCTTTTTTTCCTAACCCAAATGATTTGATCATCCGGTCTCCGTGGGCTAAGTGGCATAGAACAGATTTTATTTGCTTCATCTTGGCCAAAATAAAGAGAAAACTCAAATTTCCAAGTCATTACCATAGTAGCATAATTTTTTTATTTATTAGTGTAGAAATGTTAATTTTATCCATCTATTTAATAATTTCTATTTGTCAATTCTCAAATGACGTTCAAGCAGTGCAACTTCAATTTGTAAGCAGTTAGGTTTATGATTCAAACCTCATGCTTCCCTTTCACATGTTAAAAGTAATTCCACTTTTCCTTTGAGGCTAACCTAATGGTAGAGTGAGTTGTTTGGGGCCAAAATGTCTTAGGTTGTCAAGTCAAGATTGTAAAGTATAAGATGTACTTGTACATGACCTCTATAAGTCAAGTTTATTATACATGTACTTGGAAAGTATAAGATTGTCTGCAATGGTAGTGTCTCTAAGGATTTTTTGGAGATAGAGACAGTGAGTTGCAGTGGGGCTGTCTCCAAGGGGTGTCTCTAAGGATTTTTTGAATTTGTATTTTGCGTTAATTTTAATAAGAAAATTCTAATTTCATTAATTTAAATAAAAATACATTACTACAAATAAAAAATTACATTACTAGAAATATAAAACAAACATTACAAGAAATATAAAAAAAAACATAGCCGTTGTAGGGAAAAAAATAATTATGCCCATCTTCGACGTCGCTTGACGTCAGCAACCATCATCATATGGAGCTGGTACTGCTCCGACGTCATGTGCGACGTATCCATGCTGATGATCCTTGTATCGGTTTCGTCTTGTTTTGCCCGAGCACGCTCCCTCATTGCCTCAGCGACGTTATTCTTCGTCGCGATGATGTCGCTTAGCCTTTCATTTGTTGAGTCGACCATCGACCCGAATTCCACGTCCTCGCTCACCTTCTTTTTCCCCTTTCCTCTGGTCGCCCTCGCCTCCGCCTTTGCCGCATCTCATCCCTGTGGGCGGGGGGGAGCCGTGCTTTCCTCTTCTATTGCCTCACTCGATCCGTGCGGCGTTCCAGATAAGGTGTAGGCGCCTTCTGCCGTATTCTTCGTCCGCTTCATGGATGGAACATCGGAAAATTCTTGGTGGAGGAATTTTGGGTAGTCCTGCAAAATTTTCCAGGCACCAGAATGCTTGAAGTGGCTCTTTTCATGAGCGTTGTATATCTGCTGGGCTTGCTCGATGACCATGTCATCGAAGGCGCTGCTGGGCCTTGTCTTCGTCGCCTTGTCGTAGGCGATCATCCACTCCTTCACCCAGTGGGAGATCCGCCCGAAGAAACTCTTCACTGTCTTTATGTTGAGGTCGTCGTCGAACATGGCGTTGTACCTCTCCGCCACACGCCCCCAGTACTTGTCGCCACTTTGATCTTTGCCGAGGATGGAGTTGCATGTCTCCTCTTTCCAGATTTGAGCGACGGCGGTCCCTTGTTCTACCGTGTAATTGCGCCTCTTTGGTTTGGCGTCGGAAGCCGGAGGAGGAGGTGGAGGGACATTTGTGACGGTGAGATCGGCCCGTGCCTTGCCCTTGCCTTTGGCACGTGCCTTCCCCTTACCTTTGGCTTGTGCCACCTCGGACGGGGGACTGTATTCGTCGCCGAACACAGTGTGGAAGGACTCACCGACGGACGAATTGAGGTTGATAGAATCAAGCCCCGTCGGCGTATATCCTCCGAATGCACCGTCGTCCGCCATTTCAGGGGGACACCACGACGACGACCATGGATTATTTGGATCCATTTGAGAGATGATTATGTGAAATAGATGTGGAAAAAAGATGGAATTGTATGAGAAAAATGGAGATAAATGGTGTGAATGTGATGTGAATGTAGTGTGAAATGTGGTATTTATAGGTAAAAAATGAGAAAAAAAAAATCGGCTGATTTGTAGCCGTTTTGTGCCATTGGGTCGAGTTAGCCGTTGCCAATTTTTTTAATTTTTTTCGGTATGGCGCGTGCAATGCACGCGCCGAAATAAAAAAAAAACTTCGGCGAGACGGTCTCGTCGCCACGGGACGGGCTCAAGACGCTAGTAACTGCAGCGGCGTGTCTCGTCGCCGTGGGTGTCTCGAGACACCCGATGAGACACCCACTGCGAATAGTCTAATTGACTTGCCCTGTATGATTTGCAGATTACTGCATAGCGGTGGAGATTTACCTAGTTAGGCTGCAAATTCCCAACACATAGAAAAAAAATCCACATGCCAACTCTCCAAATTTAAATGTTTTCTTTATCACCCTTATACATCTTTAAAAAAAAAAAAAAAACATAAAAGTTTAAGGCCTAGATAATACATATGCTCCCTTATAACTAGCACTATTGATTCGTATGAGTTGTCACCTTTTAATTTCTGATAAATTCGAGAGCACAAAATCGAAATCAACCGTGGAACATACGTTACCAATTTACCTGTCCCAATGTTTTAGGATTGTTTTATTTATTTTTTTTCTGTTATTTTTATTAGTTTTCCTATTATAGTGTGTGTAATGGATAATTTTATAGTAGTATACAAGAACACTGCTTATTTTATAAACTACTGTCATTATTAGTCTGACTAGTGTGATTATGAACTGTTAAACTGCTGAATCCTTACGGCATTGACCGTTCCCCCATCTCTACTCGGAAAATGGAAATTGGAAAGAGAATGAGAATAATTATATATTCGAATTGTTTGGCAAGAAGATTTGGGTGCCACTACATAATCCATTGATGTTTTTTAATTAATTAAATATGGCAATGTATTGGGTCTATTCATCATTAAGTTTCTAAGGTATATAAAAATCTGGGTCTCTTGTTTCCAAACATGCTAGTTTTAAATTTTGGTTTGGACATACATCTGAAAAGAAATTAGTTTAAGGAAACAAATCCATTTTCATTTTATGGATAACAAAGTCATCATTTTTATTTTATTTTTTGTTGATGAAAAAATAGTTGGTAACAATACAAGCTTCGATTTCGAATAAATTTTGAACGATTGCACATGATAAGTAGAGTTTACTTAAATCCCTTTACATATAGTCATTTTTTCTCTAATTACTACACTAAGTGGTATATTTGTAAGACAAAATACATATCTTTGTAGAGTATTTGTTTATAGAGAAACTTGATATATTTATATATAATCACTAATAGGTCAAATTTCTAACCCTTTTAATATAATTGAATTAGTTATAGTATGAGTGGGTACTTAACAAAATCATAATTAGATTCAAGACCCAATGTATGTATATAGTCTTAGTTGAGATTAGTGCAGTCGGCATCGAAAAATTTGACTTCAATTCGATTAAGGACATAATTCAGTGTGCCCATTTTTTAAAATAATTTGTACGTAACACCAAATTAAATTGATTTATGTGCCCAACTACTTTCTAGTTTGTGAAATCATATTGTAAGATTGTCGGGTGTCGTTTGTTCTCATTTACAAAAAGTATATTTCATTTTCTTACAATTTGACATTTTGAGTTCATATATTATCACTTCATAACAATTTACTACTATTTTACTTTACAATTAAATATATTATCACTTGCCACCTTATTGATAGATCTAGGATTTGCAAGAGTAACTGAAAATAATAACAACACGATGACACAAGGATTTATGTGGTTCGATCAATGTGATCTACGTCCACGGGAGAGAATATCTAGCTTTTATTATATTTGAGAGTACAATGAGTATTTTTCCGTATTTACACCTCTAATCTAGCATCTATATATAGGCCTTGAATTGAGCCCTAATCTTTCTAGGATTCGGATTCCTTATACATATCTTGTTTCCTAGTACGTGCATATCCGATTCCCCTCCATAATAGGATTCGATCTTCTTCCAAAGTAGGGTTTCGTTAGTGACTTTACTTGAGCCGAGCTCTATGGGCCGAGCTTTAATATATAGGCCCAATTAGATTGGGTCTTAGATCAGGCCCAAGAAGAGGCCGGAACTATCACATCCCCCCCCCCCCAAAAAAAAGAGGGAAGAAGACATGTAGACGCAGACTACGAGGTCGAATTTCCGAGGTGATTGATCGCGCAAATCACCTGTACGAACTGGATTACCGAGCTTATCGCCCGAGCTGAAGTAGCAGATAGAACGAGATTAGTAAACTGAGCGTCAGCGGCTTGGTTATGTTGTTCAGGTCGTTGGTATAGACGTGGCCCATACCCGAACTTAAAGGGAGGGAAAAGTAGTGGGCCGTTTTGAATTTGGTTGAGGGATGGTCCATATTCCGAGAAATGCGGGCCCACGTTTACACGTGTTTAATGGGTAACGGCGGGATTCAAATACATATAATGCGGGATTTGAAACGTCTCCCCTATCCCACTGTTTCACATCCGCCGCTATATCAAAGATTTTTCGGCCCAGAAAATCCTCTTTCTTCCCTTCTCTATCCCCCCAAAAGCTTCAATTTTCTATATCACTGTGCCGCCGGTGTTCACGCCGTTGAGACTTCCCTTCGTGACAGCTCCAGAATACTTCCGCTCACTTTCACAAGTAAGTATGGCCTCCCATTCTCAGTCTAGTAGTAGTAGTGATTCTCCTCCGGCAAGGGCCGTCGATAACAGCGTAGAATTTAGGATTTTTACCGTAGGATCTTCTGAACCCACCACTGAAATTTTAATAGTGCCCCCGCGTGCAAAGGGGAAGGTGGCCGACTACCCCTCATCTTTAGACGAGGCTAGGATTAGGTTGCTTGCCCAAACTTATAACTTTCCTTCTTATGCTGACTTAATAGAACCTCGCCCAGAGGATAGGGCCTGCTCTCCCCCAATGGGGTTTGTTACTATTTATGAGGACAGCCTACACGCTGGTCTTCGTGTACCCCTCCCCGAGCCCTATTCCGAGCTCCAGAAGAAGCTTGGCTTAGCGTTAGGGCAGATAATGCCGAATTCATTTAGACAATTTACCGATTTGGGTGTGGCAGCGATTGATAAGGGTCACCAAATATCTGCCGAGCTCATTCACGAGCTCTTCCTCTTCAAAAAGAATGCGGGCTGGTACTATGCCACTGCCCGAGCTGAGTTCAAGGGGCGAACTCAAAATAAAGTGGACAAGTGGCACACGAAGTTTTTCTTTTGTCGCCACAATAGTTTTGTCGACCTGGTTTGGAGGGTAGAAAAGCCTTACGAGTGGGTAATTGACGAGGTGGATAAAGTTTTAGAGTCTGCTGTGAAAGCAATGAGGGATCACGGTCCTTTTGAGGGGCGCTACAACGAAGACTTCCTAGCTGAAGCGGGGTTAAGCCCGTACGAGCCCCAAAGTATGGTGGATCCTTCGATGGGTGAGGCCCCGCTAGTACTGTTAGGATTGTTGTTTTGTTTCGTCGTCCTTACTCTTTTCGTGCCTTTTTTGCAGTGAAGAACTTCGGGAAGATAAAGGAGGTCGATGCCAAGGCCGCAGCTCGTGGTATCAAGAGAGTGAGGTCGTCTGGACGATCTGCTTCCTCCTCTGACCAGAGTCAGCTCGGGGGATCCTCTGACTTAGCTCCACACTCCGCGAAACACGAGGACGAGAAGAGCAAATACTCTGAGAAGTTGATGTCGGTCACAGCCAGGGCGAAGAAGGCTGAGGCCGAGCTGAAGGAGGCCAAGGAGGAGGTGAAGGCTGCGAGATCCGAGCTGGTTGCTCAGCTCGCGAAGGCCGAGGCTGAGGCTGAGAGAGCTCGGACTGAGGCCGAGAGAGCTCGGAAGCTGGAGTCCGAGCTGAATGCGGCGAAGGACCGGGAGGCCCAGCTCGCGGCTAGCCAAGGTGAGGTTCTCCGGGCTTATACAAAGAGGCTTCTGCTGTCGGAGAGCTTCTCCAGCCTAGCCAATGACTTGGCTTTACTCATCAATGGGAACTTCGCCGTGGCCGCTTTGGAGAAGGCCGCCAAGGATTTCCCCGACCTGGATGTGGCGAAGTACGGCTTCGAGCGCCTTGGGGATGATACTCTTCCTTCCCGGTACGCCAGAGTGGTCCGGAATCACCTCGGTCAGCTTCCTGTCTTGGAGAGCATCGCCAGCTCGTCTGAGCTGCTATCTGCCGAGCAGATTGCTGACTGCTCCGTAGATCGGGACTCCGACCTGGATGCCGCCTTCGATTCTCTTCGTGATGAAGAAGAAGAAGAAGAAGAAGAAGAAGAAGAAGAAGAAGAAGAAGAGGGAGTAGGAGGAGAGGAACATGAGGCCGGGGCTCGTGACGATCTAATTCATCCCGAGGATGCCGAGGGTCCCAAGGCTACCGTTGATCCCGGGACTGTTGGTGCTGAGGATCCCCCATCCGGGCCGTCACCTTCTGAGAATGAGAAGGTCGGCGATCCTTAGCGTTTAGTTGTTTTTTTTTTTTTGAACATTGTATTCCTGCACTCAACTTTAAATGAATGAATTTTGTATTTTCCCTGTGTAGACTTCGGGTTCTGTCAATGTTTCTTCCTTACGCAAGCAATTAACTCTTCTTTCTGACGACCTACGTGAACAACGATCCTTTGCTCAGCAATGGATGGAGAAATGTCGCCGAGCTGAGGAGCTTTTCGTCAAAAAGTGTAGTTTGCTAAAA
Source organism: Schizonepeta tenuifolia (assembly GCA_029490685.1). Classification (NCBI taxonomy): domain Eukaryota; kingdom Viridiplantae; phylum Streptophyta; class Magnoliopsida; order Lamiales; family Lamiaceae; genus Schizonepeta; species Schizonepeta tenuifolia. Next base: position 8,342,395 of record CM055958.1, read on the forward strand.
TCAACAGAGGCCGAGCTGAAGGAGTGGCAGTTGAAGTTCGAGGCGCTTTGCGAGGAGTCCGAGGTGAAGCGGCTCGTTGCTCAGGAGGGTGCTGATTTACTTCAGGCTAAGCTCCTTTAGGCTGAGGAAGAATTGAAAGTTGCCCGAGGTCGAGCTGGCCGTGATTCCAAGGGTCATGAGAAGATCGCCGAGGAGCATGCCGAGTATGAAGATATTATCCGTCGTGGTGGTGGTATCACCATATCCGAGGCGAAATTAAAGACGAAAGAAGACTTGGGGCAGTATCTCGAGCTGAAAGAAGTATTCGGCCCCGAGTCTTTTGAGCTTCAAGGTGCTTTTGATATGCTGAAGAAGAGTGCGAGCAGGTATAAGTGTATATTGGACCGCCGACCCAAGTTACGCGCTCTCCTGGCCAATGGCGTGGGCGCAGCAATTCCGTCTTTATCTCGGACGATGCCTTCCCGCGAGGTGAAGGCAGCTTCACGGGAACATCAGGTCGGCCCGAGCCAAGGTAGCCGAGCTGCTGGGTGAGGTTCAGCTACGTCGCGAGGTCGGGGCTTTCCTGCTGGAAGGGGTCGAGCTCGGGGACGGGACCGAATTTCAATTGATGACCTTTTGGGGCCTACCTCATTCGAGGAGGATTGGCTCAACTTTAGCAAGAAACATCCTCCTCCATAGATTAGCTCGATACTCCCGTAAATTATGTACAAATGGAATGTTCTAAATAGTTAGAAATAAAGAAATATGTTGAGTTTTTGAACTTCCTGTTCTTTGTGAAGATTGCTTCTTTGGCTTTATTTGCATGTTGCATTTTTTAGGGAGTTAAACTCGGACCTCTTTGAGTTTACAAGGGAACCATGGTTCAGACCTCGTAGTGTAATTCTCTCAGGGAACTTGGTCCTGACCCCGATTGAGGAATGTTTTATCCTTGATGAGGGAAGTTGACTCGGACCTCGTCGGATCTTCCTTTTTCAGAGGGAGACAAGCTCGGACCTCAGAAAAGGGTTTCCTTTGCGCATTTCTTAGGATATTATTACCCCATGTCGGGTCATTTATTTGACCTCGGAAGGGAACTTTAGTTCGTCCTTATGAGGGGATTTGTTTTTGGATACTTCGTATAAGCAAATTAAAAGACACGAGAATATGCAAAACGAAAAGAAACTTTAAAAAAAGACCGAAACAAATAAAGGTTTTGACGAGCTCGTAAAAACAAAACATTATTACTTAAAAAGAAAAAAGAAAAAAAAAGACGAAAAAACTTAGACTCTAAATGCAAGACTCTGCTGCTTATACCAAGAACCTCTTTAGGTGGGCGATGTGCCACGTTCTAGGTACCAGCTCGCCCGAAAGGTAGGAGATTTTGTAGGCTCCTTTGCCGAGGACTTCGTGTACTCTATAGGGCCCTTCCCACGTGGCTTCAAGCTTGCCGAGCTTCTCCGAATGGCTTATTTCGTTGTTTCTAAGCACAAGATCACCGACCTAGAATTGCTGGGGTTTGACCCTTTGGTTATAATATCGGGTCATCTGTTGTTTATACCGTGCTTCTTTTATGCTGGCTAGTTCCCGCTTTTCTTCGAGTAAATCCAGGTCGGTTCGGCGTTGCTCTTCATTGGCTTCAGTTGAGAAATTGATGGTGCAGGGGCTTGGCGCCCCGATCTCTACGGGTATGACCGCTTCTGTCCCGTATACTAAACGGTACGAGGTCTCTCCCGTTGGAGTTCTGGGTGTAGTCCTGTATGACCACAGGACGTTTTGGAGGTTGTAGATCCATTCCGTTTTGTCCTTCTCTAGGCGGGCTTTGAGTCCGTTCACTATCATCCTGTTGGTGACCTCGGTCTGGCCGTTAGTTTGAGGTCGGTTGACCGAGGTGAAATTTTGCTGGATATTGAGTCCTTTACAAAATTCTCGGAATTCTCTGCTCGTAAATTGCGTCCCGTTGTCTGAGATGAGGACTCTTGGAACTCCAAACTGGCACACGATGTTCTTCCAAACAAAGTCGACGGCTTTCTCGCTTGTGACTTTTGTGGAAGGTTCTGCTTCGACCCACTTAGTGAAGTAGTCGACTGCAACTATTAAAAGCCGTTTTTGTTTTGGGGCCGGGTAGAAGGGTCCTACGATGTCAATGCCCCATTCCACAAATGGCCACGGGCTCTGTATAGTAGAGAGGTCGGTCTGGGGTACCCTTGTCACCTTGGCATGCAGCTGGCACTTCAGGCACTTTTTCACGAATTCTTCCGCATCTTTTGCCATTGTTGGCCAATAGTACCCCCACCGCATGATTTTCTGTGCTAGCATCCGAGCTCCGATGTGACTGCCGCACGATCCTGTGTGCACTTCATTCAGTGCGTAGTCCGCTTCCCTTGGTCCCACACACTTTAGGAGAGGTTGTAAATATGACTTTCGATAAAGGGTTCCTCCTTCAAGTACGTACTGCGTGGATCTGGCTAGGATTTTTCTGGCTTCCGCCTTGTCCTCGGGAATTTCCCCGCTTTCCAAATATCTTTTTAGAGGGGTCATCCAGTTCGGGTCGTCCTCTTCGATTGCATTGACTTCCGCCTCTTCTATACTTCGATTCCGGACTTCTTCTACCAGAGTTGAACCAGTTGAGTTCGCCAACTTACTTAGCTCGTCAGCTCGGGTATTTTGGCTTCGGGGAATGCGAACTATTCTGAAGAACTGGAAGGATTGTTCTAAGAGCTTGACTTTCTCCAGGTATTTCTTCAGCTTCTCACTCCTCGCTTCATACTTTCCTAGCACGTGGTTGACCACTACTTGGGAATCACAGTAGGTTTGGATAGCTCGTACCTGGAGGGTTTGGGCGAGACGTAGTCCAGCAATAAGAGCTTCATATTCTACTTCGTTGTTCGTAGTGGGAAACTCGAATCGCAGCGAGTACGTCAGCTCCTTTTTCTCCGGGCTGATTAGGAGTATGCCAGCTCCACTTCCTTTCTTCCCCGAGGCTCCATTCACGTACATCTCCCAGCAGTTCGAGGGTGTATTCTCTGGGATTTCTTGGAGCTCGATTTTGGCTCCAGGCTTTTTTGGCTCGTCGATGACTTTGTATTGAGTTTCCGCGAGGAAGTCTGCTAAAGCTTGCCCTTTTATGGCTCGGCGGGGACCGAATGATATGGAGTGCTCTCTGAGCTCGATTGCCCATTTCGCGATCCTTCCTGAAGCTTCCGGATTAGTAAGGACTTGCCGGAGTGGTAGGTCGGTCAAAACTTGAATTGGGTGAGCTTGGAAATAGGGTTTTAGGCGCCGAGCTGCATTTACTAGGGCTAGAGCGACCTTCTCGAGAGGTTGATACCTTGTCTCCGGGTCTTTTAGGACTCTGCTGACAAAGTACACAGGTAGTTGTCGATCTCCTTCATCTCGGACCAACACCGCGCTTACTGCTTCCTCCGATGCTGCGAGGTATAGGGAGAGGGATTCTTCCTTTTTGGGGACTGACAAAGTTGGTAAGTCACCAAGGTGGCGCTTGAGCTCGTCAAAGGCTAGCTCGTGCTCTGGTCCCCATCCGAACTCCGGTGCCTTCTTGAGAATTTTGAAGAACGGGAGTTGTTTCTCAGCAGCTTTGGAGAGGAACCGACTTAGTGCGGTTATGCAACCTGTCAACTTATGCACGTCGCGAATAGTTCGGGGTACCTTCATTTCCTGCACGGCTTTGATTTTCAACGGGTTGGCCTTGAGTCCTTCCGGCGAGATCCAGCACCCTAGGAATTTCCCAGATCGCACGTTGAAAGTGCACTTCTTGGGGTTCAGCTTGAGGTTCGCCTGCCTTAGTACGTCGAGTGTCGTTCGTAGATCGGCCACCGCTGAAGCTTTTTCCTTGCTTTTGATGACAATGTCGTCTACATACACTTCAACGATCTCGCCAATGTGATCTCGGAAGAGGAAGTCGACCATTCGTTGGTAAGTCGCTCCGGCGTTCTTCAACCCGAAGGGCATGTATTTGAATGCGAAGACCCCGAAGCTCGTGGAGAAAGCTGTCATAATCGCATCTTCCTCATCCATCAGGACTTGATAGTACCCCTTGTAGAGGTCAAGAAAGCTGAATACCTCATATCTCACTAAGGATTCAATCTTCTCGTCGATGTTGGGGAGAGGGTAGCAGTCCTTTGGGCAGGCTTTATTGAGGTCGGTATAATCCACACACATCCTCCATTCCCCTCCTCCTGCTTTCTTGACCACCACCGGGTTAGATAGCCAAATTGGATATTTGACCTCGAATAGGAGCCTTGCCTTCAACCATTGCTGCACCTCGTCGTAGATCACCTGATTTCGTTCGGCAGCGAATGTTCTCCTCTTCTGCTTAACCGGGGTGGAGCTTGGGTCGATGTTGAGTTTGTGCGCAATGATGTCCGATGATACCCCTTTCATGTCCGTTGGTGACCAAGCAAAGACGTCTTGATATTCCCTAAGGAGCTGGATTACCTGTAGGCAGGCCTGGGGTCCCCCTACAAAGCCGACCTTGACAACTTTTGCAGGGTCTTCTTCGGATAAGGGAACCTGTTCCGCCGAGGTGTCGGAGATCGACGTCGTCTCTTCCAACTCCTTGGGATACTTTGATTGCTATGCTTGCGGTTGACCTCGAAGAGCAACTTGCATGCACTCCTTGGCCTTTTTCTTGTCGCCTCGGACAGTTAGGATTCCGCCCGAGGTCGGGATCTTTAGTAACAAGTGGTATGGCGAGATGACGGCTCTGACCGCGTTCAGCCAATCCCGACCCAATATGATGTTATAGGGGGAGTTCGCTTTGACCACGTAGAAGTGGATTAGTTTGTTAACGCTGGTTGGTGGGCTGCCAATGGCGACGTCAAGCGCGATTATCCCTTCAGGTCGCGTCTCATGCTGCGTAAAGCTCTTGAGGGGCAGGGGTGCGGCGTTAACCCGAGCTGAGTCTAGTCCCATCCTATCCAAGCAATGTTGGAAGATGATACTGACACTAGTCCCACCATCAACAAATACGCGGTGGACCAACTTATTGGCTACTCCGACCTGTATTACCAGTGCGTCATTATGGGGCGTAGCTGTAGGTACAGGATCATCCTCGGAGAATGTGACGGTCTCACTTTTCTTGAACCTCTTTTTTGTCTGTTCCTCTTCCGACGGAATTGGTGGTCTGCGAGCTTCTGACCTCAGCTTAGTTTTTGTCATGCCTGAGGTTAGCCCGGAGATGGTCGACACCACCCCGTCGTATTGTGGCACGCCGCACTGAGGGTCGTCATCCTCTTCATCATGACTGGTTTTAGCTCGCTTATTATCCGGAGCGCAGAGACCCTGTCCGCCTTTTCGCTTCCCCCTTCTGTTTTCCCTTCCCCCGGCCTCGTACTTCTTCAGGGCTCCTTCCTGGGCTAACCTCTCTATCTCGTCTACGAGGTCGCGGCAGTCTTCCGTGTGGTGCCCGTGGTCGTCGTGGAAGGAGCAATGCTTGTTTTTATCTCGCGGCTTCGACCCCGACATGGGGAGTGGTCTGGTGAACCAGTCCTCATGAAGTGCGAAGATTTCCGCATTTGTTTTCACAAAAGGAGGTCGTTGAGATTGCTCTGATCCCGGCCGAGATCCGAGCCGGGACTGGATAGGTCCAGGTCCGAGCTGGGATTGGATAGGTCCTCGCTGAAGGCGTTCGTGAGCACTTCTCCGATCACGATCATTCCGGCCCCGATCAACTTCAATCCTCTTCTTCTCGGTTTCTTCTCGTTTCAACCGGTCCGCATCTTGGCCATCCGCGAACTGGTATACAATTTTCTACATCTCCTGGGCCGTCTCGGGCTTTTGTTTAGCAAGCTCCTGGTTCAGGGACCCAGGAGCGACCCCGTTTCGAAAAGTCGAGATGAGGAAAACGTCGTCGATTTTATCGACTTTCAAGCTTTCTTGCATAAATCGGGAGGCGTACTCCCTTATAGTCTCTCTGTCTTTTTGCTTCACGGATAGGAGATAGGCCGTGTCTCGGCGAGCTTGGACCTTCATAAGGAATCTTTAAACTTGTTTAAAGATTCCTTCGAGGTAGACCCAGGACCCTATACTGCCAGTCGGCAGGCCGTCGAACCAAGCTCGGGCGTAGTCGACCAGCATCTCAGGGAACAGCTTGCACATATGTTCTTCTTTAAGGCCTTGGTCGTGCATGTTGTACTTGAAACGCGTCAAAAAGTTGAAGGGGTCCTCCAACCCGTTGTAGGCTGGTATGTTCGGCAACTTATATGCCGTAGGAAGCTTGACATCAAACAGCTCGTCGGTGAACGGGCTGACGAGTCGGGCTGGTCTTCCTTCACGTCGGTGTCGGTTTGCCTCGGGGCTGCAACTCCTGGAATAGCTCGGACTCCGGCCCCTGTTGGGGCTCCGATGTCGCCTCGGGAGATGGAGTCGCTTGTTTCTCCGACGCGGGCTGGAGCTCTGGTGGCGGAGTGGGCTTCGTCATGCGTCGTACTTTCCCCTCAGCTCGGGCTCCTGTGTCTTGGAGTGGTGAGGAGTTTTGGGTATAGACTTCTGCGTGGAGCTCTCCCTAGCTTCGGATACTGAGGGCATCCGAGCTGTCGTGAGGAAGCGTTTGAAGCTCTCCTTATTCGCTTTAGCGAACTCAGTCGAGGCATAGGTGGTAGCGAGGTCGAAGTCATCGAGAAAATCCTCTTCCTTTTTCGACCCTGATTTCTGTGGACCCTTCTGAGGGATGTCTTCTAGCTCGGGCATCCCTCCGAACGGATCCTCTTCTATAGGGTTATTGTTGTGCCCCTCCTTTGGGACCGAACTGCCTTTCTGGCGATTGCCCTTGTTTGTGGGGCGACTTTCTGCTTCGTTGGGATTCCCATGTTGGCTTTGGGGCTCCCGCACGCTTTGTGATCGTGTTACCATCATTACTCAGCTACGAAAGAACCGTCGATCGAAGTTCCCACAGACGGCGCCAATGATAGATCTAGGGTTTGCAAGAGTAACTGAAAATAATAACAACACGACGACACAAAGATTTACGTGGTTCGATCAATGTGATCTACGTCCACGGGAGAGAATATCTAGCTTTTATTATATTTGAAAGTACAATGATTATTTTTCCGTATTTACACCTCTAATCTAGTATCTATATATAGGCCTTGAATTGAGTCCTAATCCTTCTAGGATTCGAATTCCTTATACATATCTTGTTTCCTAGTACGTGCATATCCGATTCCCCTCCATAATAGGATTCGATCTTCTTCCAAAGTAGGGCTTCGTTAGTGACTTTACTTGGGCCGAGCTTTAATATATAGGTCCAATTAGATTGGGTCTTAGATCAGGCCCAAGAAGAGGCCGGTACTATCACTTATTTATATTAAGATATGACAGAATAAATTGCAACTACTAGAATATAAGAACCAATTGTAACATTGAAAATACTTCCTTTTTTTTTACAAGAAGAGGAAGCGATGATATTGAAACTCTAGACTTTATTCTGCACTTAGAGCATGTACAGCGGGAGTCGAGCGGCAGCGTCGATCGCAGTGTCGAGCGTCGCTCGACCCCGCCTCACTCGACACACCCTGTGTCGATGCCATTATGGTTCTTCGATCCCGGCTAGAACGAGGCATAGGTCGAAGGCTGTGTCGATTTCTCGACACCGTCTTCAACCTCGACGACGCAGCAACATGGGACACATGGCGTGTCCTCATTGGTCCAATGCAATTTTTTCTGATTAAAAATAAAATAAAAATAAGCAGCAACGGTTATATACAATCAGCAACGGCTATATATCAACGGCTACCCCCTCAAATTTCACTATATATACCCCTTCGTCATCCATTCATTCTCCACACAAATTCCCTTCTTCATCCATTCATTCTCCACACAAAATTTCAATCTTTCAATCTTATTTTGCGCAAAAAAAATGGCTGACGAGCAGTTCAATTAGTGGTACCGGCAGTATTGCGCTTCAAACCCACCGAACCAATCTCCCAATCCGGCAAATCCAAGTCGCAATCCGGCAAATCCAAACTCATAATTTCCCCCTCATTCTGGTTACTCCCAATAATCGGCCCATGTCGGGTTTGCATCTTTTGCGCAGTCGCCGGGTTTATCCCAATTCCCCCCGTCGACGGGGTTCTCGCAATTCTCCACGCCGGGGTTCTCTCAATTCCCTCTGTCGACTGGGTTCTCGCAATTCTCCACACCCGAGTTCTCCCAATTCCCAACGACGGCTAGATTCTAACAATCTCCGACGTACTCCCAATTCCCTCCGTCTTACGGCTACTCGCAGCCGTCGGCGTTCTCTCAATTCCCCCCGACATCCGGGTACGATCAATTCTCGCAGCCGCCATCGGCTACTGCTCGATTCAGACGTTTCAACCTCAACGACGATGTTGAGGTGGAGGAAGAGGAAGAGGAAGAGGCCTACGGAGATTCCCAACCAGACGAATCGGAGGAACGCGAGCCAATACCACCGCCCCGCCGCAAGGGGAAAGCTCCCGCAACCTCAACCGACGAGTATAATAAGCCACTGCGAGGTCCTAACTACACAACCACTGATATTGAATTCTTCGCACGGTGCTACATTGATTTCGGGCTGGACGCGGTGACCAGCAACTATCAAACCTCAAACGCGTACTGGGAGAAAATAATGAACCGCTTCAACCAGTTCATAGCTCCCGCCACCCCAAGAGAAAAGGATGCGATGAAGAGTGCATGGAGCCGCGCTAAGAAACAGATCCAGAACTTCGCTGCGTGGGAGCTCTTGAAGCATATCCCGAGTTTCACCAACCCAAAGACGCCAACAGCTCCAAAGCGGACTCGAATAGATGAAGCTGGCGAGTATACTTCATCTGCTAGTGGCACCGTATCTACCACATCCGCCAGCGATGCAAACACGCTGCAGGTTCGCCCCGAAGGAGTGAAAGCTGTGAAGAAAGGGAGAAAGGACAAAACGGCGGTAAAGGAGACGACAGCAAGAGAGTTGGCAACACTCTCCGAGAACTTCGCATTGGAGACCACTTCAGCGAGGGAGAAGTGGGCGTACGGTGTCTATATTACAGATACGTCGAACTTTACTCCCGCTCAAAAGGAGGCGTACGACCGAGTCGTCCGTAAACTTGTAAAAGAATTTCAGTGGGAGTAGTTGTCCTAATTTTTTTTAATTATTGTAATTCTGCAGTTTTTAATTATTGTATTTTTTTATTAATTAGTGTGTGTTTTAGTTTTTTTTTTAAATTCAATAAAATTGCCATTTATTAATATTTGAATTTAATTAAGTAATTTTTTATAATATTTATTACAAATAAAAAAATAACAATAAAATAAAATCTATTCAATCATTAAAATCACGTTTCTGAGCGTTTCAACCTAGGTCTTACTCAACCCCGTTATGATTATGAATGCTCTTACAAACTGGAGCTAGTTTGCACTGCTTGCAATCAAAATGTGACCAATTCAACACCTATATACCACGCCATAGGTGAAATTTAAAATGTTACATATATAAATTTTGCGATTCAGGACACATTTTTCTTTTTTTTTTATATATAATATGTAAGTAGCAATTTGCTAACAATTATAAATTGCTATTTTATTGATCTGAGTTCAAATCTTGTGATATAATATGTCATTTTCCCTTTTTCTTTATATATATATATATATAGATAATTATTCGATATCCTAGTCTCACGATAGCCATGTGTTGGTGGAATTCAAATTCATGACCTTAATCACGAATTTATCACTCTAACATTAGGAGTGTAATTTAGAGGAGTTTAGCTGACCTTAAATTTGACTCGATTATGATCGAGTCAAGCTCGACTAATATGACGTGCATAAGTTTAATGACATGAAGAGAACTTAATACATGACTAGTAATAATCCTAAGGAAAAATCTACAAATATAGCAATGTTATATACAAATTGAGGGTAGCGTAAAATAAAATACAAGTGTATACTTTAAACTATAAATATAAACGATACTGTGTGGGAGTCTATGCTTAATTTGTCCCGTCGAAGAGAGTTAGAGAGATGGCTTTTGAACCGGGATTGAAAAATCAAATCCTATATTAGTCATGAGTTAAACGATATTGCTCATAGTTTAGGAAAATATGTTGTTAATATTGATATACTTTATATTTGAAATGAATCCCTGCTGTCTGTAGATGTCTTGTTCATATCATATTACAGGTTCGTGTTACTAATAACAGTTGTCTGTGATCTCAAAAAAAAAAAAGAGAATAAAATGAAAAATAAAACTACAAGCACGAACAAAAAACTCCATAATAATAATAATAATAACTACATAATCAGAGTATCCCCCAGCCATGTATTGCCCCACCGAAAGCCGATATAAGACAAAACCCAATTTGATGTGGTCAACGTTTTAACCTACCTCTTCAGCACTCTTTCACGCTCTTTTATGCGCGTGAAAATCACTATCAACATCCGTCCGTCCACTTGTTTTCTGCAAAAGTCCATCTCAATCCGAGCGTTGTAAACAGATACACAAAAGAGAGAAGCCAATCGCGTTTAGATTTGATTTCTTATGTGCGTACCAACAATTGTGGTTCAAAATTCAAATCTACATCGAATTATACTCCAAACTTTAAACTTATTACGAGTGGAAGTTGGTGTCGTATAATTGGGCTTACAAATTAGTACTACTACTATTTTTTTGGAACCTTCATTTGAGACCAACCAAAAATTGTAGGAGCTTCATGACAAGTGTAAAAAGATAGAGTGCAAGTAAATTTCATCAATTTTGTAGGGTTAATTTTCTACATTAAATATGAGATATATTATGAGATATTTATTTATGATAAATTAGACATATTGAGTGAGAGGAAGACAATAAAATATTTATAATTATAAATAATAGATCGAGACATATATTTTCTATCTTTTCTTGTATGGATTTAAATATGTATTTTTTTTTTTTGTGTGTCAACCTTTTTTAAATATCTTGTAATACTGCGTTTATGAATAATTCTGATTTTTGTTGTTATGTAACTATGAGGTGGTATAAATAATATTGTAATTAACTATATAAATAAATTAATTAATTTTTTTTTCACCATAATAACTATATGTTGCAGATAAGTACATCATACCAAAATGAATATTAAATTTTTATTTTAGTAAAACATATCAAGTCTTATTATGCCTTGCAAACGCACACATATAGTGATATGCTATATACATAACATAGTCTTAGTCGTATCAGTTTATATTTTTTAAAACATATAAAACATTTCTTTAACCATCATTTATTAATATTTTTATCTAAAAACACCATTTAATAAAAAAATTCACTGTTATCTCGAAAAAAAATACTATTCCTATAGAAAGGCCCAAGTTCGATACTTTTGGCTGTAATTTCTGTAAAAGAATTAACTTTTGACCAAACCGTACTGCTTATAATACGTATTCCCAAGAAAAAAAGAAATTGCATGATCTTAATCAATGGCAAAATTGATGTTGAAAAATTTGATGTGGATAACAAATTTTGCCTTTTTGCAAGAAATAGAAAAAGATAAAGGCATCTCAAAATTTGTGGATTGCTGTTCCTTAATTATCAATTATCTTCTCTTTTTTAGGTCAATTATCACATCTCCTTTTCCATCTCAAAAAACTAGACTCAATTGAGGATATGATAAAAATGTTGAACCAATGTCAAAGTCACATACTGGAAGGGAAGCAAGTTATACTATATCTTGCTTTTTTCTTTTATTTTGAGAAGTGTAATTGAGCTTGTTAGTCTGACAATGTCAGGTATAATTTGATATATATGTGAGAAAATCACTATTTAATTGCCAAATTATTGGATTTTTTTTATATATATTTATCTAATATAAAGGAAATTTTAATTAAATATTCAAAATATCAACATTTTCATAATTGTCTTCAAAAGTTGCTTTGGGAGGCCTTAGCAGCAAGTTGATTAAGATGTGTCCGTTAAAAAACACTTGTAACTTAGTATAATAGTATAGATAAGCATACATGGTGTGTTCACTTGAGAGTATAAATTTATACCTCTAAATGGAGGGATAATATTATGAGGTGTAAATTTATACTTCATTGTGGGGACCACAAGTTTTATATCTTGTTTAGTTGGAGGGATAATATACTTATTTATACTCTCAAGAGGGACCACAGTGTTTATATCTTGTTCACTTGGGATGAAATTGATGGATAAAGGAGGAAATATCGAAAATACATGAGAGGTATAATATTATAGCTCCATTTTGGAGGTATAAATTTATACTCCGGGCAAGGTAAAAGGGATTGTCCGAAAATTTATACCTCCTGCCCGAGTTTATCTTAAATCGCAACCAAACAAAATATAATGGAGTAAGATAATATTATACCTCCTTTTACCCCCTTTTACATCAAAGTGAACACACCACGGTATATAAAAAATATATTTAAAAAAAATAAAAAGTTAAATATATCTGAGCATCCTGATATTGGGGAAAAAAAAAGCATCAACCAACTGAATTGCTGAAACACAATATGAACGGAAAAGGAAGAAGAGATTCAAGATAACGAAAGAAATGAGGAATAGAAAAATAAATGTGGAAGTCTGGAAGATACAAAACGATCGAAATTAAATGAAAATATACTGTCAGCTTCTTTTAAAATTAACACAAACATAATTCATTACAGAAATATACATATACGGAAAACTGGAAATTACAACTGAGAGTTACACATTTACTTTTATATTCTTTCGGTCCAAAAAATAAAATAAGAAAATGAATGAGTTAAATTAGAAGCTAATAAATACTCCCTAGACACTCTTATTTTGATTAGATGTCATCCTAAACTCAGACATATTTATTAATAAAATAGTACTCTCTATTTCTTGTTCATATTGGCATATTTCTTTTTGGTTGGAGATTAAGAAAATAAATTAGGTACAAAAGTTGTGTTTTGATGAGGATAACGACGTGTACTCCCTCCGTCCACGAATCAAATCCCTACTTACCTACATCTTTTTATCCATGAATTAAATTCCTACTTACCTTTTTATACAATCATACCCTCCTACTTTTCCTTTATTTACTATCTTTTGTCATTGGTGGTCCCACCTCACAACAATTTTATTCATACTTTTTGGTCATCACAATAACTTTATTCCCATTTTTTTGTCAATACCATCTCTTTTTTGTTATTACCACTGTTTTTTTGTCATTATCCTATTACCCCTACATTCTAACTTTTACCCCACTCAAAACAACTTTATCAGCTTTCTTATTTTCCGTGTCGGAACCTAAATGGGGATATGATTCATGGACGGAGGGCATATTTATCCATTTAATTCTTAGATTTTTATTTATTTGTCTTGGGCATCAAGTAATGTATTTCCTTTTAGATGTCTAGGGTTTTATTATATATAGGAGTTTTGTTTATGTGTTAGGGGAGTCCAATTTGAATGGAAATGTAGAGTGTGGGATTGTTCCCTTCTCGTGGTGTTATTTCGGTATTTATGAGTGAATCAACGGATTAACCCCTATTATACGTATTTCGGTATACAGTGGTTATCAATGAAATTCGTATATTTATCTTATTGAATACTATATTCCACGCTTCTCCTTGCATCACGTTTAATGTGAACAATATTTATTCTTGCTAATTAAGTTTCTTTTCTGTATACAATATTTTATTCTTGCTAATTAAGTTTCAAGAAGTCAATAAAATGTTTTTTCACTTTTTTATTAGATGCTAAATGAACCTTAATTTTATTCATAAAAGGAAACAAACCAAGATGAGTGAGACAATCTAAAAAGAAATACTACCAAGCTAAGATGATCCGGAAGGAGTGATTTTATTTTAATTAGCCTTATTTATTGATAGCGAAGATGGTGAAAAAAAATAAATCAAATAAGGGAAGAGTGTTATTAAATGAGATGAATGTGCATGAAAGTAATTAATCGAAGACGACGAAGAGAGTAAGTAAGACCAAGTTGGGAACAAAATTAAAACGGCATTTAAAATAAAAAAAGCTGAAATACTTTAAACGTCTATAATTAGAAGATGTGGGATTACGTCTTAAGCATTGAGACAATATCAATGTATAGGGTTAGTACTTGCCTAACTCTACAACGAGTTCAATTAATCCCAACGTATATCTCAATTTCAATATTTACGAAACTCTAAAACAATTTCCTCAAATATAAAATAAAATAAAATAAAATCAAGGAATGAGGAGTTAGGACCGCATGATTAGACTTCTATGTTTACAATAGTAGTAGTAGATAATAAATGTTAGTACAATTTCACATTAAAAGGGCTAAACACTGTCCCATCAAAATCCAGAAGAGATTTAAAAGGGTAAATGACTTTACACCAGAAATTAACTACGTTTACCTGTATATAAGCCAATATAATCATGTCAACTAGTTAATTTCGATCTTTGTGTAAAAGAAATTAAAGACTTATTTGGTTTTTCTTAATTTATGTATTTGTTTTGTGCAACGGCAAACAAGTTCCAAGTCCAATTTCCCATGTTTTTATTTATCTGCTCCTTCGGGGACATCCGATGTTTTTATTTATTTGGAAATATTTTTTTTTTTATAAAAGAGTGAGACTTGTTCGAGACAATTTCACAATATTAATACATTGTGATCAGAATCCAGTATTGAATTATAAATATATCATTCAACATGAGGTTTCGATTCGGATCACTTTTGCCTCCACCATCACTTTTAAAATATAAAATGATTAAAATTAATTATTTTATACAAAGCGTTGAGCAAAAGTTCCCATCACAAACTTAATCGTAGGAAGATAACCTTCTTCAAATCTTGAACTAAAAAAAAAAAAAAAAAAAAAAAAACGCAACACCACCATGTATTTTTTTCTAGATTAGCCCTTTACTTAAAGGCTAAAACCATCCCATTCCATACAAGTTTTTATGAAGTAGTGATGAATTTTTAGTCTACACATTTTGATGGACTATTGAATCGTACTGTAGTTATGCAATTTATTGCTTTACAAATAGCGTCCGTACTTTAGTTGTGCAAATCTTGAAATAGGTTAAACAGTTGTACCATAGAGAAGGTGCATAATTGTAATTAAAAAAATTAGGGTAAATCTAAATTAACATAATAATTCAGTTGTGCAATTTATTGCTTTACAGTAGCCTCCTCTTTCTGAGGTGTATAGGAATGTAGATTGTAGATGAGCAACCACATTATTGTGAATGTGTGAGTGGCCTATCAACATTTCATTCCAATTTTTTAAAGGGCGCCAAAAATTTACTCAAAAATAAACAAATAAATAGAATAAAACAGAGAAAAAAATAATCTTAGCATAAAAAATACTAAAATTATGGGAAAAGAAAAGAAAAGAAAAGAAAAGAAAAGAAAAAAGAGGACAGGCGTGAAAGGTCTCTCAGATAAAACCCCTCCGCTGCTACCTCGTTTGGTTAGCCCACCAGCTCTCCTCTTCCCTTCATATCTCTCTCTCTCTCTCTCTCTCTCTCTCTCTTAAAGTGAAAAACAAACATTAATAGATATGCTACTGAGCCAAAGATTCAACCTCTCGAGCTTTTGCTTCATGTCTTGAAGATAATGAGCAGAGCCCCCCTGTGTCTTCTTCTCCGAAGAAGAGGATGGTTGCCCAACTCCAAGAACACGAAACCCATCTCCAAAATCCAATCTTTGACGCCCTTTTCTGCGAAGAGGAGCGTTTCGACGAACTTCTAGGCGGCGAGCCGAAAATCCAGGATCTCACCGAGATTCACAAAACCCCTTTTGCTTTTCTACTCGACCACGACTTGTTCTGGGAGGATGAGGAGCTTAAAAACCTATTATCTAAGGAAAAAACAAACGAATCCCCTTTGGTATTTGATGAAATCAACTCAGATTCGTCTCTGAAAGTGGCGAGAAATGAGGCCATTAGTTGGATGCTGAAGGTGATTGAGTGCTACGGCTTCAATGCCTCCACCGCCATCTTGGCCGTCAACTATTTTGATAGATTCATCACTAGCCGTTGCTTTCAGAGGGAGAAGCCATGGATGAGTCAGTTGGCTGCTGTTGCCTGTCTTTCCATAGCTGCTAAGGTGGAGGAAACTCAAGTGCCGCTTTTGTTAGATTTACAAGTACGTTGATTTATCACACATTTTCTTTATTTTCTTTATCTGTGTTTCTGTTTTCTTCTTCTGCGTTCGCAATGTAGGTGTTTGTTTTAATGCCTCTTAGAAAATCTCTGGGTTATTCATTTGGTTGAGATGTGTTTATTAGGTGGAAGAATCTAAGTATTTGTTCGAAGCGAAAACGATTCAGAGAATGGAGCTTCTTGTGCTCTCTACCCTCCAATGGAGAATGAATCCGGTGACGCCAATGTCGTTCTTCGACCACATTGCCAGGCGATTCGAGTTCGTAAAGAACCTACATTGGGAGTTTTTGAGGAGATGCGCAACTGTAATCCTCTCAGTTATTGCTGGTATGTAGATCACTTGTTTTTGGCATGATTGCATCTTTGATTGAGTTGGATGGATGAATTCGTTGGTGAATTGATTGGAATTTGATTTCTTGATGTTTTCTAATACTGCAAATAATTATGTTAGTGCAGATTTTAGGTTGGTACGTTATCTTCCTTCTGTAATTGCTGCTGCAACAATGACTTATGCAATTAGAGCGATAGGAGATGGAGATGCTGAGGAATATGAAGATCAGCTTATGATTGTGCTGAGAACTAGCAAGGTTTGATTGATTAGTTTGTTGCTTGTTGTTTAGTCAAAACCTTTTAGCTAACCTTGCTTCTGATATTGCTAATGGAGTTTTATCTGTAGATAACAGTTGATGGATGTTGTTGTTTGCTAACTATTACAGGAAAAGATCGAAGATTGCCTCAAGCTCCTCGAGGATGGTCTAGGCCGTAGCAAGTCTTGCAGCAAGCGCAAATTTGATTCGATTCCAAGTAGTCCGAGTGGTGTGATTGATGCCTACTTCAGCTCTGATAACTCTGTTGATTCATGGTCCGTTGCATTATCAGAATCCTCTTCACCGGAGCCTTTGTCCAAGAGAAGCAGAGCACATGATCAGCACATGAGATTGGCTCCACTAAGCGGTGTGTCTATCGGTCTGGCTAATCCTATTAATTGAAAACTAGTATTTTCTTATCTCTATGATATTGGTAGTGGTACTGAATAATCACTCCTCTATGTTTTCTTCTAATCATATTTTAGTTCGATTATGCAACATTCGTGCTTTATTTATGGCCAATTGAGAGGTAGGACCATTTTGCTTGATGAGTGTGGATTGGAGACATCATTTGATCCTTTGAACTATTTTGCATCATGTCATTGCAATTGTTGCATATATAATGGGTATAGCTAGGTTTGATGAAGATCGTAGAGAGGGATGGGCATCGCGAGTGCTTGGTTGTTTGCTTGAAGGAGGAATTCATGAATTGAGAGAGGGTTGTTTGATGCAGTAGGACAGGTTGGCAAAGGACTATGTGCCTTCTTTACTTGTTTGCTATTATTGCATTATGTTATGTCTATTATGCAAAAAGATGGCTGCAGCAGATTGTCTTGCCCCCCTCCCCCTCCCCCTCCCCCTCCCCCTCCCTCTCTCTCTCTCTCATCCAACTTGTGGTTTTATAGTCTTGTTTGAGTTTCACCTAATTGACAAACAATTTCTTTCCCTATTGTGTGTGTTTGCGCTCTTAATATTTGAATTTTATAGTATTTTGAAGAGTCTAGGATTAGCTAACAAGAGTACCTCCCTTTGATATTGATCAGTATTACTACTCTCAACCTTAGGCATAATGTCACTTGATAAGTAAGCTTGTTCAATCTTCCCTCTGTGTAAGCTTTTTTTTTTTTTTTTTTTTTTTTCTTTCTTTCTTTCTTTTCTTTTTTAAAAGCTTCTATTTTCTTTTATTGAGTTTTAATTCTTGTGTTTTACTTTGATTTTGTACTTGCTAAGTAGGATTTGTTTTACCCAGTTATGGTATTTAATTATTTATTTACCATTGAACTTTAGTTTTATTATTTCATATTTGATTATTAGGATTGACAAATACATAGTTATGGTCTGTGATTTTTGTAAACTTTAATTTATAGTAAAAAAATATGTTAATTATGATTTCTATATGTAATAAGTTTTATTTTTATAACGAAAAATAATTAAAATCAATAGATGAAATCGTAGGAGGACATGAGCGATACTTAGAAAATGTTGTGATACAGAATTTGAACTAGTGTTGAGATATCATATTAGGTGGTGATTTTGCTGAAGTTAAAGAGTTCAACAAGTCTATTGTGAGACAATCTCATGATGTAGATTTAATATGGAAATACTTAAGCAAATGCTTTCAGACACAAGAATTATCACTCAAAGAATTTATTGGTCAATGAGAATATAATTGTGTTGATAATTTCTATTTTACATAATGAATATCACTCAAAAAATTTATTGGTCAATGAGAATTTGATATGAATTTTTGTTAGTGTGGTTGGGCATTGAATATGATTGAATGGCTGCTGTTGAAGTTATCTTTTAGGATATTGCACATGGTTGATTTGTTAGCTTACTAAGATTTATTCTCCACACTTTTTTGAGAAAAAAAAAGGATGAGGACAATTAGGGACCATAGAATGGTACAATTTCTTGCATTTTTGGGACCAATTGCAAACAACTGTTTGGAATTTTAATAATTAAAGGTGAAATAAATATTATGCAAGATCATTTAGTGTAAAAAAAAGCTGTAAAAGTCAACAAACTTACTAAGGACAGAGTGAAACTAGGTCATTTATCAATTCATGGGCTGTGAGTCTGTGACAGATTGAATTAGTTTGTGGACTACAGAAAGATATTTTTATTAAATTAAAATAATGACATGAAAAGTCCAAGAATTACAGGATTAATTATATTTTCTATTTCTGTTTTCACTTTTTGTTTTCAAAATTAGTACTTCCTACTTATGACTTTAGTTATTGTTTCCCCCTAGTACTAGAGTGTGAACTGAAAAGCTAAATTCGTTATTCTTGGTATTGTAGTGGTGACTGCCGAATTTGAAATTTTGTGTGGCAATTACAATATCATATGTAAAATTGGTGTGTCTTGTCACATTTCGGGCGTTAAGAGTTTTTCTTAAAGGTAGCGATATTTTTGAAAAAAACGGCAAGTTAGCTCAATCTCTCGCTACCTAGCTGTAGTTTAAAGTCTTTCCCTGCATTTTCCATAATCAATTAAAATTAGTGTTACGTAAGTGAGAGGAGAGAGGAGCTATTTGTTCTTATTTGTATGATTTCAAATATTTATTCTACGTAAGAAATCCATAATTAATTAAAAAATGAACAAGTACGAGATTAATCATGAAAAAATTTAGAAAGTAAAAAAGTTTTAGAGTGTTTTTTTTTTTACTTGGAAGTTTAGAGTGATTTAAGCAGTGATTATGGTGATGATTATGTGTTGGGGGATTTGTTGAAAATGAGACACAACAATGATTCGAGAGGGTTGGGATCCAGTGGGACCCACCAAATAATTGTGAACTGCATCTTGTCCAAAATCGTATCCCAAAATTGCCACCTTACTCAATCTTTGCCGTACGATCAAGTGAAGAAAATGGGCTAATATTCAATATGTTTCGTTGTATTTGTGTGTGCATGGATATTATTTTCAAAACTAGAGTTCCTCATCACAACTTTGATATTGACATAGAAAATCTAATAATTTGATTTCGATATGCTACGTACACATTAGACGGCTTCTACTACTTTTTTGATACTCTAGCTGCATTGTAAATTGAAAATTTAGAATTAAGCTGAACGATATTGTTCTAATTGATAAATAAATCTCTAATGTTTTGGTTGTCAACACGATCGATTATTCTATAATTTAAAATGTCGATCTAGTACAAATAAAAAATCGGAATAAATTTATAAATAATATTCTGCATATGATATCATTTCAATTAGTGTGATAAATTTAAGCAATTGTATGCAATGACATCATATGCAAACTACTATAGTTGTGGTAATTATGACTTTTTCACGCTATCACAAAAATGTAGTACTAGAATTTGTTACTTTGTAGTTTTCTGATCGACTATAGTCGGAGCTGCTATAAATTTGGATGCGAGAAATTTCATGATTATATGATTATGTGTGGATGCAATACATCCTCAAGTTGGAATCACATTAATTAGTGTCTAGATTGAGTTTGAACATATAGTTTTTTAGATCAGATTTACACTTCTGTGTGATTTGCATGTTATTGCACATGAACGCAGATTTATTAAATATCCACGTCGGGTAGCATCTGATAGATGTGAGCTCCCCGCGTCAATTTTAAAAGTGCATATGTAATACTATATACTTTCCTTTCCAACTTTTTTTTTTATTTTTTTAATTTTTATGCAGATTTTCTCAATGCGTAGCAATTCCATATCATTGGACTAACATCAAACCTTGAAATTGGATGAAATCTATTGTATTAGTATATCGGGACGTACTATATAAAGGTAGTAGTATTTAATTTAAGCAAAAACAAAGTGAAATGAAAAGGAAGAAAAAAGGGTGGAAGAATTAAAATGACAGCTGAAATTATTTAACCTCTACGAAAGTAATTTAGTCAAATTATTCAATATAATAATTAGTTTGTGAAAAAAATAATGATATGGAAAAGTGATGATACATGAAAATAGAAATGGTACGAACAAAGTAAAAGAAATAAAATAAAGAGAATAGTAGTCATGTGAGAGAGCAGAGGAGATGCGGACATGAGAAATATTACTCCCTCCGTTCATCAAAACATGTCTATTTTATCTTTTTATACAACACTACCCTCAATACTTTCCAAATATTACTACCCTTTACTATTTAGGACCCCATCTCACATCAACTTTATTTCTACCTTTTTATTATCCCAACAACTTTATTCTTACTGTTTGGTCAATATCACCTTTTTTTTTGTCATTACCATTGTTTTTTTGTCATTATCTCACTACCCCTATTTTCTAATTTTTACCCTACTAACTTTCATTTTATCAGTTTTCTTAAACTCCATGCCCAGAACAAAATGGACTTATTTTGATGAACGGAGGGAGTACATTGTTGGCAACAGCTATATGTGATCATTCGTGTAAGGTGTATTTTAATTTATTTTATTTGTCATGCTTTCTAATTTTTCGTTTGGGGAAAAAAATGAAGTAAATTAGCTATAATACTTTTTAACGTATACACGTCTGTCTTATACAAATTTGCAGAGCTAATAAATCAAGCTTACATTACATATGCACAATATGCAACCGATATGGAACAAAGAGTTGTTGATTTTATATTTTTTCACTTCACACACAAGAATATAAGAGTATCCACGGTGGTAAAAAGATAGACCTAAGTCCATCCTTGGTTTTGGTGATTTTGATGAGATCCCAATGATTGGATAGACTTAGGTAAATTTTTTTATAATGAGGTTGATATATAGACCTAGGTCTATCCAATGATTGACAATGATTGAATATATATATTTTTTATTTCTAATAAATTATATAAGAATACTTAAATTAAATAGAAAAATTTAGAAACGAACAATTTTATTGAATTAAAATAAAAATGATAAAATAATTAAAATAAAAAAATACAACAACTACTCCCGACCATATTTTTTGGCGAACCCCGCACAAACTTTTTTCTGCGCCTCCAATTGCGTCTGAGTCATATCGGTTGTGTCTCACATAATTATCTCGCGCGAACTTCATTGGTGTAAATAATGAATGAATTGAGAGTGAAGAGTGAATTTTGGTGTGAAGAATGAATGAATTGAAGGGGCATTTATAGGTGAAAAAATGAGTAATAGCCGTTGGTGATTGAATTTGAAAGTTGAATTTTTTTTGTATCGACTGAAATTAAAAAAAAAAAAGGGACGAGTGGGGACACGCCATGTGTCCCCAAGAGTTGCAAGAGTTGGGTCGAGAGAGGTGTCGATGGAAAGGCACCGGCTACGACTTCCTCTCTCGACCCCGATCATCGACTCCGCTTGCAATGAGGATCGACCCCGGTGTTTCGATCCATGGAGTCGTAGGATCTAGGATGTAATACCCCAGATATTTCTTCCGTCGTTAAAATAAAAATTTAATTATTAATTAAGGCTTTGCACGCTTAAGTTAAGGATTTTCGATTCTAAGACTGACGGTGAAATCCGTTTCTGAAAATAAATTTCAGAAGTTGGTTGAACGACTACTGTATTAGGGTTTTTGCGTCCGATAAAATTTTCGTTCGAAAACTCAGATCGAAAAACCGTCAGACTTTACATTCACTTTTTCTGCGATACGAGTCCACCGGAGAAAGTCAGTTTTTATTATTTTTTCCGGGCGAATCTTGGATTGTCTTATCCCGACTTTTCATCGGATTTCGGAAATCGAAATATGCTTTCCGAGTAAGTGATTTATTTCTAATCTAGTGGTCGAATTAGATTTCGTAAAGAACGTAACTGTCTAGGGTTTTAATTTCTCAATTTTATTACGTCGTATTAGACCCGAAAAACGAGATATTTTGGTAAAAGAATCCCACCCAAACCGCCTCCCCTTGTGAGTCATCACCTTTTGTTAGATATTAATTCACTTTATACAATTCCATCTTAAACACCTCATCACATTTTCTTCTCTCTCTCCCTCACCAAATCCGCCACCCTCCCTCCCTCTCTCTTCTCTCTCTCTCTCTCTCTCTCTCTCTCTCTCTCTCTCTCTCTCTCTTGTTCTTCAATCCTCCATTGTTGTTCATCCTTCAAGCTCTCAAGCTCCACAAGTTGTTCATCTACCGATCGATCTTATTTCTGAATCCATAAACGTCAAGGTAAGAGCTTCCTCTATGGATTGAACCGAACAAAACTTCTTTCCCTCAAGTCTTGTCATTTTCGAAATTTTCATGAAGAAGTAGCATGATGTTCTATGATTAATACATGTTATTAGATGCTTAGGAATGGATTTCATGGATAGAAATCATGTGGAAATCATCCTCCTAATAAATTGCATATTACCGAAAATTTAAAGGAATTAGGGGTTTAATGTTTAGTTCGATTTTTAGATGATTGATTGGTGGAATTGTGTTCTATGTATTGATAGATGAATGTATGAATTAATTGAGATTTTTCTAAAAATAGAAACCAAAATGTAAGAGAGAAAGAAATAAGGTTTTGATGTAGTAATTGTTATTATTTGTATGATGTGATGATATAAACGAGATGTAGTAAGTGTATAGAAGATTATATAATTTAATTAGATTTTTCTAAAAATAAAATAGAAATCGTAAGAGACGAAAAACCGACGATAAGTTAAGATTCGATAATAATTTGAGTATATGGTTTTCATATTAGTGAATCTTGGTAGTTGATGAACGTTATTGGAAAGTTTTAGCAAAATCGGAGAACGTTGAAATTTTAATAAGAGAGGAAGAATCGTCGATAAGTTGAGATTGGATAATGATTTAGGTTTATAATTTGAACATATGTTAATCTTAGTAGTTAAGGAACGTAATCGGAGAATTTGAACGAATTCTAAGAAAGTTGAAATTTTGATAAGAGACGAGTAAACGAGCTAAATTGTCGATAGAAAAGTCGAATAAGGAAACTAATTTGATATTAGTGTTTGTTGGCGATTAATGAACGATTTTGTATTCCCATACGAGATATGAATTTATAAACTAGAAATTGAAGAAATGGAAATTGAATTGGAATTTGGTATAGTAAATGATTAGTTGAAATAGACGAGGAAATGCTCGTCGTTTGTTTAATCAAGAAACGTGAAGGTGTTCCCGATAAAGGAACACATGTCTTAACTGTAATTTGTTAATAATTTCGTGAAGCTTAAAGCTTGTATAGCATTGATCGAACCTAGGGAATCGTGCGTCGAGTTTAACGAGCACCTAGGGTTTCACTCGGACTGATTTGCGATACGTTACAGAAACTGTCATAACTTTTAGCTCGCTTAATGAAATCGAGATCCGTAAATTGAAAAATAAACTAGACATCCGTAGCTTTCTTTTGGTACCAAATTCATCCCCTGTTTCGCAGAATTTTGTTCTGTATGAGCTCCAGATTACTGCCTTGTGCAGAAATTTATCAAAACCTAATTTCTTAAGTTGAATTCTTTTTAACTTCGTTACTTGTGAACTTCTAAGTCGTTATAAGTTATCGACTTCCATTAATTAACTGACCTAAGTGTCGAGTAAAGGAACTGAGTTAGTTTCTAAGCGAGATATGAACGAGTCTCGTTTCTTGGATAATCAAAATGAATGTAGATAAGTGCAAAGGCCTAAAAGTCATAAAACGAAATCGATTTCCTTTTCTTTTATCGTCTCGACCGCTTATTAAAGTTTGATTATTTACGTTCAAAGGAGGAAGTCGAGTTTAGAAGACAGGACGGAAGACCAAAGCCAGAAGCTCGTGTTTTAGTTATGTAAATCGCCTAAGGTGGGCTTTTCTATATATCAAATCAAATGAGTGATGCTCTAAAATGTTTACTTATCGTTTTATAACTGTGTTTTAAAGTGATTATCAAGGCATGAAAATATTTGTTTTATGTGAGTTCTCTTGTGCCTTTCTGAGTTAGCCAAAAGGGTTAACTAATCGATCGGACCGCTGAGTTAACCGCAAGGGTTTTTCAGGGTTTAGTGTACACGGTAGCTGGTGTGTGTGGTACCCTGTTGAGAGAAGCCAGCCACGGTGAATAGAACGTGCGCGGAAGAAGTTAACTCTTCCCCGGCGTTGAAATAGAAGTTGGACAAATTTGAACGTAACATCTGTAAAGGCTTGCGCAAGCTATATTGTGAAAAGTGAAAGAAAATGTTTAGTAGGCATGGATATTTTATGAAAAACCCCGATGCGCTATTTATCGAGATGCCTGATTTAATCTATACTTATGATATATTTTCGGCAATGTGTCCACTAAGTATGTTTATACTTAGCCCTGCATATGTTTTATAAATGTGCAGGTTGAGTGACGGGAGCGGCGGTGGTTGAGTAAGGGTTGAGTAGGGTTGTGAATAGGATGAAGAACTGTATGTCAAGCTTTACGCTTTCCGCTGCCAAACTCTTCTTTTTGAGTTATTGTATATCTTTTTGTCTAAGTCCCGTACAATGAACTTAGTTCCTTTTTGAACAACTTGTCGAGCGATCCTTCAAGGTCGACTCTCTTTCTTTCAATAAAGTCTGCTCATAGATATCAGTTGTTGTTTAGTTATTGTGTTTATTTATTTTATTCCCCCTTCTTCCCCGCTACTTTAATCCAATCCCTAGTCGCACCTCGGCTTTGCCGTCCCTCGAGATTTGGGGCTGTGACAGATCGACACCGGGGATCGACACCCCGTTGACAATGCTCTAAGTGGAGGCTCACACTAATAAATTTTTCTTTTTTTTAAATGTACCGATTTACTAAAATTATTAAAATGCGTCAATATAGAAAAATAGGTCAAAACAAAATATGAGATTTCTCCATATTAACTCATACACAATATTACAATGCATATTTTTTGGCAGTCATTAATTATGAAAACTAGAAATGTCATCTTGCAGCATATTATGTTCCATTTATTAAAATAAATCACCATATGTGTGTTTTTAATGTCGTTACCTATTTCTTTTTAATTGATTAAATTCAAAAACCTGGACGAATTGAAATTGATGGATATTGACCGACTCAACAAAAAGATGTACTTCTCTCACACAATTACTACTCCCATTCAATATTAATTATTTCTAGTTAATTCTATTAGGATGCGATTAATGCTGTCGGAGGATATTATTATAATTATTGAAATGAAATTATGTTTTAGGCCTTGTTCAAGGTTCTGCTCATTTATTATCATTCTAAAATATAGTAGTACAGTAAAACATATGTAAAGGGAATACATACTCTATTAAGAAATAAACTCTATTTATAGTAATAGAAATTCATGGCTCCAACTTGAAACCAGTTATAAATATGGTAACTTATATATTATTATAATTCATATTTTTTCATGTCCCACCTTAAGGAAATACACCTTCATTTAGGAATAAATAACACTAAATATAAATATATATGTATATATTTATATATATGTCATGTTAAAGTAGGGTTGTATATGAATCGAATAATTTTGTCTCGGTTCGGTATTCAATTCGGATATTTGATATTCGAATTTGGAAATTCATGATTCGAATACATATACAAATATTTTTTTGATTCGGTTAGCTAATGAATACGAATTCAAAATTATGATATTCGATTCGGTATTCAAAAATATTCGATTCGGCATAATATATATATATATATATATATATTATTTACATTAATATATATTTGTATATTATATATATATATATTTATAGATTTATATGTATATTATAGATATATATATATATATATATATATATATATATATATATATATATATATAAATATGTGACATCTTGTTTTGATGAACTTGGTTGGAAACTTTTATTTATACATTAATTACATCATTATTGACTTGTTTTTTATGACATTTTCTTTTGAATTCGCCTTGCCTAATGAGTTGTGACTTGTGAGTTGGAACTTGAAGTTGGAACACATAAATTATATTTTAGAATTTATTATTGAGTTTTTATCAAACAAATGTAGTGGATATAATATTTATTAGATGAAATATTGATTAAGATTTTTTTTTTAAAAAAAAAACTGCGAATCGAATAGTGTAAGAAATTTATAAAATTTGAATCGAATATTCGAATAGTATGCTCATAATAAACTTTAAAAAAACGAACCGAATATTCGATTCGGATAAATATTCGTGAATATCATTCCGAATCGAATATGAATCAAAAAAAAATATTCGGAATCGATTCGAATACTGATTCGAATATGCGAATAATGTCGTGAATCCGAATCGAATATGCCACTATTCGCTTCGATTCGATTCGTTTACAACCCTATGTTAAAGTAGATTTAAGTTGATTTAATATAGTTGTCTAAAGTTTTTTGACAATGACTCAATCTTTTGTCTTTCAATAACATCCTTAAAATTTTGTGTATTTTAATAGTTCGTCTAAGTGATCATTTTCTTGTTCAACCCATAGTATTTTCAACTTGTCGAGTAGAGTTAAAGCTTCTTCACATGAAACTTTTGCTATCACCCAAATATATGCATATATAATATTATTTTTGTAAAAATTGTTCTTGGTACACATATATTTGATATATAGTACTTATGTATTTCGGATACAAGTTAAAATTGAAAAATAAAAAATCATCTTACATCTCTATATAAGAATAACCTCCATTTAAGAATAATTTTTTGAAGTCCCAAGGATATGAATTAGGAAGCCCGAAACTACCCCACATTTGATGCTTGATTGCCCCTTCACGTCTCAAGTATGGTCTTTGGTAAAGTTGTGGCTTAGTTGTGATCTTTTTAACTCTTCGGATTTGTGCAATCATTTCGAATACTTCTTCATCAATGGTCAAGGAAAGGTGGAAAAAAAGGTACTAAGCTTAATTTGGCAATGTACGGTTTGGAGAATTTGGAAAGCGAGAAATGAATTTATTTTTTAAGGATATTAATCTAGATATTGCTAAAATTGTGGAAGGTGTGAAGATTAATTCTTGGAATTGGTTTCGTGCAAACTATTCTAATTCTTTCTGCTATTCTTTATCAAATTGGTATTTTAGTCCGAGAGATTGTATTCCGACTATGTTTGTAATTTTATTTTAGTACTTTTTTGTAAAGGGTTGAGTACCCTTGAACTCATCAGTCCTTTTTTTTAACAATATTACAAAGAAATTTAAATACCGCGTGACGGAGGACTCGAACCTGTGACCTTTGGCCCGTGCATTAACTTCACTACCACTAAGCTAAGACACACACTGAACTCATCAGTTTTTATATTATTATATTGACCTTTAAAAAAAAATTAATAGAGGTTTTAATGAAGCTTTTTACTTAAGAAACCAATGATATACATAGAGTAATTAAAACAAGAAACCAATTAATTAATTAATTAAGAAAGATATCTTTCTTTATCCACGACAAATCTTACCCCCCCCCCCCACCCACCCAGAGAAAAGCAAAAATCGAAAGTACCGCAAAAAATATAAATTTTTCAAAAATAAAAATCAAAACACATTTTGATTTTTTCAGAGGATCCTCTAGAAAATTAATAAATAAAAATAAAACTCACTAAAAACATAATTAAATATGCCCCGATGGGTCTTATCAAATGTATCTAAATAGGCCACCCTTATTAAATAAATAAATAAATAAGAAACTTGATCTGTTTGGATTTGTTGGAATGTTGTTACTACTTTTATGAAAATGACGTGTTCAATGTCAAGAAAAGATAAAAGCAATTTTTTTAATGTCAGGGCGAAAGTTTATAATTTTATTTTGATAAAGATATTATTATTATTCTTCTTCTTCTTCTTCTTAGATATTTTGATGATCTGAGTCATTTTAAATGTACCACCAATTTTTTTCTAAAAGACTGACATTTTATTTAATTTTGAAATTAATACTAATGTGGGACAATACGGTTACCTATTGCATAAATGCAAGATGGGTTTGAGTAAATGATCAAATATTGATCGAAGTTCAATACAGTATTAATTATATTAAATCAATTTATGCTCAAAAGAAATTAATTTATATTTCAAAATTGGCGTTGAGAGAGAGTTAAATTTACACAAAATCAATTGATTTAAAGATTTAAGAATTTCCATCGATAGGGATGACAATGAGTCGGATTTTCGTGGGTACCCGCACCTCCCAAATCCTGATGAGACGGATTTGAAAAATATTAAATGGTTTTGGGATGGGTTTGGATAGAAACATGCAAACCCGCGACTGGTTTGGATCGGGTTTGGGCAATTACCTCCGGGTACCTGTTACCCAAACCCATTTATATATATATATATATATATATATATGATAAAAATATTATAATTTATAGTAGAATTATAAATATTAGTATAAATATTAATTTTCAAATAATTTATTCAAACACTGCATGAGATATTGACTATTTAATCATTTTTTTTATTTTAGGATCTCATTCAACTGAAAATTTTAATACTTTACATACGATGGAGGAATATGTTGATTGATTCATCGTAGATTTGTTACTAAGTAGTATTGACTATTGTGTTTTGATATTTATTTTTAAATTTTCTATTTATATTTATTCTAAAATTTTGTTAGTACGTAGTATTTTGTTTTGAAATTAATTTTAGTGAAATTTTCTATTTGATATTTAATTTTTAATATTCGAGTTTTTAGCGGGTAATAAACGGGTATTATCCAATGGGTTTGAGTCGGGTACGATTTTTAAAACTAATTTTTAATCGAGTTTGGGACGGGTTTGGGTGTAAAAAATTTCACGGGTTTGGATTTGGAAAATGCTTAATGGGTGGGTACTCAACTCATTGTCATCCCTATCTATGGACTATAATGTATAATTCTTATATCAAACACAATAAATTCATAAACATAATAATAAAAATGATTCTCATGATGTCGTCAAATAAAATGCATTATCTATGTGAATTTTAAAGACAATGTTAGAAAGTGAAATTTAAGGAATTATTTATTATCTGCACACTATATATCATTGAAATAAAGTATCAAGATTGTGTGATGTGCAAAGTTGAATTGTTGTAAAAACGATTTAAATAGTATATATGAGCATTGTTATACTGTATTTGAGAAAAGGAACATCCAACAAAGGCACAAGATCTATGGAAAACGAGTTTTTTTTTTTTTTAATAGAATTCCAAATTACTCCACATCTAGTCAAAGTAGAGTTTGAACAATAAAAGAATTTTAAACAAGAAATTTAAGGATGGGCCAAAATCCAACAACCTCCTGGTTGATGAATGACGTTAATATTTCATGCATGTACGATGCGAGAGAGAGAGAGAGAGAGAGAGAGAGAGAGAGAGAGAGAGAGAGAGATGTCATGTCTATTAATGAATTACATACGATCTCATCATCTCATATAAGCTTGTTATGTAATAAAAGCTGTTATGGTATGAATTTAAGAATTTGCTGACCCCAGATGATTCATTTATCTGCGTTTCCCATTTAGTATTTGGATGTGTCAAACTACGACAGCTGGTATTGCTCAAACCATGTAAATAATTTAATTTGAAACAGTAATTGATTTATGCTAGCAGTTGTCACATTTTTCTTTCCCATTTTCTACAGCAACATTCATCTCAGTATTTATGTTAACTGTTTGCATTTGTCTCAATTATTCATGCAACTAACGGTAAGAAAGCCAATAATTCACTACACATTTCGAGATAATTAAATTATATTCTCGTACAAGAATTTTCCCAATTTGATGATGAGACATTCTTAAATCCTATGAAAATGACCACTCTTTAATCCGCATTATTTGTGTTCATAAAAAAAAAAAAAAAACATAATAATGATCTAAAATCATAGTCCCCTGACCGTATTTGAAAATTGAATGTGGAAATTAAGTAATCCTAAACAACCATATATAATATAGAAACAAACAAAAAAAATGCTTGATTAAATATATTGATGTCAGCCTAATTAGATCAGAAAACTTTCACTGCATCATGGAAATCCTGAATTCGCAGAAAATTACATGAAAAAAGAAACTGAAATCTAAGGTGAAAAGGCAGAAACAGAAAAATTATCTGAGGCCATAAATGAAATAACAACTTTGATGAAAAGCTTTAACAAAGCATAAATTTTGCATTTATTTTGATAGATAAATATGGTAAAGAGAGAATTATAGCATTGAACGTAGATCGATAACAAAATAAAGATCTGTAATTTCCGAATAAAGGCTGTATCTGTAACATTAATTCTAAATATTATATCTTCTTTCTTCTTCAAAAAATAAAATAAAATAAAAATCTAAATATTATATCTACTACAACATTATGTGTGGAGTAAGAAACTGGCAAAAAAAGGAAGTCATGAGAAATAAAATTATTGTTATAGCTAGAGACTTGATTTAATTATGTCACTACTTCCAAACTTGATCATTCAACAAAGATAAAATCAACATTTGCAGAAGAATGATGATATTAACTAAATTCATAAATTGATAATATCTGCATTTTCTCGATTTCTTGCTACAAACATTTAAATTTCTTTGATGAAGAGATAATTGCTCATTTATGTGTTATGCGATAATAAATATAAAGAATTTGATTCCAAATCATATACTCTAGAAGATTATTTTGATCTAAAGTTTTGGCTCGCTGAGGACTTGAATTTGAGATAAAATGATTTGTCGTGACAAAATAAAGCGTGATAAATGAGAAAAAAGCCATTAGAGGGAGGCATGAATAAATACTTAAAAATACATTAATTTTCTTTACAAAATCATAGTACATAATGTGATTTGCAATGAAACTTATAAATGAATAAAATGTTTGGTGTGAAAGGCCCCATCGTTATAAATGAATGAAGTTATTTCCTATGGAGAGCGTCCTTAGCGGATTCGAGGGTGGAGACGACAGAGGCGGCAGCATTTGACAAAATGCTGCCGCTCGTGTTTGGGCCAAGAGGAGGTTGGGGCTGCAGCTCATGAATGACCTGCACGCGCCTAACCGGTTCTTGACCTTGCCCTACTGATTTATAAAAATCGACGGTCTCCACTTTCTTCATTTGCATTTGCCCACCACCATCCTCAGATTCCTGAAAACAAATTTGCATCAATGTTATAAGAAACATTATCATGGATGATGGAAAAACATATTTTTCATTAAATATGAACACATGAAAGAGGAAAAAGAAGAATACGCAATAATACCATTTTTTCTGATGCATTCATATCTGTGTAGTTTGATTTTAGCAGATTCTTTAATGTAGTTATGTAATAATTATTTTGGACAATTTGTCTCCGATGTTTTGGTAAGAGAATTGGTCATGTCCTCATACAAAATGTTTGGTTATGATCCAAATGGAAAAGAGGTTTTTTTAGACATATATTACTCCTCATGTTTTCATACATGTTTTTTAAGTATTGATTTCATGAGAAAGGATTATTAGAAGTTGTTTGATGAATTGCAACCTACTTCTTTTGGTGTAGGTAGGAAGCACGGTTAATTTTTATTTATTTATTCTTTTTGGAAAAATTGCACTTTAATAC
This sequence comes from Schizonepeta tenuifolia, assembly GCA_029490685.1. Classification (NCBI taxonomy): domain Eukaryota; kingdom Viridiplantae; phylum Streptophyta; class Magnoliopsida; order Lamiales; family Lamiaceae; genus Schizonepeta; species Schizonepeta tenuifolia. Next base: position 8,374,434 of record CM055958.1, read on the forward strand.
CTAAGTTGTTGAAAAATTTACATTCACAATTTAATAACTAATAAAAAAGAATTAATTATACAGTATGAATTATTGAGCTTTTCATAATTGTGTTTTGAACCTCAATTGCCGACGTTGGAAAACACATGTATCATCAAGTAAGAATTTAGCTGGATTTTAACAAAATAATTGGAAAAAAGAAATTGTATCAAAACGACGTCATTTTCTTCTATCTGTTGAAATCCGGCTAAACTTCCAACATGTAGATAGGGGTGTCATTTTTTATAGATCGATAAATTTAGGTATCAGAGTGTAATTTCCAAATAAGTGTGACATTATATGTGGAAAAAAGCTGCAACGATATATATCCGGCAGGAGAGCAAGTGAAGGACGAATCCTACTATTTGAGAATTGAGACTGCATAATTATTTTCCTTTGGACTAGAAATATATTAATTTCCATTCCACACAACACGTTGGAGAAACAGAAAGGCCCTCTTAGTAAGAAATAAACCAAAAAAGGTAGATGAAATCCAACAAGATTGTAGGAAATGCATTTATACATTTTCGAATCTCATTTTGCTGCGAGCTGAGCATCTTTCATCGTAAAACAAGTAAAACGTCACGAGCATTTACAAAGAAAAGTAAATAGCGAGACCCAAATCAAATACTAGTAATCAAATAAATCAACTTTTCAACTTTATCAAAGAGACAGTGGTACCTTTTTTCTCTAGCAGTTAGTTAGGACATATATTAGACAGTTCAAAATCTAGATGTTGCAGAAACAGAGAATCAAAATCACAAAATCATATATGAAGGAAATTTTAATATTTATAAGGCAATCACACAAAACACAACTAGTGTACATATGACCTCAAACATCTCCAACATTAACCAAATATGTTTTGATGATATATATTGCCCTGCGATTAGAATTCTTACCAGCTATAATATGAGGACTTTTCTCTTATAATTTCTAACAAACAACAAGGCACGAGCCAATAATCTATTGAACTCGAATGCACCTCAAAAATACAAGGATTCTCATTATTACTATGCTGCTTGCCATAATAGGTAATGTGAAGAGATGATGTATCAGAGATATATGATCGATCAGTAAGTGACCAGAGGAGAGCCACTGCAGTGGACATCGGAGACTTCAGATAGCCGTTGCCTCGGAGACAACGTGCTGCTAGCAGCAGCATCAACCTCAACGTTGACAATGCTCTTCCTCTTCTGAGAATCAGACTTCTGCTTACCCTCATCAGATGAGACACCTAATTCCACTTCCTGCTGTTGCTCCGATATCATAGCTTGAGCTTCAGCAACAACAGATGCATCATCCTCGGCAGCGTACAATATGCGTTTCATTGCTTTAACCACCTGGAAACGGAGATCTGAACAGATGAGCATATAAATCCTTCTCATAAAGACAAATACCTTAAGAAGAATAAGAAAAAGTGTCTGAAGCAGTACTGGTAGCTTTTCAATATCCGAGGTCTGGCATAAGATCTCAATATCTCTCAGTTTGGCAAAGTAGAAGTCTCTTTCCTTCTCTAGACTATCAATTGATAGCTTCAACTCTGTGATCTGCAAACAGATAAAAGTAATTAGCCTTTAAATGATCACAAACTTAACTGAACATTCCTTAGCAGATAGAATTCGTAACCTGTTGCTCGAACATTGTCCGTTCTGCTTCAGAGCTGCCAGATCGTCCGCCACTTGAAGAAGGTCTAACTGCCTTCACAGATTGATTTGCGTTGTTGGCATGAGCAGCATCAGTCCTTCTAGCATTGTGAGTGGCTTGTTTGGGTACGGAGGCTGAACTTTTAGTCGAAGGTTGTGATTGTGCAGATTTCTTGCTCAGCTCTTTCCCTCCCCTGCAAGCCTCTCTTCTTTCCAACGGATTGTAGCTAACAACAATCAAAAAAGCATTAGCATATAAGGAAATTCTCAGCTCACTAGCACATATTCAAATATTCCCACATATAAACACGAAAGCAATATTATGAATTTTTTAATCCAGCTATGGTGACAAAGGAGTGTAGCAAGTTAATATCAAACACTTTTTACTCAAGTGATTGATGTTTGTCCATAAGCAATCAATAATGCCCCAAGAGGGGGTGATTATTGGTAAGTGTAGCTGATCACTAGGAAACGAAAAATAGTAACAGAAGACGAGCAACAAGAATTCTCTCAGTACAATGATAAGGTATGCAGGGGAAGTGCAAATAAGTAAACCAAAGGCTACAACTGATGTCCGATTGTTACAAAGTTTCATCCTAATTTCACATTATGAAGGACAATGAAGGATTTGCTACATAAAAGAATGCATTCTATCCATACGATTCATACAGTACTGGAGCCAAGCTTATTCTAAACAACAGTTTTTGCACTTCAATATAAACAGGAAGAGTAGCGGTAGCCTGTCAAAGTTGAATATACCACTCTCTAAACCAGATCGAAGATAAAATTCCATCTCTACAAATCAAAGATACTCATATAACAATAAGTGAGTACATATCTTTCTCATCACTCAATTAACAGACATGCACCAGAATTTACCTGTTCATTTGTCCTCCAGAACAATCACAGTAGCGCTTCATCCATTGCATAAATTCCAAATTGTCCAGTGGCCTTCCTTTGATCAATTTGTTCACCTCTATGTGCTGAAATCAACACCAAGACAAACCGAAGAAACACCATATAACAATGAGCTCCATCAGGCAAAAACAGAGTAATTTAAACATAAATCTCCAATTCGCTTAACAAAAAGATTAGGACAGACGAATCGAAGCGAGGAAATACCTTAGTGATCTTCAGTTTGTTGAAAACATCCTGAAGGACCTTGTAGTTCTGGATCATCTCGTACTCACTCTTGGCATCGAAATTGACCTTGTGCATCGGAACCATTCCCGGATGAACCGCATCCATCAGCTGGCAATGGACGGCGCCGGTGCAAGCCTAAAGACACAGATCGCGCGATAAATTAGGGTTATTCATACATGATGGAGAAATTAGTTAGGGACGACGGTGGGATCGTTACCTCTTCGACTTTGGCAAGATTGAGATGGAGAGTAGAATTGATCCACGAGAGAATCTCCGATCTGCCGACGAAGTATGCGGAATCCATCATCCCGATATTGGTCGCCATTTCCGTCCTCCAAATTGTCCTTTTGAAATTTGGAATTAGTGCCAAACGAAATAAGAGCCTTTGGTTCAGAGAGAGAGATAGAGAGTAGAGAGAGAGAGAGAGAGAGAGAGAGAGAGACGTTGTGAGCGTGTTTGAAAATGAGGGTGAGCGGGAGTCCTTTCTATTTTTGTAGTTCAAATTACCAGGGTTTCGGGGCTCTTAATGGGCTGGGCCGTTACCCGAATCCGTCTCATGTAGCCCATAAGGGAACAGTTCTACGTTAGCTCTTGTGTCAGTTGTGTGCACTTGTTAATAGGAGTACATAGTCTCTTTGGGAATGACCTAGTGATAAAAGTGAGCGCCTGAAACTGAGAGGTCTCAGGTTAAAATTTTATAAAGCGCCTCTATAGGTCGAGCCTGTCACACATGTACTTGGAAAGTGTGATTTACCTGCCCTGTGTGGTTTGCAGGCTACTACACAAGGGACGGAGGTTTACCCAGTGCGCAACGCAGGTAGCGGCTGCAGGTTCCCACGATATAAAAAAAAAAGGAGTACATAATATCTACCTCTTGAAGTTGAAGGTACCATAATTTGTATATTTTGTTCGCTTGATATAAAATTAATGGATAAATAAAGAAATATTTAAAAGATATGTGAGAGGTAAAATAAAGTATAATATTAAACTTTCATTTCTAATGTATCAATTCATACCTTGGGTAAGTAAAAAATGGTTGCCAAAAACTTTATACCTCATCATCGGCTTATTCTTAAAATGAAATCAAACAAAATATAAAGTGGTAAAATATTATACCTCATTTTTACTCTTTTTCACTCCAAGTGAAGACACTCGTAAGGATTTTAGATAATAAAAAAGCTTATCCAACATTTTAAGAACTCGAACATCTATCTAAATGTTTTAACCGATAGAGATGGATCATCTGTTTCTTAAGTTTCTCAATTTAAAAACTATAAATTTAAGCCTTAAAAAAAAAACTACTCCCTCTATTCCGTTAAAAAAGTCTCATTTTGCTATTTCGCATGTCCCGTTCAAGAAGTCTCATTTCCTTTTTTGACAAAAGTTAACACACTAATCCAACCCATTTCCTTTATTTTATTCATTTAGTATCTAGGTGAATAGTGTAGTTTATTTTAATCTACAGTATTTATTACACTCTTTATCATCTAACTCTCTTTTTCTTAATTTATGTGCAATTCTCAAATGGAACTTCTCCACTTGGACGAAGGCTGTATAAATTTAAGGATCCCGAAAATTGTGCCCTAACCCTAATTTGTTCAAGTTGGACCACCAAAGGAAGAGATTATGGGCTAACCTTTCTATCGATTTTAGGGGAGATGTTTCAACTGAATTGATGGGCTAATTTTATATGCTGGACTTAGAGTGAGTGGCTTAAATATTTTATTTCTTACATTTATTATTGGAGAACAAAGCTCAAATTCGTCCAGATGTTGGAGAATGGAGATAATTGTATATTAGTTCATAATTTCTACAAAACCCCATATTGTTTTATGCCCACCATTACAGTTTAACTGACAAATAATGAACAGTTCACTTTAGAATTCAATTTAATTGCTAATTTATAAAACCAAAATACTTTAGAATTTTAATGCGTGTTCGAAAAGAAACAAGTCTAACACATTTTTTACGTCTAATTTTAAATAATATTTTGAGCATTACTATATCAGATTCGTTTTGATATCAGTATAGCATCCTAATTTATATACTTTTGGTTTTATAAACATTTGAAGTGTTGAAAATTAGTCAAACTTACTGTTAGTTGAATTAGTCTTAGTTGTTAATTCGTTTATGTTTTCCATTTATTTAGGAGTTTGTTTTATTAATAAGTTAGTGGTCTTTTATTTAGGAGAATTAGCTCAAACCATATCTGCTATTGGTTGAGATATTTTAGAATTTCTTTTGCCTACTTATTTGTCTTGTAATCTGCTACGTCAGATCATCTTCATTATTAAGTAGCAATAAAATTGCAGTCAGTTCTTCCGCATATTCTTCTCTTTACTTCCATTATTTTGCTTCCTATATTTATTACATGGTATCAGAGCCTGGTTTGCCCATCAGGTGTTTGATTTAATTACTCTATCAAGATGAATGGTGGAAGCAGTGCCTCTGTAGACAAGCTTGTCGGTGACAATTATAGTTACTGGAAGCTTTGTATGGAAGCTTATCTACAAGGGCAGGATTTGTGGGATCTTGTCTCCGGCGATGACGAAATTCCAGAAGATACAACAGCAAATGCTGATGCGCGGAGGAAGTGGAAGATCAAGTGTGGCAAAGCTTTATTTGCTTTGCGAACGTCCATCAGTAAAGAGTATATCGAGCATGTTCGTGATGTCAAGTCACCCAAGGAAGTATGGGAGACGCTAGAAAGGTTGTTCACTCAAAAGAACACAATGAGACTCCAATTCTTGGAGAACGAACTTGCTGGGACGATTCAAGGTAAACTTTCGATTTCAGATTATTTTCTGAAAGTCAAGAGTTTGTGTTCTGAAATTTCAGAATTGGATGCGGAAGGGGCTGTAAAAGAAGCTCGGTTGCGTCGTTATCTTATTCGAGGCTTGCGTGAAGAGTTTATGCCATTTATCTCTTCAATACAAGGGTGGGCAGAACAACCAACTATCATTGAGTTGGAAAATTTGCTCTCAAACCAGGAAGCATTGGTAAAACAAATGATTGGTGGGAATAACCAATCCTCTTCTCAAGTGGATGATGCTCTTTATACAAAAGAAAAGAAGGGAAAGAGCAGGTTCGCTTCCAAAGCTTATTCAAATGGCGGAAATCAATCTGGACATTCTAGTAATTCTTCAAAAGAATGCTATAGATGTGGAAAGCCAGGGCATATCAAACGCAATTGTCGCGTGAAGATAAAGTGCGAACGATGTGGGAGAACTAACCATATTCAACGAAATTGCCGCACAGATCTCACTAAAGAAGGAGCAAACACCGCTCATGAGTCTGATCAACCTAAGTGGGATCAATGCTTATTTATTGAAGAACATCTACCTGATGCTGCAAATTGTGCTATTGAAGATAGCAAGGCTGACGAAAGTGCAAATGCTTCCATCGACTACAACAAGGAGTGGATTGTTGATTCGGGGTGCTCTCATCATGCAACTGGAAATGACTCTTTACTCACATCTCTTCGCCCACATTGTCAAAAGAAGGTTATCGTGACTGCGGATAATTCGCTACATCCTGTAGTGAAGGAAGGCCATTTCTGCGTTGAGAATAATGTTTCCCTCGAAGATGTTTATCATGTTCCAGGCTTAAAGAAGAATCTTGCTTCGGTTTCTCAAATCACGGATTCTGGGAGGTATGTTCTTTTTGGTCCAAATGATGTGAAAATTATTTCCAATATAAAACACATTGAAGCTGATGTTTTATTTACTGGAATAAGAAAAGATTCACTCTATGTATTATCTGCACGTGATGCTTATATTGAGAAGACATGTCAAAATGATAGTGCCTCACTTTGGCATGCCCGATTAGGCCACGTTGGTTATCAATTGTTGCAGAAAATTTCTGAAAAGAGACTCCTTGAAGGCGTTCCACAATTCAAGAAAATTCATCATGATGTGGTTTGTTCCGGCTGCCAATACGGAAAATCACATCGTCTGCCCTTCTCGAATTCAAAGAATAGAGCATCTGTTCCGTTGCAGCTACTTCACTCAGATTTAATGGGGCCGACAAAAACAGAAAGTTATGGTGGCTATCATTTTGTTATGCTTATCGTGGACGATTTTTCTCGGTTCTCATGGGTGTTCTTCTTGGAACATAAAAGTCAAGCTTTTTCTACGTTTGTTCAGTTCAAGGAGCAAGTGGAGAAAGAATTTGGGCAACCAATAAAATGCTTGCACACCGACAATGGAGGAGAGTACATGTTTGAGCAATTTCTGAAATTTTGCAAAGAGCGTGGCATTCAACGGCAAATGACTTGTCCAGACACTCCACAACAAAATGGCGTTGCCGAACGTAAGCTGGCACATCTCACATGCACGTGTTTGTCATGGTTACATGAAAAGAACCTCCCGAGACAACTATGGGCAGCAGCTATTCAATCGGCGAGTCATGTTATAAATCGGCTACCTCCATGGCCAGGTACAAAACCATCTCCTTATGAATTATTGTATCATCACAAGCCTAATGTGAGTCACCTGCGAGTTTTTGGTTCGATTTGCTATGTCCATATCTCAAAAGCTAATCGAACTAAGCTTGACCCGAAGGCAAAGCGTTGTATTTTCGTTGGTTATGATACTTACAGGAAAGGATGGAGATGTATGGATCCAGACACGAAGAAAGTTATAGTTTCTCGTGATGTGGTGTTTGACGAAATTTCGTCAATTCAATTTGGCACAAATGCCGAAAACAGCAGGGCTGATCTTTCGCCATTTTTTGGTGATGCTGCATCAAGTGAAAGGGGGAGCAACGCTACTCCATCAGAAGATAATATACAGCAAGATGAGGCGATAGAGGGTGGGATCCGAAGGTCCGACAGACAAAAGAGACCACCCCCCCACTTATCTGATTATGATGTTGCCTTAAATCTTTGTTTTGTACTTTGTGGTGTTCTGATGGGAGATTCATGCGATGATGAGCCCAAATCCTATCGTGAAGCTAAACGGGATTGTAATTGGGTGCAAGCAATGCGGGAGGAGATCTTGGCCTTAATCAGAAATTGCACATGGGAGCTTGTCAAGAGGCCAAAGGGTGTTCAAACTATTACTTGTAAATGGGTTTACAAGTTGAAGAAAAAGATTGATGGCACAATTGATCGATATAAAGCTCGCTTGGTTGCTCGTGGTTTTTCTCAAGAGCATGGTCAGGATTATGACGAGACATTCAGTCCGGTTGCTAAAATGGTAACTATTCGAACCATTATCTCATTAGCTGCTTGTAATGGTTGGAAACTTTGGCAACTAGATGTGAAGAATGCGTTTCTTTACGGAGACTTGGATCGAGATATCTTTATGGAACAACCTGCTGGTTTTGTTTCTAAAGAATTTCCAGATCATGTTTGCCGACTCAAAAAGTTTTTATACGGCTTGAAGCAAGCTTCGCGTGCTTGGTATGGTAAAATTGCTCAATACTTTGAATTTTGTGGTTTCAAGTCCTCAGAAACTGATTTCAGTTTATTCATTAAGAAAACTTCTTCTACTTGTATTATGGTTCTTATTTATGTGGACGACATGATTATTACGGGAAACGATGATGCTGAAATTAATCGTCTTCGAGATGCTTTATCTGTCCGTTTTGATATGAAGAGTCTGGGAGAAGTTAGTTGTTTTCTTGGCCTGGAAGTGAAGAAATCAGATGGATATTTCATCTCTCAGCAAGGATATGCATCAAGCTTACTCGATCGCTTTCATATGAGGGAGTCAAAGCCAATGACAACTCCTATGGAACCTTACTTGAAGTTAGCTAAAGATGAAGGAAAATTACTGAAAGATGCAACACCGTTTCGTCAGCTTGTTGGTAGTTTATTTTATTTATCTATCACGAGGCCTGACATTTCATATTCTGTTGGAGTGATTTCTCAGTTTATGGGACAACCAAGAGACACTCATTTGATTGCAGCAAAGCGAATTCTTCGCTACATAAAGAGCACTTTGAATTTCGGGCTATACTACACGCAAGGAACAACATTCTTATTGAGTGGTTTTGTAGATGCAGATTGGGCTGGCGACATCAATGATAGGCGCTCAACAACTGGGTATTGTTTCGATACGGGATCGGCAACAATTTCATGGTGCAGTAAAAAGCAAACTACTGTTGCTCTTTCCAGTTGTGAAGCTGAATATGTGGCAGCTTCTATGGCTGCTCAAGAGTTCGTTTGGCTTAAGAGGCTTATTCAAGAGATCTTTGCTGATTTGAAGTATCCAGTTGTGATTCGATGCGATAATGAAAGTGCCATTAAGCTTGCTGGAAACCCGGTGTTTCATGCTCGGACGAAACACATTGAAGTGCATCATCACTTTGTTCGGGAAAAGGTTTTGAATCGAGATATCCAATTGCAGAAAATACGCAGTGAAGATCAGGTTGCGGATGTATTTACCAAAGCCCTCGGCAAAGCTAAGTTTGAAGAATTTCAAAGAACACTTGGTGTTGTTGACAACAAGTTTGTACTAAGGGGGAGTGTTGAAAATTAGTCAAACTTACTGTTAGTTGAATTAGTCTTAGTTGTTAATTCGTTTATGTTTTCCATTTATTTAGGAGTTTGTTTTATTAATAAGTTAGTGGTCTTTTATTTAGGAGAATTAGCTGAAACCATATCTGCTATTGGTTGAGATATTTTAGGATTTCTTTTGCCTACTTATTTGTCTTGTAATCTGCTACGTCAGATCATCTTCATTATTAAGTAGCAATAAAATTGCAGTCAGTTCTTCCGCATATTCTTCTCTTTACTTCCATTATTTTGCTTCCTATATTTATTACAAAGACAACTGCAAAAGGTTGAATATAAATTACAACATAAAAAAATATATAAATGTCGAATATATATTTATAAATATTTATACTCTATCAAATATATGATTTAGTTGATGAAGTCAAGTTCAAGTGGTTAAGGTGAGACACCAATAAAATTTTTTTAAACAAGAGGTTTGATGGTTTAAATTCCACAGGGAGAATTCATCTCTCCATATTGTATGAGTATATATATTTAGCTTATACACTAGTTTAGTTTATGCGATAGTATTGTGATTGATTTGTCATATTTTTATTAGTATTGCGTTTGAAGATTTATATTTATATCGTGAAATTGTATTGTATCTAAAAAAGAATACCACTTAAAATGTTGGAGTAGTTTTTAATCATACGTGGGCTCTCTCCAATTAACCGCGCCAACTGCACGGACAATTACTATTCAAAGAATCAGATTCAAATATCAAAATAGTCCCTCTCTCTCTATTTCAACTTCAGTCCCACACACCACCACTCACTCACACACACGATATTTGTCGTATATAATCACAAACCTCCTGATTTAATACTCCAATATTCATATACACATAGAATTCCAATAATTCTTCTAAAAAACAGGAATTCCAACAATTCCAACCGTCCACATTATTTTCAAGTTATTAGATTTTGATTTGATGCTAAATTTGCATCAATTTCAATAATTATATGTACTAGTAATACTTTTCAAAGATTGTAATATTAACTTTTTTTTTAGTTAAACTATCAACTTAGAATGATGAATTTACACTTGTTATTGTTACTATTGAAATAACACCGTATCATCCACAATTCCACATTGCAATAGCACTACGGACTACACATATGATTTTTCTTTTTTTTTAATAGTTTGCAGAGTATTGAATATGAACATAAATTTATCTAGTATTCACAAATTAACATTTATAAGTTCCAACGAGAAATCTCACCAAATAAACATTTGCATGTACTGTAAAACCTCTATTAAAAAAATATTTTTTGAACTGCAGAAAAATATGATAAAATGAGAGGTTATTTCTAAATAGAGTTCGAACAATAATTTTTTAATTTTTTTTCTAATTTTAATGTACATTAACAATAATTAAATATTATAATTACTAAATACATGTATTATATAATGTATTATGTGCAACTACATGTATTGATTTATTACACCTAGAATATGTAGAGTCAATGACTTAAAAGTATTTATTTAACTTATTCGACAAGTTGGAAATATTTTGGGTTCAACAAGAAGGAGGTCATATGGACAAGCTATTGAAGACACGCAAGGTAAAAAAGATATGGTTACCACAAAAAATATGAAATCATTGTCACAAGCAACTTTAGAAAAATATTTTAAATTAACCTAAATCTATTGTAACGATATATATATATTTATTAAGTATGATTTATTCTTAAATGGAGGTGTATTTCCTTAATATGAGACAGAAAAAAATACGAATTGTGACAAATATAGAGTTTATTCCTAATTTAAAATTGATTCCAAAATGAGACCATGAAAATATATGATAAAATGAGAGTTTATTTCTAAATGAAATATTCCTTTTTGGAGGTTTTATTTAATGATATTGAGTCGGTTGCTGGCGGATAGGCAGACTTGGCGGACTTTTATTCTTATTTTCCATCTGACCACTTTTCTTTTTCTTTCGTTTATTAGATTTATATCCACGCATTATACGGTACAATTGTGATCGCATTTCCAAATTTTAAATTCTAGATGTCAATAGAGCATTATTTACGTATTATTATGTATATTATATTAATTATACTAAATATTTCAAATTAATACAATTTATTTTTGTGAACTAATTATATAAAATTAATGTGTAGTCCGTTGAAAATCGACGGAAAATTATTCTTTATTAAAATTAATAAAATTTAATTTGTAATAATATAAGAAAGATATTTTTGTTAATTATTTTTATTTATTTCAGTAATACTCATTAAAAATTAAAACTAATTCACACCTATTTTTTTTACAGATAATTTTTAGATCCCTCTTTCTTGTTAAAACTATTGTGAGACAAAAACTATTTAGTTCTCAAAGAGATTGTCTTGTGTTGATTTTGTATGAGAATTGCAGATATCTATTTGTCTCCCTAAATTATAAAAAAAAAAAGTTGCTCTGCTAGTACTGAATCGGTCCCTCAGTGCGTACAATCCTGAGTCAGAATTCGCCCGTGGACAAATTGTTAGTAAATTTATTGCTAATTTTCCTACACATTCAACGTTTTCCGATGGAGACAATTAATCAAATAATTTAAGACGGTATATTTAGGATTATTCAAACTTGTTTGAAATTTATATAATCGTACTTGTTTAAAAACGATTAAAAAATCAGTCATTTGTGTTTCTTATAAAAAAATTCGTATAGCAATACCCGTCAGCTGAGAATTAGCCCGTCTACCACCACGGTTCCGATCTTTGCTTTATAAGTGTGTAATTGATTAAACTCATTTAAAATTTATATAGATCCAAAATTTAATAAAAAAAATAATTGTATTATTGTGTATTAGTATAAAAATTAATACAGTCAATTAGCGAATATTAGTATACAATCAACTACAAATAACGTAAAAAATAATACATTGACGAATCTAGATTTTAGAAAATGCTGAAAAAAATGCATAAAATGAAAATTTTAAAATAATAAGAATAAAGAATGGAGATATGCCACGTGATATCCTGAGTTGAGGTACCCGTCGGTTAAGAATTGAACCGTCTACCTAATTAATTGACCGAATTAATTTTTTTTTCTCAAATTCACAATATGTAGATATGTCACGTGGTATCTCGAGTTGAGATACCAATCAGTTGGGAATTGACCCGTCTAACTAATTAAATTGACCGAATTAAAATTAATTTTTTTTATCAAATTAAATCAAAAATATTACACTATTTCAAATTTTAATTCAGTCAACCAATAAATTAGTCAAATTATTTTAGAACCATTTATTCGGCCATCTAATAAATTGGTTCCCTAAAACAAATAATTATTTACTAAGTCAACTAAAAAATTAGCCAAATTAAATTAAATTAATTGTACTATAAAAATATAGTTATTTATTCGACCAATAATAAATAAATTGGCCAAATAAAACTTGTGGTGTAAAAGATGAGTCATTCTAGGTATTTATAGGCTTTTCAATATATGAATTTTTATTGAAAATCCGATGTGAGACTCAAGATTTTAGTAGATTTTTAAAATCTATTATTTTATAGTTACCAATTAGAAAATTTGAGAATTTAGATAAATAGGAACGATGGATTGATAGAGGTGCTATGTAGAATTTTTTCAAAGCAATAGTTATTTTCCTTTTAGTAATATGATGATAATGATTTGTATTTAATAAAAAAAAATTTGAGAATTTAGATAAATAGTAATGGAAGAATATGAGGAGTGTGTCATATAACTTTTTTTTTAGGCGGAGTCATTTTTGTTTATATAGATATATAATAATAATAATAATAATGACAATGATATCAAATTAATAAATATTATATTATTTCTATCCATGCCGAAAATAACAAATACTATATTATTTCCTAGTATCCAACCACGAAACGTACTCCTTATCGATTTAAGAACTTAGCATATACTCTTGTATGGAGGGTCACATTATATCCAAATAGCATTGCCCATTTAAGATATGTTTTGTTTAATATTTTATGAATAAACTTGTTGCATAAAGTAGGCACACCGAGAGATTTGAGATTTAAACTATATAGTATATATCAATACATAATCTAAAAACCCAATCTGATGCTAATTTTGGAGTAAAATCTTACGTTAAATATATATGGGTTCTTTAAATATATATGGGTTCTAAGATTTGAGAATTATATATATATATATATTGATATTATATTGATTTTTAACTCAAAAATTTGAGAATTTAGATGACTCGGAACCCGTCCGGGCCAAGCGGCACAACTACACTGATGAACAAGCCAGCACATGGCATAGATTTGAGTGGAGGAGACCTGCAACTCCATCGTCGGATGCGACTAGTCCGACGAGAGATATTGGGGCGCTATCCAAGAGCGCTTCAACAAGAAGTTCAACTTGGAACTCAACAAGAAAGCCGTTAGGAGCTTCTTTCGGCCGCATCCAGTCTGCCGTTAAAGCCTGGATTAGCGCTTTTCAGAAAGTTCAATCTCGCCGGCCAAGTGGCACCGATGACGGGTATGTGATTGCCCAGGCCCAAGCCATTTACAAGGCTAATACCCAGGCACCTTCTTTCCGCTATTTCACAACTGGGGACATTTTCAAAGACAACCCCAAGTTCCTCCTCGCCAATTTTCCAGACGTACCGTCCATGAAGAGGACGAAGACTACGGCGGAGGGCAACTACACTTCTTCTCAGTCCCAGCCGTCTGCGGAGGAGGCCCAGTCCACCGAAGGAGAAAGCGCGCCTCCCCGACAGGAGGGTCGTGATGCCACCGACTTGGAAGTTGTCTCCAGGGACACGAGATTTATGACGCCGGAAGCAGCAGGAAGTTCACAGGAAGATGGTGGAGGAGGTGAAGCAACGTCGGGGGTGGACGTAGTTTTTTTTCGTATTTTTTAGTTTTATGTACTTTTTTATTCCAGCATGCAGTGTTTTTTTTAGTAATTAGTGTATTTTAATTTATTTAAAATTTTCCAATTTTCAAATATTAATGAAAAATTCGTATTATTTATTAATTAGTGTATTTTAATTTATTTACAAATAGATGAATTAATTTAATAAAAAAAATGGGGAATTATTTAATATTAAAAATAGAACACCCTTAAAATACCCTTGGAATGCAGGGGTAGAGGTCTCTAAGAATGCTCTAGTGCTAGAGCACCCCTTAGAGCACTTTAAGGGTGCTCTAAGGGATGCAGATAGCCTAAATGGGTAGCCAACTAATTTCGGAAATAATAATGGTAGCCACTTGCCCAAATTGAACGTCATGCCAATTATCCATGCAATTGCAATGTAAACGGTATATCTGGGACGTAGGTAAGGGAAAAAAAAAAAAAAAAAAAAAAACTATACTCCGTCGACATTGAAAACTTTTTTTCCACACAAGAATTCATACAAATTAATTATCGATCATGTGGCTCGCTTTTAATTTTTGGGAATCAATGCGATAGCCACTTATCAAAGTCGAAATGTCATAATCCACTCTTTTGTAATAATAGGTGCATTGGCAACTAAAATAAAATAAAATAAAATAAAATAGTAGTTGGGATACACTAGCTAGCATGAATCATCAAGTTCCGTTTTAAAACAAACATATCATTGATATAGGTAGTGAAAACATGCATAGATTTTTGACGGACCACTTACTAATTACTTAGTAGTACAGATGTAATATCATTCCAAAAGCATCCACATCGGAGGGCTTATCAGGCGGCTCATTTTCGATGAGCCCCACCAATAACGAGTCGAGGGGTATCGAGTCTAACTTATTCGAATGAATCCGGGTCATGCGAGATTTTGGTCTGGTACTTCTCGTCGGCGCCGCCACCAACGGCTACTCAGGCTGCCGCAACGGGTCGTCGGCACCGGCAAACTATTTTATTTTTTATTTTAATTCCTTATTTTCAAATTTCAACTATAAATACACCTATCCATCTCTCACCAGTTCATCTTCATTTTCATTCTTATACTCTCATTCTTCTCCTCCATACCCGTTCTTCTCTCATTTTTTCCTCCAATGGCTGCCAGTCGTCTATCTCCATCTACGAGGCCGAGTCTGAACCTTGGCTCGAGCTTAGATCAACGCTAAACGCACACCGCCGACTGGCCACAAATTATTTTGGAGCCGAGTCACTGATCACTATAACTGCACTCGCCTCGCCGACATGCCGGAGAGGAATGCAAAATGTTGCGCATACATTGGAAGCCGAACCACCAATGCGTGCCAACGATTCGAATGAATGCACGCTCAATTCCACTGAACAACTTCTGGCCAACACAATCGCCGCCCAGAACATGGAGCGAGCTTTAACGGAGTTCCACATCATTTCCATTCAAGAATGTAGGCATGTGGAGGATCGTGAGAGATGATCCCGATTTCGTCGCCCGTGCTCGAAGTCGGATGGTTTTTTTTTTTTAATAAAATGGTTTATTGTAGTTTAATTGCTTATTTAGAATTAATGTTAATTTTATTTTATGAATAAAATTAAGTATTGTACTTCTCAATTATTCTATATATGAATAAAATTGAATCAAAATTTAAAAGTTCTAAAAACTCAAAACTAATGTGCATGAGTCAACTGGATGAGTCTCACCAATATCACAGCAGGCTCATACGTAGGCCCTCAGCATGGTTGAACCTCTAGGAGCCTCAACTGATGTGGATGGTCTAAAGTAGAAATATGTATAGTTTGCCAGCTTGTAAATGTGTCGATCAGCTGCGTAAATTAGAACTCATTTTGGGTACAAAAATAGAAGTTCATTGAAATTGAAGTTGAAAAATTAGCATACAATTTCTCACTAAATCAGATTTTTTTTTGCTAAATGGGAGTTTTCGAAAGATCCACATAAGTAGCCAAAATATATATCATCATGAAAAAAATTCCTTGGTGTTGCTACTAGACCAAAAATAAACTATGAGCATTCTAAACATAATTTTGAAAATTTTACTCTTAAATTTGCTTTGAAAGTTTTTCACTATATTATTTCTAACTTCTATTTTATGAATGAATACAACAATTATTCTATTTTCTACTAATTATTTTATAAATATTTTGAGCCCAACTAATTTGAGAGATAAAAAAAGATTTAGGGAGATGTAAATTTCAGAAAAATATAGAGAGATGTAAATATTTTTGTGGAGTCCTATCCAATTTAGAATATTTTGGAATATTTTAGCACATGCTATATTATTTAGCTTAAATTTAGAGTTAAAATCTAATTTTGGAGTGAACAGTTGAGAGTACTCTACTACCAAGCCACTCTTAAAATGTTAGATAATTTCATTGAAATATACCATACTACTTTTTACTAAAATTAGAGATGAAGATAAGAGATAAGAGTATTACTTTGAGGACATATACCGAACGACCAACGTCGGCATTGTGCAATATTTGAAAATACAATAAATTTATTCGGTCACACGATGGTCAACCACACGCGTTAAGAAAAGAAAAGTTGACTGTAAAAATAGAAATAATCACATTTTCTCTAGGGTTTATGCTTCACCAATTAGGGTATATTTTCATTTTTTTTTGGTAAAATAATTATTTTATTAAACCAAGTAAACAGTGAAAGTACAACTCAAAAACACAAAACCTCAAGCAAGGAAACACGCTATCAAAGGGGACATAAACCTAGCTAGTTTCTTCTCCTCGCTACACACTAAAACTGCATGGAGTTGGCATTCTTTTACCACCTCAGCTGTTTGTTTCCTCTGAAACCTTCAAAGATTCCTGTCTTTCCACACGAAGTATATCACAATAGAAATCATAAATCAGTACAAGATTTGAGAATCTGCATTAGTTCTGCATTGTTGAATGAGATGTGGGAACTCTTGTGTCCACCCTTGTGTTTTCACCACTATCTTACACCACCGAGCCACTGCTTCCCACACTGTGGATGAGAATATGCATTCAAAGAAGAGATGATGTATGTTTTTCATCCGCATTTTAACACAAGATACAATGTTGATCACAAGTAATTCCAATCCTTTGTAAGTTGTTTGTGGTGACAAGCTTTCCCCTTAAGAACAAGCCAAGATATAAACACTACAAAAATTCGCCGGATTACGGCGGAAATTTCCGCAGGTAATCGCCCAATTTCCACTGGTAATCGGATTATCGGCGGACAAATTCCGCCTTTAAAAACGGCTCCAGTGATGTAATTACCGGCAGAAAATTAATTTCGTCGGTGATTACCGGCGGAAAATCCGCCGGTAAATTATGCCGTCGAATTTTGTCAATGGCAAAGGCGGCACTTTACCGGCGGCATCACCGGCGGACTTTTTCCGCTGCTAATTTTTCGAATTTCTGTATATACAAATGGATGACACGTGTGCAGTTTACTGGCGGAATTCCGCCGCTAATTTATTTATTTATTTTTATTTTTTTATTATTTTTTCTGCACCCTGTTTCAATTTAAAGGTAATATATACAACACCAAATAGCCAAATAATACTAAAGAAGTCCAATATTCATAAAACTGTATCTTAACATTCAATAATATTAAGTTAATGAATTCACCAAATAAACAGTATAACTGTTAAGTAGTTCTACAGGAAAAGTATATAGATCGAGATAAACTAAAAACTACGCATGGCCATCCGTTCCTCGAGGGCTTTACGTGCCGCTCGTTCCGTCGCAAGTTCTGCTTCGCGTGCTGCTCGTTCTACTTCTTGTTCTGCTTCACGTGCCGCTCGTTCTGCAGCTCGTTGTTCTTCCGCTTTCTGCATCGCCTCTTATTGTTGCGCCACTTGTTCTTGTAAAGTGCTCAGCTGGGTCCGAAACAGATCCTGCGAAAGAACGCCTGAAGTGCCGGTGCTGCGTGTAGAACTCCTACTCAGCTGGCTTTCCCCAACGTTTCTAGTCCCATAGCGACGTGATTGAACGGATGACAGATTTCCAAATAAATCTCGTTCAAGTCCGATCGCCCTTCCTCAGCAGCAATCTGATGAATCCTCTCCTAATTCAAACATAAAAATATGTTAGAAAACAAATAAACTATCAAGTATATTTATATATTAAGTAAAATTTTAAAACTTACATCAATTCTTCCATCATTCTCTGTAGCAAATTTTCCATCCTTCTTGTGATAATAAAGGAAAAGCTTGTAGGTCAGCTCAACAGCCAATAACCCAGTCTCTTGGGACTGTTTATGAGTCCAATTCCATATGGATGCATAAAGAACAAGCAAACATGGATTAGAGTAACTTCATAAATATAGCATACGCAAACATGGATTAAAGAACAAGCAGAATAAATGTTATCTTACACACAAATCCCATGCAAGTCTCAATCACACAAATATAGCATACTTAAATGTGTAATATTCAAAGAAATATCCTCATTCTCAAGCACACAAATATAGCATACGCAAATGAACATATTCAAAGATATCAATCATAACTAACTTCATAAGGAAATAGTAGAATTTCAATTTACTAACCATAACTTGTTGGGTGACACGAGCCGACCTAGATTCTCCAGAGTGCTTAGCAATTCCTGTACTGGGTTCACAAGCAATCAATACACGTTTTATACCTGCAGATTCAAACGGCGACAATTCAGGCAGCGGCGGGAATGGCTGAGATCGGATTCCGGTAGGCGGCAGATTGAGGAGGTGTTGGGAATGGGCTGACAGAAATGGACGAAGTGAGAGAGATAGAGAACAAGAAGAAAGAGAGAGAAGGAGACAGAGAGAGAGAAAGAGTAATAGAAAACTAACTGGTGGATGAAACGGCAGCGGCGATGGCGACGCGGTGGATTGGAAGCGGCGGAGCGACGGAGTGGGCGGCGGAGCGGAGTGAGTGGTAGAGAAAGAGAGAGTGACTGAGAAAAAGTAAATGAGTCAGTGGAGGGGAGGGAGAGAGAGAGAGAGAGAGATAGAAAACTCACCGGCGGTGAAGCAGCGGCGGCGGAGTGAAAGATGGGCAGAGTGAGTGACGGAGAAAGAGAGTGTGACTGGCGGAGTTGCAGAGCGGAAAAGAAACAGAGAAGAAAGGGGACGACGCGCGGATTAGGGCTTAGATATGGTGGGATCACCGACGGATTCACCGGCGGCCATTCCGTCGGTGATCCCAAATTTAGCCCAATATGTTTTAGCCCAAGTTTTGATTGGGCCGCCATGAAATTTAGCCCAATACGCTGACAGCCGAAGCCCAAAAGCAGTGTAATCACTGGCGGATTTTCCGCCGGTGATCCCAAATTATATTATTTATTTTATTATTTTCGAAAATACCGGCGGAATTTTCCCTCGGTAAATCACCGGCAGAATTTTCGCCGGTATTTCCGACGCGAAATTTCCCGCCAAATTTCCGTCGGTGATCCGTTGGTGTTTCGTCGGAAATTTTTTTTAGCCGACCCGTCTTTTTACCGGCGGAATTCCGCCAGTAATCACCGGCGGAATAATTTTCGCCGGTATTTTCGCGTTTTTTTTTGTAGTGAAACCTGCATTTAGGAGGAGCTGCATTGTTACAAAACATCTTAGACCATGACACTTTTTGAATGTCTCCTCGCAGTTCCTTGTACAACTTCCTGATGGAGAACTTATCATTTTGCAAAACTTGAAATCCATCAGCAAGAGTTCTCAAATATTCTCAGGCCTCGATCACCCTCCTCACTATCCAGCATGCTTGCTTGGGCATTGCCATGATATATTTTTATTTTCAAAAACCTATATTACCATTTTTAGCTTGTGTGAATAGTCACAGTGTGTCCAAATATCACTACCCTTAAAAATCTTACGAGGTTATTAGAAAATGAATAAAGATATTCGGCCACACGCGTAAAAAAAGGAAAGTTGACTATAAAAATGGAAATAATCACATTTCCCCTTTAGGGTTTATGCTTCCCAATTAGGGTATATTTCCATTTTAAAAACCTATATTACCATTTTTAGCTCGTGTGGCCGGCCACAGTGTGGCCGAATATTATTACCCTTAGAAAATATTACTATGGATAACTAATTACAATAAATAAATAATTCTAATTAAAATTCATAACTCTCAATTACAAGTTTTGAAATTCCAATTATAGCACGTTTGACACACGGCTCTGTTAAAGAAAATATTAATTTCTGGTGGAAATTTTTCGACGTACGTTTGGCTGTTTGGGAGATGAAAGCGACCATAATTCAGGAGAAGTTGCTAATAATTAGTATTAGATTTTTATATATATATATATATGGTAATACTAGTGATCTAGAATAGACCTCAAATTGAGCCACATAAAGAAAAAAAATATGGAAAACAATGGAGTAAGAGTGAGGAAAGGTGCATGGTCAAAAGAGGAAGATATTCTTCTCACCAAATGCATCCAAAATTTTGGAGAAGGAAAATGGCATCTAGTACCTCCCAGAGCTGGTAAGTATATATATTAATATAATTTTATATAATACTATATATATATATATATATATATATATATGTGTGTGTGTGTGTGTGTTTCGAATAATCTTCATCTCTTTCTCTCCTTCTCTCACTAGGGTTGAGGAGGTGCAGGAAGAGTTGCAGAATGAGATGGTTGAACTATCTGAAGCCTAATGTTAAAAGAGGTTACTTTGACCCTGCTGAAATTGATCTCATCCAAAGAATGCATAAGTTGTTAGGAAACAGGCAAGTTTTTATTTATTTCATATTTGATAACCATTTTCTGAAACTTAAACCAAAAATTCTTGATCATGGATTTCATTCATTTTTCATTCTCACACAACCAGCATACATTATAACACTGGAATAGTGTATGTGATGCATTTGAATTCAGGACTTCAACTCTTACACTACAAGATTTTAATTTGCATGTAACAGGACTGTTTTCTAATTAGCTAATGTCGAGCTAGCTCTTGTAGCTTGCGATGATCGGAACTCAAACTTAATTATAATCAAGTCTCGTCCTCTATTATATTATTATGCAATATATCTCGTATACGATTTAAAGTTTTTCAAAGATCTACCAAACTTGTTGAAATTCTTTATTATTTTCTATATAAACAATATATATAGAATAATACATCAATATGATACACTACATATTTAAATCAGATCAAGCATGCATCAAAGACTCCCACTAGTTTAATTAAGTTTTCACGACATGATGTAGAAGGACGATGTCAATTGAGTCAATCTGCCTTCTTTTTATGGTCAATTTTGTACTAAATTGCAAAACTATCTGCTCCAGTACTTTCAGACTAAATTTTTTGGGGTGGTAATTTTTAGATCATAACTCTAACATTCGATTTTCTCTGGATATCTTATAGTATAGTATAGTATATAGTATATTTCTTATGTAATGTGATAAGAATGTACAGTTCTAATGAGTTAATTGTCAAAAGAGGACCATAACTTTGAGTGTTTTTAAAAGATGACTATATCTTTCGTTTTTTGTAATTATACTCCTATTTCGGGCTAAAATTAATAATTTGAGCTTTTAGTGACACCTCAAGCCCATTGATGACATGACGGTGCCATGTCACTTTTTTTGTATTATCAATTTTTTTCATTTTTTCTTTTTACAACCTTAAAATAAAAATAAGAACCCTCACACTCGATTCACTCCTATCTTTCTGTAGATCCCCAATTTCAGAGCTCCAATTTTGATCCAATCTTCAACACTTTTGGCCATTTTTTTGTCATGCCTTTCTCGAATGATGTGAACATATTTTGGCACAATGAAGCTATGTGAAGTCTTTTTATTAGTATATGATTTCCTCTTTAGTATGATGAGATTGGAAAAGACAGGCTCCAATTATGATAAAAATTACTCCCTCCGTCCACGAAATGGTTGCCATATTATGGACGACACGGGTTCTAAGAAAATAGTAGGTAGTAGTGAATTATAGTGAGTATTGTGGACCTTGTGGTGAGTGAAGTAAGGTCCCACAATAAATGTGAGTGGAGTAGCAAAAATGACAACCATTTTGTGGGCAAACTTAAGTAGCAAAAGTGGCAACCATTTCGTGGACGGATGAAGTAATTGGTTTCACATCACAACATTTATGCTGAAAATAAATTGGTTTGGGCATTGATGCTTAAAATTTATTTTTATATTAAGGATGCAAAAAGAAAAAATGAAAAAAAAAATCGATAATACAAAAAAAGTGCCATGGCACTGCCATGCCATCAATGGCCTTGAAGTGTCATCAAAAGCTCAAATTATTAATTTTGGGCCCGAAATAGGAGTATAAATACAAAAAACAAAAGATATAGTCATCTTTTTCAAAGTTTGTAAGATATGGTCCTCTTTTTAAAAACACTTAAAGTTACGGTTCTCTTTTGACAATTATCTCAGTTCTTACCTTCATACTCCCTCCAACCCATTGAAATTGTCATGTTAGTATTCGGAACGGAGATTAAGAACTTTTGAAGGATTTTAAAAGATAAAAACTTTCTTGGAAGATGACAATATAAATGAGACACCTAAATAAGGAAAGGATGACAGTATGAGTGGGTCAAAGGGAGTATATTTTTTTTTGAAGGAAATTCTTACCTTTATGTATAAAGAAGGGTTCCTATCAGACTATATATAACAAAATAATAAGCTGTATTTTCTTAATATATTTTGGGAACGGAAATATTGTAACAGTACTATCATGTCCTGTTGGAAAGAGTAGTACCTGAACAGTGATTGGAAAGTAAGAAGGGCCGGAGATGGCAATTGTAAATTGAAGGAGACATGCATGCATAATATTAATATATATACGTAATTAAGAAAAAATTGATTGATTGGTGTCTGGTGATGATGCAGATGGTCATTGATTGCTGGTAGAATTCCTGGGCGAACAGCAAACGATGTGAAGAACTTCTGGAACACTCATATCTGCAAGAAATCAGTGAAGCCATCGAAGAATAATAACGCAACCACCAACATCATCATAAAGCCAAGACCCCGAAACCTCACTATATCTCAGCCTCAGCCTCAGCTACAATTCCTACTTCATGCAAATGTAGACGACAAGCAGACTAACACTTGTTCCTCATCATTATCGTTATCATCTCCAATATTGCTACAACAACAACAACAACAAGATTTGTGCAGCCGGTGGTGGGAGCACGTGCTTCAATTGTCTGAAAATGTACAGGATGCCGTGGCCCCGCTGTCTTGTCACGAAAACGACAACCTGCTGACCGACATCATCAGGGATGATGAATTAATGAGTGATTTATTATTGGATTTTGATGCCTGGGAAAATATTTGAGCACCAACTCAATTTCATGTGTTCATCAATAAAAAATATGCACTGAGTGAGTAGTACTCTCTCTGTCCCGCTCATTTTTTTCTCCCTTTTTTAAATGGACGTCCCACTCATTTTGTCTACATTCAAATATAGATATAATGAGTGGTTGTAAAAGTTTCTCTCTCTCATACCCCTTCCAATCTCATCCACTAGTTACTTAAACAAACAACTTCCATTAATCTCCGTGCCCAATAGTAAGGAGACAAAATTGAGCGGGACGGGGGGAGTACTATTTTAGATATATTCTTTTGAAGCGCGAGTTGCAAAGGATATTAATTAGCTGTAAAATTATTTATTTAGTTTCAGGGAAACGTCCCAAATACTATAATACTATCAGTAAGCATCAATCAATATGGGAGGCTGCCTTTCTTTTCTTTTCTTTTAGTTGTTGCTGTCGTCGTCTTTGTATATATCTGATCAAGGCCGCTTCAAACCAAATCGGAACAAAATTGTGAATTCAGTTTCGAGCCATCTATTCTAAATCGGGGTAATAGCCTATAAATCCAAAACTTATTTCCGAATTCTGGAATTGCACTTAAGTTTTTTTTTTTTCTTAGCAAACATAACCTTTCATTTTTGTCAGATTCTGGAATTACACGCCGGACGCCGAAATACATAAAACGATGTCATTTTATTTATTAATTACTCTCTCCGTCCACGAAACAACTCTCTACTTACCCATATTTTTTTGTCCATGAAACAACTCCCTACTTATCTTTTAGTACAATTATACCCTCCTACTTTTTCTTTATTCACTATCATTTGCCATTGATGGTCCCGCCTCACAACTACTTTATTCCTACTTTTTGGCCAATACCACCATTTTTGGTCAAAACCATTTTTTTTGTCATTATCTCACTACCCCTAATTCTTACTTTTACTTCACTTAAAACAACTTTATCAACTTTCTTAGTTTCCGTACCGAACCCCAAATGGAGAGATGTTTTGTGGAGGGAGGGAGTATTAATTAAGACAGAAAAAGATACATCATATATGCCACTCATATTTTGCCAATAAAAAAATAAGAAATAAATTAAATTAACCCTAAATTCTCTCTCATCCACCCCTATCTCGCTTGTCTGTTCTCAAACCGCACGCCGCCACACACTACACCAGTACACCTCTGTTTCAGCGGCGGCGATGTCCACCGTCTACAAAGTCGTCCTCCACGGCGGCCGCCTCGTCGCGTCAAGAAACCCTCCACCACTTCCCACTCCCATCGATTTCTCCACTCCCATCTTATGATGCCGCCGGGGTTGGGGGCGGAGAAAGGCGACTCCCCCAGTTGCCCGTCGCCTTCATCTTCACCATCCCCAAGAGCTTTGAAAGGGAATGTATATATAATCTGACTTTTCCGTATTTGAAAGTCTTTGATCCGAACTAATGGTGCAGGGGTCGACGTAGAAGGTTCGCCGACTGTAGGGTCGCCGACGACGGGATCATCGACAACGAGTTTCTAGCGCTCCAAGTCATTGGGATCAATCTGCAAGGTTCCTTTAAATTTTGGGGTTGGGTTTATGACTTTTGAAGGTCATGAGTAGAAGTTTGAGAATAATATGTGGTATAGTTCTAGAGGGGTGATGGTGGTGATGGTTGCAGAACTGACGATTGAGGGATGATGGCGGTGGCGGTGAGAATAGGCGTGGGAGAGAAATTGAGAACATACGATAGAGGGTGTGGGAGGAGAGAGAAAGCTGAATTTATTTTTTTTCTTTTTTTGAATAATATGAGTTGGCACTTTATGTGTTTTTTGTTGAATAATAAGTTGGCACTTCATGTATTCCGACGTTCAGCGTATAAAATCCGACTTTCACGTCAGATTTCAGTTGGGGGAAATTGGTCACCGGATCAAAATCAGACAAAAATGAAAGGTTATGTTTGCTGAGCAAAAAAAAAGCTCAAGTACAATTCCAGAATTCGGAAAAAAAGTTGTGGATTTATAGGCTATTATTCCTTTTAAATCAGCGTGTGTTTAATTCCCAAATCCCAATTATGTACTATTGTTTTAGAAATAATCATCTTGATATGTTGATTTATAACCAATAATTGAAAGAAAAAAGAAAAACAAATGAAATTCAAACAGGTAGGAGTGAGCATAATCGACAGAAGCAAATATAGGACTTTTATAAATCAATAATAGAGAAAGACCCCTTAAAAAAACAAAATAGAGAAAAAGCCACGTGAGCTTTCATTAACATTTGGGGATCGTTACTGATGGAATGTTACAATCAAGTGTCAATTACGGAGAACACAAGTATCTAGAGCTATTTTTAGAGTTATTAAAATTAATCAAGAATAAATGGCATCAACCGATTTCTTCCATTTTCTTCTCCAATCATACAAATGTAGTTGAGTGGAGAAAGTTGACGATTCAATTTAATCATGTTATTAGAACTTGGATATTTAGTCCAACTGCACGGACAATCACAATTCAAAGGATATAGAGTTGTACCTACTCAAGGTCATATGGGCCCTTAATTTGATTATAACGAACCGAATCAAATCTAATATCATTCTAATCGGATCGAATATGTGAAAGCTATTTATCGAGCTGAATCGAATTCGAATCATGGTTGAATCTTAATTTTGATTTGAATTCGAATACTTGAATAATTTCACGAATTCAAATCGAATACTCGAATCTATAGATGAATGAAATA